>JALPQD010000279.1:2874730-2918813 GCA_023101885.1 Typhlomys cinereus
CCAGCATGTCGGGGGACGAATACTGAAGTCTGTCAACTTCCTCAACCAACTCCCTCCATATTATCTACTTGCCTAGGGATTAGTCCCACCCACTATAGGCTGGGCCCTCCCCATCAATCACTCAATGATTTCAAGTCTCAACTTGATGCCTGTATCCAGCAATGTCACACATGAACACACTGGAAAATAAAACTGCATATATGTAGAGCATACCATAAAAATAGTCTTTTGTTGAAGGTGCTATCAGTCACTTGCCATAAAACTTTAATTATTTTTAGATTATCTTGCTAATAATACAAATTGTATCACACCTGCCATGGATTCCTTATGTTATAATGTCAGTTCTACTCAAATATATACCATTTTCCTGACCAAATCAGTATTATCTACTTTTGGATATAGAAATATTCCTTTACTCCAATAATATATATATATATATAAAACAGAGAGCAGACAGAGTCATGATTGATCCAGAAGCCTTATTACAACACTATATTTAAAGGGTATATTTCCTATGAATGTTCAGATAAGATCAGTTTTCATCTTATCACCACAGTTATGCAAAAATTCATTTATATGTGACAACTTTTCTTCTTATGAAAATACATTATTAATGTTTTCTCCACTTAAATAATACTTAATTTATGGAGAAAGTATTAGGAAGTAGGAAAAGAAAATCAAAGCAATTGACAGTTTGGTTCACAAAGTCAAAAGAGCAAAGCACAAAGTCAGTGTGTTAGCATCAAAGTGAGAAGAGAAAATGATTTAAAGTTACAAAGAAAAAAATTCACACGTTCTACTGGAGTAGATGCTCATCTGATTTTTATTCTTCTGTAATATATGAAAAATTTACAATGGGACACATGTATTATCTGATAGACAGAAGAATACACCAGGCAAAGATGCACCAAGGTGATGAGCCTGTAAAGAAAGACGTTATCTCTACACACTCAGGATGCTTTCAGGACCCCATCAGTTCCACAGCCCTTCCTTTATGTATATCTGGATCCTGTACATTAGTCACACTCTCTAAAGCTCCATTGTTGGAGTGGTACAAGTCACCCTCTGTTTACAAAGTCAATTTAGGCCACATGTTCCCAAAATGTATTGTTTGGCTCCTGCTAGGTCACACCTTGGCACACGGTGGGTTTCAGATGTTATTTTAGAGGGATGCTTGTCTGAATGCAAATGAGTGACATGGCTTTAGGGCTTTTATCCATGAATGTCACTCCCCCCTCCATACCGTAGACATAAAGCTTACTTCTGTGCATTGACTTCCTATGAATGTGGCAGTAGTGAAAGTTGAATCTTGTAAGCTAGACCTTTCCACACTGATTCTTCATAGAATTCCAAAGGCCTTGTTTATGTGACTGCATCAGTAACAACCATCACTAATATTATCCAAAATTCATCAGATCTATGCCAAAGCCAGCAACATTTCTTTTCTGCCATATTATAGGTATGCTGCCTTCACGATCAGCTGGACAGAATCTTAAATTCTTGACATGAAGACTATTTTGTGTCATTCTGTGTGTTTCTGAGTATTTGGAAACTCTCTCATTTTGTTTTGAAATTCCAACTTTCATAATTTTAAAGACTGTCTCTTAGTGGTATCCAAGTGATGCGAATCAAATTTACAGCAACATGATCTTTCTTATGCATTAACTTAGAAAAGTGTAATTACATATAAAACACCAGTGCTTTGACTGCCTTTGACCAGCTAACCTGGAGAATATTGAGGATAGAATCCTTTCTGCACTGCTTTATACCTTAAAGGTATATATTTAAAAGGAAAGCAAAATGTCTGGATTATGGGGAAAACTGTAAATACCAAATTCTCTGTGGTGATGGAGTTGCTGCAGCTGAGTGACAGGACGTCTGCTTCACATGTACACAAGGCTCCCTGACCATTTCCACCAGAAGATCCACTGCAGGCTTCACAGCCAGGCTGCATCTGAGACAAGCTCCCAGCAGATGCCAACGCCAGTTGGGGCAACACAGCTTTACACTTCTGCATCTGTGTGAGGTTTATGTTGTGGCTTGTATCACTGTGGGAGGAATATTATAACTCTGTTGACAGAAGTATATTACAAAATCTTCAGGCTGCAGGTTGCTTATGGTGAGAGGAAATCTGTCCCTGATCCACTGCCGCTGAACCTAGGAGGGACACCTGATTCCAAGCTGTTTGCATATCTAATCAGGAGCTTCACAGTTTTGTCTGGCTTCTGTTGATACCAATGTAAAGCATTGCTTATGCCCTGACTGGCCTTGCAGTTGATGGTGACTTTGTCTCCTGGAGATGCAGCCACAGATGGAGTCTGGGTCAGCTGAATGTCACATCTCACACCTGACATTGGAAACAACAAAAATCAGAAACCGCATATTGATAACCATGTAACAGAGTTTTCCTAATCATCTTACAGCTTTGCTCACATTGGATGATTTCAGAGGACTTCAGATGTCTGGCCTTTGTCCCCTAGAACTTTGCTTGGGTTTCTTTGGACTCTGTGGATTCTGAGAAACAGGGTGCCATACCTGGAACACAAGTCAGTGTTCTGGCTGGGCGAGGAAGTGTTCCCAGCAGGCAGAAAGGAGACAAAAGTTTCATGGAATAAGTGAGTGTTCTTTATGACAAAACAAACAAAAGCAGACACATGCCCTTCATCTTGTAATTGAAAACAAATTTAAAATGAATCACAACCATAAAGTGAACATAAACTATAAAATCTTAGAATAATGCCCCACAAAATCTGGATTGCCCAAGGTCTTAAGGTGATACTGTTCGGGCCCGCCCAGGAATAACGGCAGGGCATAGTTGAGCACATGGGACCAAAGATGGCGCTGAGAGCTAGTCTCCTGGTCGTTAACCTGATCACATTACAGATGCCCTAATTGGCTTATAGGAGTTTACCTGGCTTCCTTACAGAGATACGCTGAGTCTGACCTATAAAGCTTCCATGTTGTGTTGACCTTTAACATAATTGGCTGCTCATTTTGTGCCACGTGGTCTTTTGTCTATTTAAGCTGTTTTGTTACCCCCAATACAAAGAGATTTGCTCTGACAAACTCCCCATCATATTCAAGTGTTTGGAGGCAGAGGAGGGGCATCGAACTTGCCTTTCTCTGTCCTAATGGCTGGAGTCATTCCCTAATGTGTGTGTTTGTGTGTGGGGGTGTGTGTGGAGAACCCCACAATCTGGTGCCCCATGTGAGGATTCCCAGATCAGATGGAGTGAATCAGATTCAGGGTAAGTTAGATCCTTATATGGGTAACTCCAAAAGCAAACTTGATCCTGAGCCAAGAGCTGGCTTATGTTTCTGGTCTGGTCTGGTAGGGCAGAGCCTGGGAATCCCTGGGGAGAGTAAACAAGGAGAAGGTGGAGGTGGTCCATGGTGGTTCCCAAATTCGTCCGTGGTTCTACACACACATACATACACACACATACATTCACATACATACACACACGTATACATGCAAATTGAATAAACCATAAATAAATAAATATTTTTAAAAAAATAAAGAAGCCATTTTTGATTTTCCAGATTCTTGCATTGCCAGACGTTTGGCAGACAGCCCTTGAATTAGCACCTTGGGTCCAGTCTTCTAATATATTTTCATGGACCACTTAGAATAAGGTTGAAAACCTAGCCAGAAAGCGTGAGGAACATTTTAAAATATCACCTGCCTTGGGATTTTGTCCCATGGTGTCTGCACTTAAGATATCATTCCTTCCTGATGCAATCCAGCCCCACTGGAGGTGAAGGTGGAAACAGAGCAGGCAAAGGGGAGGAGGAAGGAGGAGCCAGAGCCGGGGCTTTGGTCTCCCCACATAGCTTCAGAATGCGTTTAGGCCAGAAGCAAGCCATCCTGGGTACCCTGACGCCAAGCTGTTGGCAGGGCAAGGAAAGCCACTGGGGATGGCGATCATGCCCACTGCTTGGGGGAATCCACACTGGATTGTGCCCCAGCACTGTGTGCGCACCAGGAGCCTCCTAAATGGTGTGCAGAACTGTTGGACCTCGGGGGAGGTGGAGCAAAATAATGCTGCAAGCAGCACAGTAGAGCTGCTGGCCCGGGTGAGAGGGAGAGGCTACCCACTTGTGAGCACCATGCTAAGCTACTGGCTCTACCCAGCAGGGGAGGGGAGAGGGGCTATGCTCCCTCTGGGAGCCATGTGTGCCAGCGGTTCCCTGTATCCAGATTTAACTCTGCTCAAGGGATAATGGGATGGAGATGGTTTAGAGGAAGACCCCTGCATACACCCTCATGAAAACCTCTCCCAAATCTGTGCCGGCACACTGGCCCCCGCCAGGCTAGAGCAAGGAATCCGGAGCTGGAGCCCACGTGTGCTGAGGCATATAGAGTGCAAGCCCATCCTGTTCACTTAAACCCAGGAGGCAATCACCCCACAATATGGTATCCCTGGGAAGCTAAGGATTTACAGGAATTAAAGAGGACAGTTCTAGAAGATTGCCCAAATGCTCCTTGGGTCGAGGCCTTCCTTCAAGATCTAGCTCCCCAACCCTGCACTACTAAGGACCGGATAGACATGGCCAGAACGGTGCTCCCCAGCCCCACATTCATTAAGTGGGCGGCACTATTTACAGAACAATGTAGGGTCCAAGCTGAGCGCAATGACAATGCCCAGCCCTCAGTCCCAATCACTTTCAGAATGTTGTCAGGGACAGCATATCAATTTTTTTTAACATTTCTTATTATCTCTGCTCATACGAACTTAATAGGTACGCCGGCTCCCTCCCTCCCTCCTCTTCCTCCCAACCCCTCTGCTCATCCTCCCCTCACCCCTGAGATTGAAATAAATCATAGCTAATTTCATTTATTTTAAATTTGTATTAATTTTGGGTGGGTAAACCAACTTTTTGGAATAGACTTTAGAGAAGGAAATTGCTTTTCTTATGGATTTCCCCTTTTTATTGCAAGACTGCTAGAATTTGCATCCTCAGTAATGGCAAGCTGTGATGGGGCACCTTTTGGTTGTGCATTGATCTGGAAATTTAGTATCACCACATGGAGATTTCCACAGGAGGCACAAAGGCCAAGTGTTCACATTCCAGAGTTTTTTAAAAAGGGGGCTCTAGTACAGAAAGTGAGGTTCTTTCTGGTGGGAGTTAAAGTTTATCTTTCTATATTATTGGTTCACAAATCTGCTTAGTACAGAAGTGTAATTCCAATATCATTTCTGTACATTTTATTTTTCAAATTCACTCTCACTTGTCCTTCTCCTGGTCACAGGCCATTTTTAATATTCAAAAGGGTGATGACACTGAGGTTTTATCTGGTCATTTTCTTTGCAGTGTTCATTGTGTATCATGCCAGTTCCTTTTTATTCATTTTGTTTTGCTCAGTATGAGATTCAAGAGCATATAGCTTAAAAGAATCTCCATGTGGTATGTATTTTATCATAAGGCAACAATAAGTATAAGAATAAAGGCAAATGTTTTGATTTGGAAGAAAAAGCCACTCTGAAGCAGGTGGATACACCACAGGAGCAGCTGGGGAGCCCAGCCTCACACTTCTGCTCCCAAGGTGGTTTATGTTATGGGGTGTATCACTGTGGGGGTAGGTTATGGCTCTGCTGACAGTAATAAGTGGCAAGATCTTCAGGCTGCAGGCTGCTGATGGTGAGGGTGAAATCTGTCCCTGATCCACTGCCACTGAACCTCGAGGGGACCCCAGAGATGGTCTGGGAAGCAAGCTCGATGATGAGCTTTGGAGCCTGGTTGGGTTTTTGCTGGTACCAGTGTAAGTTTATACCCTGGCTGGCCTTGCACTTGATGGAGACTGTTTGTCCTGGAGTCACAGACAGGAGGGCTGGAGACTGGGTCAGCACGACATCACCTCTGGAGGCTGAAACCACACATTCAGCATTAGGAGCACTTCTTAAGTACTTAGGAAAGGGGAAAATATTATGTCTTACTTTCTATAAAGAGCAGAAATAATTACACATGTTTTAGGTTTCCCAAAAGGAAAGAAATTAGATATTGAAATAAAATCCCTAAATTTTCCTTGGCCTAAATATTCTTACCTGATGCCCAGAAGAGCAGAAGTCCAAGGAGCTGTGACAAGGACACCATCTTCCCGCTTTCCCTTGTGCATGTGGATCATGCATACATAGAGTGAGGCTTATAATGTTCTAAGAGGCAGGGGCTTTTCAGATGAAGAAGCATTTATGCAAATGAAGAGATTTCTTACTGTTCTGAAAACAGAATGTGCTGAGAGCAGGCTCCCTGGATCCTTCTCTGTGTGCTGTGTCTCCCTCCGCTGGCC
Source organism: Typhlomys cinereus (assembly GCA_023101885.1). Taxonomy (NCBI): domain Eukaryota; kingdom Metazoa; phylum Chordata; class Mammalia; order Rodentia; family Platacanthomyidae; genus Typhlomys; species Typhlomys cinereus. The sequence goes on from JALPQD010000279.1 coordinate 2,881,020, forward strand.
AATTTATGGGATGAAGAGATTGAGGGAGATTTGTGTGGCTTCTCCAGTTATGCACAGTCTAAGGATGTCCAAGGAAATACTGCTCTTTTGAAAACAAAATCAACTCATGTCTTAGGTCTTCATAGGGAGAGAAGTTGACTGTCTTATATTGAGTCTCATGTACAGGCAAGTAGACATTCCACAGAGCATCACAACACCTATCATTGGCTGATATATTAATTAGAGCTGATGAGCAAGAAATAGAAGGGCAGATGTCATAAAAGACATGGATACACTGAGGGTGAAATCTAAAGCCTATATAAAAATGTAGGTCTTCCCACTGGTGGAGCTTGGCACAGGTGTTGATGATTGATGCTCATCAACATTTTCAAGGTCTAATCAAGTATGGAATCTTGTGGTCCAGCCACTGAGAATCACACTAATTATTATTTAAGTCTCTCTGGAGTGTCGAAACATCACATGCCATTCTAGATTCACTAAATCAACTGATGTGTTGTGTTGCTCAAAGACCACCATTGTGTACCAGAATGTGTCAGAACAGAATGCTTCAGAGAACAGAATGCTTCAGCAGGTTTAAGTTTGAGGTAAGTGAACTTGTCCATTGGGAAATGACCAAGCTGAAGCATATCATGAAAAAAGATCTTTGTCTGCATTTTCTGACTTATCACTGTAGTTTTGACTGGCTGTTTCTGACCTAGACACGTCAATATTCCTTTAGAAATTCTAGAGGTCCCCCACTCCCAAGAGGTCACCAAATTGGTGACAAGTTCAGTGTGGAAACCTGATTGATATAGCGCTGTACTTCCCAGAACTATGGAATGCTAGTAATCACCCTGCCTGAGCCTCTCAAGTAGCTCAGACTGTAGAAGTTGCAGACATGTGCAATCTCACCTGGTCTATGTGGACTTAAGGAAATTCAGGAATAAAGAGGAATCTACAGGAAGAACACACCATCACTAGAAGAACATATAACTCTTCCCTTTGCAATTCCTCCCAGATCCTGGGGACTGGTGTCCATACCCATGAAACAATTCTTATTTATTTGATGCAATTGCCTGTCACAGAATAGTTATATCAAACTTTCCACGTTCATGTTCGTATCCATGGAGCTTCATATATGTATGCAATGCATCGTGATCATATCCACCTCCACTATCAACCACTCCCACCCCAATACAATGCTACTCCCTTCTACATTCTTGCCTTTTTTAAATTCTCTCTCTTTATAAACAAATAACCTACTGAGTATAACTAGTGCTGCTCCCACACAAGGATATGTGGTAACTTTCTACTAACACACTCCCGAGGAATTACAGCTTTCCCATTTGAGTAGCAAGCAACTGCCTACAGAACCTCAGTCATGGGTAGCGGCCTGCCATGCATCTTAAAATGATATCAGGCTTAATTGTGCACAGGACACGTGTAGAAAATCACAGCTGTGTGAAATCAGGAGTACAGTAGCCACATCATGCCACTGTTCTGTTCTTCATCTTCAAAGTCTGACATACTTGTCATTCCATCTTCTCTCATGATAACTCAGCTTTGAGTGGTGAAAAATAACTCATTTAGGGTTGGACACTCAATTATTCCTTATTTTCAGAAACTGCAGCAGCAGTGCATCTGTATTTTTACCACCATCCATTGCAAAGAGAAGCATCCCTGACTACAGCTCAGAGTAGCATTGGCCTATGGATAGAAACAGGAGAAAAGGAATCTAAAGGATAATGCACTGGACAATTGTCTATGATTTAACTGCTTTTTCAGCAGTGACCTCAGTTTACACATTTGAACTCATGACACATGGAAGACGAGTTCACAGGATCTGTGGACATATCAGGTTACAGACATTCCTTGGTTGCTTCATTTCTTGGTTGACAATACATTTTCCAATAAAAGACTAATATTCATGAATTTGAAAATTGGTCTACAACACATTTCCCACAAATGCCTTTCTCTTAGTCTCATAATTCTATTCTTGTGATGTGATAAATATGTGAACCAAGTGATTCATGAATTCATGGTAATGCCTGCTTGCAGTTCTAGGTTAATATTGATCATCATGACTGGAGAGATATAAAATTATCAAGAACTGAGCAAGCTGACCACACCATATCCACAGGATGAGATGAGAGAGGTGACATGATTCTAGCTTGCCAGTCTGCTAAAAGTCAAGTAATTCTCTCTATCTCATCAACCTATCCAGGGAATGGTACAGGCTGAGTCTTTTCACATCAATTACATAATTTCCTGTAGGCTTCCTGAGAAATTCTCATAAGCTGAATAATTCTTCGTAGGGGTGCTTGAAATATTCTGTTCTAAATAGTCAAATTCATAAGTACAACTGTCGCTCTGTTACCTTATTAACCAGGTTATATTGTATAGTTCTTCTAAGGCAGTAAAACACATTCTCTTCAAAAAGTATTCACTTGGTTTGTGAATATAAACTTGGGTAGGTTTCTACTGAGGCATGAAGTTAGGAACCCGGTTTCTTCTTTGTGAGACTGATGTCATGGTGTGAGTGAGGATGTGGTCTCCAGCATACTTGCAAGTATCACAAAAGCATAGTGTCACTGAGTCTCTCTGTTCTGGCTGAGTGCCTTTTGCTTTACATTTCCACACAATGAGAGGAAGTTTGAATAGGAAAGACATGGTCTTACATGCAATTCTTGGGCTGAAATGGGGTGAACAGAAGTGAGGTACACAGGAGTCTTGCAGCTTCAGTCAGTTCTGTCTGTCAGCAGAAAACATGGCCACCTCTGAGAAATGTAGGAAAGCAGGTGGCAAAACCCCGAGGACCACCTCGGGAAGCCCAGCCTCACACTTTTGCTTCCCCAAGAGGTTCATGTCATGGTGCATCACTGTGGGAAGCCTGTTGTAACTCCGTTGACAGTAGTAAGTGGAAAGATCTTCAAGCTGCAGGCTGCTGCTGATGGTGAGGATGAAATCTGTCCCTGATCTACTGCCTCTGGACCTCGAGGGGACCCCGGAGATGGTCTGGGAATCATCCTTGATGATGAGCTTTGGAGACTGTTTGGTGTTTTTGCTGGTACCAGTAAAGTTGGTTACCAATGCTCTCGCTGGCTGTGTACTTGGTGGAGATTGTCCTGGGGTCACAGGCAAAAGGCCTTGAGACTGGGTCAGCACACCATCACCTCTGAAGGCTAAAACCACACATGCAGCATTAGTAGTAGGAAAGACAATAGAAATATTCTAAACATCAAATCTAACATCATTTCAAACTTTATACGTGAGGCGTGACTTCCAAGTATATAAAAATTATGTATTTAACTACATTTTCTCTTCGTCCACATCTTCTTACCTGAAACCCAGAGGAGCAGAAACCCAAGGAGCTGGGATGGGAACACCATCTTCTCACTTTCCTTGTACGTGTGAATCATGTACAGCACAGATAAAGATCTTCTTATAATAATCTAAGAGTCAGGAATTCTTCAGATGAAAGAAGCTCTTATGCAAATGATGGGATTTCATATTCTTTAAATCCTGGACTGTGTGGAGAGCAGGTCCCTAACCTGAGCACATCTTGTGATTCTGTCGCCCTCTGCTGGTCATCTGAGGAGATGTGCAGACAGCGCTCCACAGGCTCCTGTGCTGAGCATTGGGCCTCAGCCCAGGGCACTGTGCAAGGTGGCAGGGGAAACACTAAGGGGCGTGTGGACTCATGTAAGCTCTGCTGTTCAAGTGGGGTAAACTTGAAGGGCACAGGGGGTCTCACTCTCTGTCCTTCTTTTTGTCTGCTAGCTACTATGAGATCAGCAATTTCTTGACAGTTTGATCTTTCCATGAATTAGTATCCAACTCTACACCTAAAAGAAGCAGGCTAATCACTATACACTGAACTGCATCAACAGCTTGTTTTGAATTCATTTCTGTGGGCTTCTTTTTTAGTAATGGAAAGCTGACTGACACAAGCAAAAATACCTTTCCTATCCACAGTATTTGCAATACAAGGGTAGAAATGATGTCACAATGATAATTGTATTAGTGTCTCAGGAGTCTCTAGATATAGACTATTTTATTAAAGCTGGGTTATGAAAATAGCCCAGTGTATAAGGTGCCTAAGTCCAAAACTTGTAATGTGAGTTTGAGTCCCAAAAGCCCCTTATGGTGGGAGGGCCCAACATTGACTTCTGAAAGTTCGTGCTGAAAGTATGTGCTGTAGCGTGCACATGTGTGGCCCCCTCTTTCTGTCTCCTCCCTTCTTCTCAAGTGGATGATTAAATAAGAAAAGGCATATTTGATCAAAAGCATCATTAAAGATGATTTGTGGTATAAAAATATTTTCAATACCTGTATACAGCTATTGACTTAATCTTCATTTTCTCTCTTTAAATTTTATCCTCTCACAGTTCCATATACATATAAACTTTGGTATTCACATTTACTGTTTCATAAACCATAAATACTTTTCTGGAGCTTTACCACATTTCTTAAAATTTATATTTCAAAATTTATGTTAAAAACTACATTTTTTGAATAATGGGTCACATTTTATTTATTTCAAAATGTGGATAGATAATGTTTCCATCATCTTTATTGAAAAGAAGATTTTTTTGCTAGTTCTCTAAATAACCTAATTTTTCACAAAGGATTTATCCAAATCAACAAGAACCTATTTGTAGATGAAGCTCCATTCCATTGTTCCACTTGTCTGTCTTCATGGCAACACAACAACCTTGTAATTACCGCATCTTAAATGAGTTTTAAGTACAAATGCAATGATTTTCACCCACAGGGTATGTCCCTTGGTATTTCTCATATCGGTACAGCCTATTTTAATATGACACAACTATTTGTTTTGTATGGCTTTGTAGAATAACTGTAATAAAACTTCTGATCCATGAATGTGGCATATTGATTCTTTAATTTGAATCATCTTATTTACTCTTTTCAGTATTTTATCATTCTCAGGACATTACATATTTCATGGTTCTGGACAATGTGCAGGAAACATATTTGAAGGCATGTACTATTGTGTGAACATTTACTTTACAATCTACCATCAATTAACATTATGAGGTACTACAAATTTGCACCATCATTTCTCCATATTACATTTTGATTCATGCCATGTCATCAGTCTTTAATAAAGTAGTTCTCTGGAGAGAATAACCGATTAAACCATATACTTTATTATGCTCTCTGGCTAACCTGTTCCCCAACATAAGAAGCTTCATTTTGCTTCCATATTTTCCTTGAATTTAGTATGAGAACTTAAAATAAAAGCTGAGGATCTTGGGAGACATTTTTCCATGAAAGCACTAAAGAAAGACTTCAGAGAACTTGCAGCTTTTCTTAGGCCCCATGGATCATGGCCTTACAACATAAAAAAATAATTAATGTTCACAATCAAAGTTTTAAATTATTGATGATCTTATTTGAAGAAGATTCACATGGAAAAATGTGGTAAGTTTAACCTCCATATATTATACCATTTAACATATTGCTTAGATATATGTAATTATAACGTGTGTGAACTCTGGTGAAAACTGGTTGACATGATCAGGTGGACCTGAGGCTTTTCTGGGGGAAAGTAACACTGAGGTGTCCTAGACACTCAGCACAGTAGTAGCTGCCAGCATCAATTCTCTGCACATTAGTGGATGGAGAGCATGAAATCTGCCCCAGAACGGCTGCCACTGAACCTTGATGGGGCTCCTGGGGTCAGAGTTGATTTGCTGTCAATCAACATTGTAGGAGACTGTCCTGGAATCTGTTGATACCAAGAGCACTTTCATTTTTCATTGGGATTAGTGTGGCAGGTCATGGTGATCCTGTCTCCAGGGCTGACAGACAGAGTGGCAGGAGACTGGGTGATGGTGTGGCTCATTCTCAAGCCTGAATTTTCATAAGACATGGAAACAACAGGTCAAATAAAGTCTATTGAAAAAATCACATATATCACAAATCTCAAAGAAAACACATATGGATGAAGCATCAGTTTCCCTTGGAGAAAACTTGTCTCAGCACACATTAAGTATAAGACCCCCTTGGGCTTCTCTGGTAGATTTCCAGAGAATTACTTTCTCGGATGATTTCCCTACTTTTATTCTTACCTGTGAGGAACAACAGAAAACACAAAATAGTTGATAAAGATGCATCTTCCTATGTTTTCTGAGTCACCTTGTCTCATATTTTCCTGTCCAGGAGCTCCATTTATGTCATCTCAGATAAGAGGACTTTCCTGTGGAGGATTATGCAAAGCAGAATCTGTTAGACCCTAAAATACTTGGACACTGAACAGAAAGCTGCTTCCTTTCTTCATCGTCAGCTGCATTAGCAGATGTGCCAGAACACATCTGTAGTACTTTCCAGGAGAAAATGACATCACACAGCACACAGTGGATCATACTCCTCGTCCTGAATAACTACAGAAAAATTAAGAGAATCACTGAGTTCCAAGGTTTATGACAGCAATAAGGACTGAGGGGCTGGAGAGATGGCTCAGGGATTAATCCTTTGCCTCTACCCAATCAGAATCAGATTCCAGATTCCACACAAATATTACAGGCAGAAATGGCATTGGCCTGCATTTCCAGCCATGAAAGGTGGAGCCTGGAAAACCACATTAAATCTATAATGAGCCTGTGAAATCACAGACTGAACCAGTAAGGAGATAGAATAATACAGGGTGAATTCTAAAATCATCCTTGGGCATCCACAGGCACATTTGCCCTGTTCTACACACATCTACACATGGTCCCCCACATACACACACACACACACACACACACACACACACACCTCACAAGAGCAGCTCTGGTCCATGTGCTGAGTCTGTGGTGCTGACGTGGGATCTTTCTCTGGAATCCCTGGTTCCTGCAGCCTCTGAGAGGATGTCGTCTGCACCTGCTGTTAACTGATGCCTGGCACCTCCCTGCTGCACATTAGTTCTGTTGCTCACAGCACCAGCTTGCTGTTTTAGAGTGCATGAAACACTGGACTTGTCAATGAGATCTTCTTGGCTTACCCTCTGCCACCCTCCATCTCACCAGGGAGCCCCATGCTGTAGGGAGCACAGGGATACAGGGCATATTTTTCCTTATCACATAGGAGAGCTTGGGGAGTGTCTGCCAGGAGAGGCGTCCTAGAGCAGGGCAGAGCCACAGGTTGGCAGCCGTGGAAGATTATTACAGGAAAGAGCCCACATCCAGCCTGTTTTCCCTGCTGCCAGGCAGGAGGCCAAAGTGCATCTCAGAATGCTGTCAGTTCAGGATGGACCCAGGACCACCATCTGCAGCCTTCAGTGCTGTTGCCCCTGCTTTTCCTATTTTCCAATTTCTGCATCTCACTGAATCACCAGCCAGGAGCACCTAGAATTCCCTGATGATTTTCAGATAGATTTCAGGCTTTTTTTAGTGATTTCTTATTGAAGCCATGTCTCTGGATCACTATGACTAGCGCAGACATTATAGTAGAGAATGAACTGGAGGTTGTAGGAAGGATATCACAGTAAGCCCCAGTTCAGGCCAGATACAGGAGGTGGCTCTCCTCACAAAAGTTCATCAGGAGTATGTTCATTTACCAGGTATAGTGATTGGTTCTATCTACATTTCCTAGTTTCTCTTCCTTCTCTTTCACGTATATGACTTCCACTAACCAAATTTTTCTTGTCCCTTGAGACACCATTAATGTAATTTTTAAAAAGACAAATGCTCCACTTCCTTCGCCATCAGGGAAATGCAAATCAAAACTTCCCTGAGATATCATCTCACCCCGGTCAGGATGGCAAAAATCCACAATACAAACAACGACAAATGCTGGAGAGGATGTGGAGAGAGGGGAACTCTCCTACATTGTTGGTGGGAATGCAGGCTCATACAGCCACTCTGGCGAGCCGTCTAGAGATTCTTAAAGAAATTAAAGATTGAAATGCCATATGACCCTGCTATCCCACTTTTGGGAATAACCCCCCATGCATCAGAGGTTCGCCTCGATAGCACAAGCTCGACCATGTTCATAGCAGCACTGTTTACAATAGCAAAGTCATGGAATCAACCTAAATGTCCAACAGTTGACGAGTGGATAAGGAAACAGTGGTACATCTATACAATGGAGTACTACTCAGCCATCAAAAATGATGAATTACTGGAATTTGCTGGGAAATGGATGTCATTAGAAAGAATTATATTACGTGAAGTATCCCAAACCCAGAAAATTAAGCGCCGTATGTACTCCCTAATAGGTGGCTCCTAGTACCAAACTCACCCAGCCCACATTGAGATACTCAAAAGTAAACCTATGTAACACAGTAATTGCAAGGATTATGAACAAGAGAGATGGGTTAGGAGGGCCACACCAGAAACAAGGAGAGAGGAGACCATGTTACAGCAGAGAAAATAGGCCTCCATCAAGGTCTGCAAGTAAGTAATGAGAAACCTGGTTAAGTTCACAGACGTTCTTTCCTGATCTCACCAGAAGGGGAGGGCATATAGTCTAGCAGATGAAAAAGTAATCATTTTGCAAATGGGTGATGGACCCCTCCCTCAGTGAGGTTTCCTACTCTTATTACATCTACCCTTGAATGTGCTATTACAACAAGACTCCAGTTTAACAGCTTTTTGTCTCTGCCAGGGGGTGACATACAGTGCCCAGCAGAATGGAGTGAAGGGAATTGCAGGAGCAGCAAAACTGCAAAAGAAAATCAACAAACCACAATCCAGAACTTCAGAGACTCTATATCAATCACATAGAACTAGGCCAGCCTAATCTCTCCCCATCCTGGAGCTCAGGGACATTTGCGGAAGAGGGGGCGGTAAGATTGTAAGAGCAAAAGGATGGGAGGAACAATGATTTGCAAGATACTCCACACAAGTTAGGGCCGAAGCAATCATAATTGGACATTGCATGCCCGGCGCAATGTCTAACACACTATTGACCTCACAAAGTCTAGCATCTGCTAAAGGCACCAAGATCCTTGGAGGCAAGGGATTGACAGCCACAGTAGTGTTCCTATGCTTAAGGGGAACACAGGAAGGGGTTCAGGGAAATGCCACTGGGTCCTTGTACGTCATTGGAGAGGAGGGCCCAGAGGAGAGTCAGGCATGCACAAGAAAAGACTCTGGGAATCGGGGCGGGAGGCACGGGGGGATGGGATGGAAGGGGTGAGGGGAGGGGAGCAGGGCGCTGGGGGGGGAGGAGGAGGGAGGGAGGGAACTGGTGTACCTATTAAGTTTGTATGAGCTGAAATAATAATAAAAAATGTATTATATATATATAAAAACATTTTGAAAAAAAAAAGAAGGAAGGAAGGAAGGAAGGAAGGAAGGAAGGAAGGAAGGAAGGAAGGAAGGAAGGAAGGAAGGGAGAAAGAGAGAGAGAAAGAGAGAAAGAAAGAACAGAGAGAAAGAAAAGAAAGAGAGAGAGAGAAAGAAAGAAAGAAAGAAAGAAAGAAAGAAAGAAAGAAAGAAAGAAAGAAAGAAAGAAAGAAAGAAAGAAAGAAAGAAAGAAAGACACAGGAAAGGGTTCGGGAAAGGCCACTGGGTCCTTGTACGTCATCGGAGAGGAGGGCCCAGAGGAAAATCAGACATGCACAAGAAAGGACTCTCTGGGAATTGGGGCGGGAGGCACTGGGGATGGGGAGGGAGAGGGGGTGGGGAGGGGGAGCAGGGGGTACGGGGGGAGGAGGAGGGAGGGAGGGAGGGAACTGGTGTACCTAATAAGTTTGTATGAGCTGAAATAAAAAAAAAACTATTTTCATAGTAAAAAAAAAAACACATCCAATTTTTTCTTCAATTAATAAAGATATATAATTAGTTAAAAAATTAAAATTATTCAATAGCTGACTTTAAAGAGTGAAGATTTGTTAAGGGAAGACAAATTATAATTTTTATAAATTTTTATAAAATTTAAATAAATACTCGTTGGTATCAATAAAAAAAAGAAAGAAAGAAAGAAAGAAAGAAGAAGGAAAGGAAGGAAAGAAAGAAGGAAGAAGGAAAAAGAAAGAAAGAAAGAAGAAAGAAAGAAAGAAAGAAGAAAGAAAAAGAAAGAAAGAAGAAAGAAAGAAGAAAAGAAAGAAAGAAAGAAAGAAAGAAAGAAAGAAGGAAAGAAGAAAGAGAAAGAAAGAAAGAAAGAAAGAAAGAAAGAAAGAAAGAAAGAAGGAAAGAAGGAAAGAAGGAAAGAAGGAAAGAAGGAAAAGGAAAGAAGGAAAGAAGGAAAGAAAGAGGTAGGGAAGGACGGAGGGAAGGACAGAGGGAAGGAGGGAGGAAAGGACGGGAGGGAGACAGACTGTAAGTTCTGCCAGCTCATCTTAGACAAATCAATGCAGTTTTTAAATCAAATGTAAATCACCTCTCATGCATATTTTGTTGTTGTAGTGGTACTGCTGCTATTGATTAAGTCCAAGGCCTGTGCATGTTAGGGAAGCATTGTACCACTAAGCTACACATGCCTCTAGCACCCATAAGTATTTAGTAAACACCATCATATACAAAGAGTAAAAAAATGTTTGATAATAGTTCAAGAAGAAAAACTTCAAAGTTGCCTACTTTTTATTGTTATGGGTATTAACTGGCATCTAACTGGCATCATTGTATCTCTACATAAATCCATTGTTCTTTCACTTCAACTGATGCTGCCTTAAGAAGCTGTACACAGTATTCCTTTTGGCTTTTCTTTTTAGATAAGGAATACAATGATATCTGTACTTACTTTCATAATGGATAAATTAAGCCTAATATACAAAATACAATGAGAATGTTAACACTATACTTGGCTTAGACTCTTACCATAACTATTACATTGTTTACATCTGAGTGTTCACTTATAATAAATGTAAAGATCTGTTTCCCCAGAAAAAAAAAAAAGACAATGTCTATAATTAAGCTCAAAATATACACGTTTGATTTGGATATGGACTTCTGCCCACAAGTTTTGTTCTGAATCAGTGAAGTTACCTAGGGAAGTGATGGAAACTTTAGTAAGTGGGACCAGTCTCTTAGAAAAAGGTCCCTGTGCGAAAGGTCCTGAGTTCGGATCCCAGATCCCACGTATAGACGCCAGGCGGAAGCGGGAGCAGCCTGTGTTTCTGGTCCTGGTAGGGCGGAGCCTGTGAATCCCGGGGCAGAAGGAGGTGGAGGCGTCCATGGTGGTTCCCGAATTCGTCCGTGGTTCTACACATACACACACAGATACACACACATGCGCGCACACATACATATGCACATGCACACAATTGAATAAATAATTAAAAAAATTAAAAAAAAAGGTCCCTGTGGCTTTTCACTGTTTGTATATATTCTCCTGAAATTTGTGAATTGATTCGTGAATCAATCTTTCTCTCTCTCTAAGTAGTTAATTGCTTTTCTCCATCAGCATTCTAACCCTTCTTGTTGAACCAATGCTTCAGCACAGAACTAGAACCAGAGGCTATAGACTTAACCTCTGGAGCCTGAGCTAAAAACAACCCGTCCCCATTTTCATTGATTTCTTTCAGAAATTCATCAGTATAGGGAAGACAGCAGACTAATATGGAAAGTAAAACCTCCAGTTCACATGGCTAAAAGAAAAAACACATAAATGCTACATACCAAGGAATAGTTGGCTTTCACAATCAAAATAATAAATTGATTATTGATGAGCTCATTTGAAGAAGATACACCAGGAATAATGTGCTAACTTCAACTTCAATGCATTATACCAGCTAATATGTTGGATTAAATGTATGTTATTGCACACAAAAGAATGCTCCAGAATGGGAGGGGGAGAGGGCACTGGAAGAAAGGGAGGGAGGGGGGAAAGGAAGGGGAAAAGGGGGCAGGGAACAAGAGGGTCCAGTGAGGGGTAGAGGGAGGGGAATGAGGTACTTATCAACTTTGTACGAGTAGAAATGACACTAGCCCTAAACCAGTAGCTCCCAGCGCCATGGCGCCTTCCAGGAAGTTCTTCGTGGGGGATAACTGGAAGATGAATGGGAGGAAGAAGTGCCTCGGGTAACTCATCTGCACCCTGAACACAGCCAAGCTGACGGCCGACGCTGAGGTGGTCTGTGCACCCCCACGGCCTACATTGACTTTGCCAAGCAGAAGCTGGACCCCAAGATTGCGGTGGCTGCACAGAACTGCTACAAAGTGACCAATGGGGCCTTCACGGGGGAGGTCAGCCCTGGTATGATCAGACCTGGGAGGCACATGGGTAGTCCTGGGACACTCTGAAAGAAGGCACGTCTTTGGGGAGTCAGACGAGTTAATTGGGCAGAAGGTGGCCCATGCCCTGGAGAAGGGACTCGGAGTGATTGTTTGCATTGGTGAGAAGTTAGATGAAAGGGAAGCTGGCATCACTGAGAAGGTCGTTTTCGAGTAAACGTGAAGGACTGGAACAAGGTCGTCCTGGCCTATGAACCTGTGTGGGCCATTGGTACTGGCAAGACTGCAACGCCTCAACAGCCCAGGAGGTACATGAGAAGCTCCGGGGCTGGCTTAAGTCCAATGTCTCTGATGCAGCAGCCCAGAATACCCGTATCATTTATGGAGGTTCTGTGACTGGAGCAAACTGCAGAGCTGGCCAGCCAGACTGATGGCTTCCTTGTGGGTGGCACGTCTCTCAAGCCAGAATTTGTGGACATCATCAGTGCCAAACAATAAGCAGACCTAGCTCCCCCATCCTTCTGCTGAGCCAGGGACTAGGAAACCTAGTTACTGTTCCCACTGGTCAGACGTCACCTGCCTCCTCTTGTGGCCTAATCCAAACTGTACCTTCCATTACCGTTTACACCTTCTCCCCGTATTGGTTGGGACCAGACCAATCCCTTTACCACTTGCTGTAATGGTTGCAACTTAAGATGTCATCAAGGTCACTTCTTGGCTGAGGTGCATGGAGTAAGTGACATTCACTGTCTCCTTAGGCCCTAGAGAGCGGAACAATGAGTTCACTTTCTTCTCCCTCTCACACCAGGAGGCTGAGGTCCTCTCACCTTAAGAGATCAAGACTAGCCCTTTACACCCCACCCGGCTCCGGCCGGGCCTCACCCCGCGCCCTAGGTAAGTCTCCGCCCGCGCACCGCCCACCAGGACCCCAGGTCAGCCCAAAGGGACCCGGCTTCGACTACCACCTTCCAGCCGGAGCCGAGCGTGGGGCTGAGGAGGACCTCCCCCTGCGTCCGGGCCCCCTCCCATCTGCCCTCGGGTTAAATAGCTCCACGCCGACGCCCCCATCCTCCCTTTACACAGCCGGCCTCACCCTGCACCCTAGGTAAGTCTCTGCCAGCGCACCGCCCACCAGGATACCAGGTCAGCCCAAAGGGACCAGGCTCCGACTCCCACCATCCAGCTGGAGCCACGCGTGGGGCCGAGGGACGAGGAGGACCTCCCCCTGCGCCCGGGCCCTCTCCCAGCTGCCCTCGGATTAAATAGCTCCACGCCGACGCCCCCATCCTCCCTTTACCCCACCCCGCTCTGCCGTGCGAGGTCCAGCAAGGCCTCACCCACGACCTAAGTAAGTCTCTGCCCGCGTCTGCCCAGGCCAAATAATTCAGTTTAGTGAAATTGAGAGATCTTAAGAGTTGAAATGACAATGCCAAAGTCAAAGTGCAAATCCATGAGAAGCAATACTCAAGTAAACAAATTTCCCACTGAAGAAATTAATCCCATAATGTTAGACTCCAACCAGAACAAACCCGAGGAAAAAGGCCAAGAAAGCCTCACCCAGGATAAAGACTTTCAAAATATGATCATTACCATGTTCAATACTATGAAAGAGGAAATCTGGGAGGAATTACATAATCAAATCAATCGCTTTGAAGAGGAACACAACAGACATCTGGAGGAGTTGAGAAAAACAGTGCAAGAAACAAAAACTGGCATAGAGCAGTTAAAACAACCTCAAGCAGTTTACAACTGAGCTAAAAGACAAGTTATCTTCAACCCAGAACCCCAGAGAGAGTCTTATCAACAGAACTAAGGAAGCAGAAAACAGAATTTCAGACCTTGAAGATAAAGTGGGAGTACTAATCAGCTCAATGGAAGAGGTTGTTAAAGCCAAAAAGATATTGGAGAGAAATATCCAAGAGATATGGGACACCCTGAAGAAGCCTAACATGCGTATTCATGGAATTCCAGAGCAAGAATCTCAAAATACCACCCCTGAGGAAATTTTTCAAACGATCATCAAGGAAAACTTTCCTCATATAAAAAAAGAGAGGCCCATCCATATACAAGAGGCATTCTACACCCCAAACAGATACGACCAAAACAGAAGCACAACACGGCAAATAATAGTTAAAACACTCCACATTCAAGATAAAGAACTGGTGCTGAGAGCTTCAAGGGAGAAAAAAACAAGTCACTTTTAAGGGTAAACCTATTAAAATAACAAATGACTTCTCAGTCGAAACAGTAAAAGCAAGAAGAGCTTGGAGAGATATACTTCAAATATTGAATGAGCAAAAATGTCAACCCAGGATGATTTACCCTGAAAAACTATCAGTCATGATCGAGGGAGAAAGAAAAATTTTCCAGCACAAAGACAAATTTAAGCGATACATGTCCACCAAACCAGGCCTTCAAACAATGCTGGAAATGATACTCAAGCGTGAAGAAAAAAGCAGGCATATCCAGGAGAACAGAAGGCAAATATAACACCATTAAAAGCAAAGCAATATACTTATAAAAGCTACTAAACATAATAAATGGCTGGAATTAAAAATAGTTTCTCCATTATAACACTAAATGTTAATGGAATTAATTCACCGATCAAGAGACACAGATTACAAACTTGGATTAAAAATCACAATCCAGGGGCGGGAGAGGTGGCTCAGGGGTTAAGCCTCTGCCTTGCAGACAGAAGGTCCTGAGTTCGGATCCCAGCTCCCACGTATGGACGCCAGGCGGAAGCGGGGGCGGCCTGCGCTTCTGGTCCTGGTAGGGCAGAGCCTGTGAATCCCGGGGCAGAAGGAGGTGGAGGCATCCATGGTGGTTCCCGATTTGTCCGTGGTTCTACACACACACATACACACATGCGCACACACATACATACGCACACACACAATTGAATAAATAATAAAAAAAAATTAAAAAAAAAATCACAATCCATCAATCTGCTGTCTGCAGGAAACCCATCTCACCACAAAAGATAGGCACGCTCTAAAAATAAAAGGCTGGTCAACAATTCTACAAGCAAATGGAAGAAAAAAATAGGCAGGGGTAGCCATTATGCTATCAGACAAAGTAGACTTCAAACCAAAGAAAATTATAAGAGACACGGATGGATACTACATTTTAGTCACAGGTACAATTCACCAGGAAGACTTCACAATACTGAACATTTATGCACCCAATACGGGCCCCTCCACATTCATTAAGAAAACCCTACAGCATCTAAAGCAAGAAATAAACCCCCAAACGATAATTCTTGGGGACTTCAACACTGCCCTCTCAACATGGGATAGATCAACAGGTCAAAAGCTTAACAGAGACAATGTGGAACTTAATCAAACCCTTAAAGAAATGGACCTTACAAATCTCTATCGAACTTTTCACCCACGCACCAAAGAATACACATTTTTTTCAGCAGCACACGGAACTTTCTCCAAAATAGATCACATATTGGACCACAAAACGAATCTACACATATAAAAAAAAGTTGAAATTCTAACCTGTGCCCTATCAGACCACCACGGCCTAAAGCTGGACATCCACAACTACATCAAACAAGAGAAAATACACTAACTCCTGGAAACTTAACACTATGATGCTGAATGAGAACTGGATTCAGGAAGAAATTAAAAAGGAAATTCAAGATTTCCTGAAAGTGAATAATAATTAAAATACAACTTACCAAAATCTCTGGGACACAATGAAAGCTGTCCTAAGAGGTAAGGTCATAGCTCTTAATGCCTGCATCAAAAAAATGGAAACATCAGAAATAAACAACTAACAATGCAGCGTAAAGCTTTAGAGAAACTAGAGCAATCTGATCCCAAATGTAGTAGAAGAGAGGAGATTAGCAAAATAAGGGGAGAAATATCTGAAATCGAGATTAAGAAAACGATAGAAAAAATTAACCAGTCAAAAAGCTGGTTCTTTCACTATCCAGAACTTCAGAGACTCTATATCAACCATCTAGAATTAGGCCAGACTAATTTCTCCCCATCCTGAAGCTCAGGGACATTTGTGGAAGAGGGGGAGGTAAGAGCGTAAGAGCAAAAGGATGGGAGGAGCAATGATTTGCAAGATACTCCACACAAGTTAGGGCTGAAGCAATCATAATTGGACATTGCATGCCCGGCGCAATGTCCAACACACTATTGACCTCACAAAGTCTAGCATCGGCTAAAGGCACCAAGATCCCTGGAGGCAAGGGATTGACAGCCACAGTAGTGTTCCTATGCTTAAGGGGAACACAGGAAAGGGTTCAGGGAAACGACACTGGGTCCTTGTACGTCATCGGAGAGGAGGCCCAGAGGATAGTCAGGCATGCACAAGAAAGGACTCTGGGAATTGGGGCGGGAGGCACGGGGGGGGGGGGGCCGGGAAGGGTGAGGGGAGGGAGAACAGGGGGTTCGGGGGAAGGAGGAGGGAGGGAGGGAACTGGTGTACCTATTAAGTTTGTATTAGCTGAAATAATAATAAAAAATGTATTAAAATTAAAAAAGCTGGTTCTTTGAAAAAATCAATAAGATTGATACACCCGTAGCTAAATTAACCAAAAGCAAGAAAGAGAAAACCCAAATTAACAAAATTAGAAATGAACATAGAGTTAGCACTACTGATACCCAAGAAATCCAGAGAATTATAACATCATATTTCAAAAACTTATACTCTGTGAAGTTTGACAACACAAAAGAGATGGATGAATTTATAAGTAAACACAACTTACCTAAATTGAATCAGGAAGTGGTGAATTATTTAAATAGTCCTATAACATATTAGGAAATTGAGGAAGTAAACTTGAATATTCCCACCAAAAAATGTCCTGTACCAGATGGATTCAGCACAGATTTCTACCAGACATTTAAGGAGTTAATAATACCAATACTCCTTAAACTGTTCCATCAAATAGCAAAGGAAGGAACACTATCAAATTCCTTCTATGAAGCTAATATCATTTTAATCCCACAACCTAATAAAGACTCACTTAAAAAAGAAAACTATAGGCCGATCTCCCTGATGAACACAGACGCAAAGATTCTCAACAAAGTCTTAGCAAATCAGATTCAAAAACACATTAAAAAGATCATTCACGGGGACCAAGTAGGCTTCATCCCCTGCACACAAGGTTGGTTCAACATACGCAAATCAGTAAATGAAACTCATCATGTAAACCAGTCCAAAGTCCAAGACCACATGATACTCTCGATAGATGCAGAAAAAGCTTTTCACAAGATCCAACAGCCTTTTATGATCAAAACGCTAGAGACAGTAGGAATGGAAGGAACCTTTATCAATATAATAAAAGCTGTATACAACAAGCCCACAGCAAGGATTATGCTCAATGGGGAACAATTGGAAGCATTCCCACTTCAATCAAGAACTAGACAAGGTTGTCCACTCTCACCACTTCTATTCAATATTGTACTTGAAGTTTTAGCTGAAGCCATAAGACAAAAAAGGGACATAAAGGGATTCAAATTGGCAAGGAAGAAGTCAAGCTATCCCTATTTGCAGATGACATGATCTTATACCTGAGGGATCCCAAAAACTCCACCAGGAAGCTCCTGCAACTAATTGAGAAGTTCATCAA
This sequence comes from Typhlomys cinereus, assembly GCA_023101885.1. Lineage (NCBI taxonomy): Eukaryota > Metazoa > Chordata > Mammalia > Rodentia > Platacanthomyidae > Typhlomys > Typhlomys cinereus. The sequence goes on from JALPQD010000279.1 coordinate 2,898,717, forward strand.
GGTGGCAGGATACAAAATAAATGTGCAAAAATCAGAGGCCTTCCTATATGCCCAGAATGAAAGAAGTGAAAAAGCCTTGAGAGAAACAATCCCATTTACTATAGCCCCTAAAAAAATGAAATACCTTGGTATAAACCTAACCAAGGAGGTAAAAGACCTTTACAATGAAAACTTTAAAACCCTAAAGAAAGAAATTGCAGAAGACACCAGAAGGTGGAAAGACCTCCCATGTTCCTGGATTGGCAGAATCAACATCGTAAAAATGACCATCCTACCAAAGACAATATACGGATTCAATGCTATACCAATTAAAATCCCAAAGCAATTCTTTAAAGAAGTTGACCAAACAATCTCAAAACTCATATGGAGGCACAAAAGACCTAGGATAGCAAAGACAATCCTGAGTAACAAAAACACTGCTGGAGGTATTACCATACCGAACCTTAGTCTATACTACAAATCCATAGTTATAAAAACAGCCTGGTACTGGCTCCAAAATAGACACACAGATCAATGGATAAGGATTGAAGACCCAGATATAAGCCCACAAAATTACAGCCATTTGGTCTTTGACAAAGGGGCCCAAAGAATCCAATGGAAAAAGATCAGCATCTTCAACAATGGTGCTGGCAAAACTGGATCTCCACATGCAGAACATTAAAGCTGGACCCATACTTGTCACCATGTACAAGACTTAATTCCAAATGGACCAAGGACCTTGATATAAGATCAGAGACTATAAAAACCGTAGTTGAAAGAATAGGGAACTCCCTCAAGCTGATTGGGCTAGGCCAACATTTCCTAAACAGCATCCAATGGCACAGTCACTGCTACCAACTCTCAGCAGTTGGGATCTTGCGAAATTAAAGAGCTTCTGTTCAGGGAAAGATTGTAACACGAGCTCAAAGGCAACCCACAGAATGGGAGAAAATCTTCACTAACCACACATCTGATAGAGCTCTACTGTCCAGAGTGCACAAAGAACTTAGAAAACTAAACATCAAGGAAACCAATGGCCCAATTAAAAAATGGGCCCTGGAACTTCAAAGACATTTTACCAGGGATGAAATTAAAATGTCTAACAAATATCTTAAAAAATGCTCCACTTCTTTAGCCACCAGGGAAATGCAAATCAAAACTTCCCTGAGATATCATCTCACCCAGGTCAGGATGGCAAAAATCCACAATACAAACAACAACAAATGCTGGAGAGGATGTGGAGAGAAGGGAACTCTCCTACATTGCTGGTGGGAGTGCAGGCTCATACAGCCACTCTGGAGAGCCATCTGGAGATTCTTAAAGAAATTAAAGATTGAAATGCCATATGACCCTGTGATTCCACTTTTGGGAATAACCCCCCATACAGCAGAGGTTCACCGTGATAGCACAAGCACGACCATGTTCATAGCAGCACTGTTTACAATAGCAAAGTCATGGAATCAACCTAAATGTCCAACAGTTGATGAGTGGATAAGGAAACTGTGGTACATCTATACAATGGAGTACTACTCAGCCATCAAAAATGATGAATTCCTGGAATTTGCTGGGAAATGGATGTCATTAGAAACAATTATATTAAGTGAAGTATCCCAGACCCAGAAAATTAAGCGCCGTATGTACTCCCTAATATGTGGCTCCTAATACCAAACCCACCCAGTCCATCTAGAGACACTCATAGGTAAATCTATGTATTACCTACAGTAATTGCAAGGATTATGAACAGGAGGGATGGGGTTGGAGGGCCACACCAGAAACAAGGAGAGAAGTGACCATGTTACAGTAGAGAAAATAAGCCTCCATCAAGGACTGCAAGAAAGTAATGTGACACCTAGTTAAGTTCACAGACATTCGTTCCTGATCATTTACAACTAAGGGGGTATGAACTCACCAGAAGGGGAGGGCATATAATCCGGCCGATTAAAAAGTAACCATTTTACAAATGGATGATTGACCCCTCCCATTGCCAAATGCCATATGACCCTGCAATTCCACTTTTGGGTATAAGTATTACATCTACCCTTGAATGTGCTCTTATAATAAGACTCCAGTTTAACAGCTTATTGTCTCTGGCCAGGGGGTGACATACAGTGCCCATCACGATGGAGTGAAGGGCATTGCAGGAGCAACAAAACTGCAAAAGAAAATCAATGAACCACTATCCAGAACTTCAGAGACTATATCAACCACCTAGAACTAGGCCAGACTAATCTCTCCCCATCCTGAAGCTCAGGGACATTTGCGGAAGAGGGGACGGTAAGAGTGTAAGAGCAAAAGGATGGGAGGAGCAATGATTTGCAAGATACTCCACACAAGTTAGGGCTGAAGCAATCATAATTGGACATTGCATGCCCGGCACAATGTCCAACACACTATTGACCTCACAAAGTCTAGCATCGGCTAAAGGCACCAAGATCCTTGGAGGCAAGGAATTGACAGCCACAGTAGTGTTCCTATGCTTAAGGGGAACACAAGAAAGGGCTCAGGGAAATGCCACTGGGTCCTTGTACGTCATCGGAGAGAAGGGCCCAGAGGAGAGTCAGGCATGCACAAGAAAGGACTCTGGGAATTGGGGCGGGAGGCCCGGGGCGATGGGGCGGGAGGGGTGAGGGGAGGGGGAGCAGGGGGTTCGGGGGGAGGAGGAGGGAGGAAGGGAACTGGTGTACCTATTAAGTTTGTATTAGCTGAAATAATAATAAAAATGTATTAAAAAAAAAGAAAGAAAAAGTGTACATGTATTGTTTACACAGCTGCTACACCAGTTCTAATTGAGTGATGAAGGCAGGCAAGGCATGATGGGTAAGGATGTGCCCCCTCCAGCATCACCTCTGTAGCTGCTGGTGGCTGAGAAGACCTTTGCAAACCCTCCTCCTGTTTCAGATGCGATAGCAAAGCTGTGGCTACGGGCAGGATGAGAACATTGTGGCTCTTCTCATGCAGCCAAGACAGAGGACCAGAGCCCTCAGCTGCAGCCAGTTACCCTGAGTTCCCAGCATGTCCCTCTCACACGGATGCAGAGGGTGCTGTGCTCTTCTCAATACAAACCGCACATTTGTCAGCTGGGCTGCCCCAAGCAGGGAGGTTTGTGTTGGTGTCTGTATCACTGTGGGAGGTAACTCTATAGCTTGCATGCAGTAGTAAATTCCCAGATCCTCAGGCTCCACCCTGCTGATTTTGAGTGTGAAATCTGTCTGTGCCCCACTGCCACTGAATCTGTCTGGGACCCCAGAGACCCGCTTGGAAACTTTATGGATCAGGATCTTTGGAGACTGCCCTGGCCTCTGCAGGTACCAATACAAATAGGTGTTTCCATCACTCTATAGGAGGCTCTGACTAGACCTGCAGGAGATGGAGGCTGACTCTCCAGGGGTGACAGACAGGGAGACTGGAGACTGGGTCATCACAATATCACTAGTGACACCTGAAATTATAAGGGAGCAGTTCAAAGTCAGGTATCAGATTCATGAGCAGACTTTAAGGCTTTCTTTAACCTATTTATTTGAAGCAGTTCTTTACTCTTCTATGTATATTTTGTTCACAATACAAAATACCAACTTGTACTAAACCAGTGAACTGAATCCCTAAAGATACTTTAGAAATAGATTCTCCCATCCCATATCACACATATCAGTCTTCAGAGCACACACAGGGTCCCATCCAGAATCTTCACTAACCAGAACTAAAGCTCATGGGCCCTTCCTGGAGGACTCCAGCCAATTCGTCCATGTGTAGAACACATCTGGGCAGCCCTGGGTTCCAGATTTCGCCCCCTCCCCTTATTCTCCATTTCTCATCTCCCGCTCTCCTTACTAGGAATCCAGAGCACTAGGAGTCCCAGGATCTGGACAGGGATCTTCATTTTGAGAAGGTCAACTGAGGATAGGGATGGGTCAAGGCAGGGACACAGCTGACCTTTTATCTCAGACTTGGAGAGGAAGGTCCTCCCTAGGGAGCAGTATGCAAATACCCTGGTGGAGGCAGCTGTGTAGATAGAGGAGAGTTATGGGGGCTTCTCATGTTTACAAAAAATCTGAAAGACTTTGCATGAGAATTGAAACAATTCAATAATATTTTTAGGCTTAAGAGGGAATAATAGCCAGTTGTTGAAAAGTTTTCAGTATAGAGGACACAGTGTTTGTGGTCTGGGCACTTGGAGAAGTACAGCTAGTGTTTCAGAGGGACTTTCCTAAAGACAAACTCCCAGGTCATTGGGAATTAAAATCCATGCTGCTTGTCCTTTCTTGTTAATCACTCAGACAGAAAGTTTCCACGCATTCTGATGTTCATCTGAGAAGTGAGAAAAAGGGCCAAAGGTAGTTCACCTGTCTTTGATGCCTAACTAGTGTTGGTACTAGATAAACAACTGAAAGAATTTCATAACTTTGAAACTGTTTTCTTCTGTATCTGTATATAGTCTCTGTATGATCATGAAGGTACAAAACTATAAGGAATTTATACATTATTTTAGTGTCTATTTCTGAAACATAAAGTTGGAATTCAAAATTTAAAATGGCACTTACAAGTTAAAGGAAGCTTTGGGAAGTGATGGACAGATCTGTGGTCTTGGTGTCTGATGATGTTTCACTGTTGTAACTCCGACTCATTGTCCTATATTCATTAAATACACAAAAATTTTGTTACATTTATAGAAATATATAGAAAATATGTAATTTACATACATAGTCAATAGCTCTATGTTTTATAAGAGTAAATATTATGAATTTTATGCCTCAGAATTTGAATAAGAATTTCGAGGTTTTGCTATTAGAGCCCACATATACTCAAGAAGTAGAAAACGTTTTCCAAGTGAAAGACTTCCTTAAACACATGGAAAGAAAAAATTCAGTAACTTTGTACTATTATGGTTTATTTGTTTGTTTGTGTTTTTTATTGGCTTTTAAGGAAACCCTTCCCTTGCAGTATTTCTGCATCAAAATCCAGAATTTGTTAGATTCTTCTGGTTATGAACTGAGAAGCTATATTCCTCAAAGGATTGTTTCTGGGGTGGCCACACCAAGGAGGGACATGACATGTAGTCATTACAGTAATGAGCATTTCCCATATTTTCATAATCTTGAGAAATTCTTTCTGATAAATTTTCTCTTAATCATACCAGGCAAACACTGAAACACACGTTATAACTTCAGATTAAATTTACTTTCTTTCCTACATTCTCCTTTGAGTAAAAATACATGTAACATGATCTCCTGTGGCTTGCTGTATTTTCAGAGCCTATTTATTTAAATATTCTAGCATTAATATTTTATATAAATAATGTGTCCCTACTGCTGATTAAGTGCTGTGAACTCAGCAGTTTAGTGGCCAATTCCTTTAACAGTTAAAATATTTCTTCTATTCATAACAAACTCAGAAGATTTGGGAATGTGAGTGCTTTCGTTACTTTATTCATTCATTTCCTTATTTAGTGGCTTATCTTGTGGCCTAGTTTCCATGTAGTCCAGGATGGGCTAGAATTTGCTACAAATCACAGTTTGGCCTTAAAATCATCATTCTCTTGCCTCAGTCTCCCAAGTACAAGATTTATAGAGAAGCAGCACTAAGTGTGCCATCAAACACTGCATGTGCAGAGGTAGGTTAATAACCTTCTTTAGACATAAATATAGCAAATGGTTCTGTAAATATGTATGTATTTTATAAAAGCATAGTCACAATTTAGCTAAGAAATGAATCAAACTAGATGTCTATCAATTAATAAATTGATAATGAAAATGCAAATATTTTCAATGAAATTTTATCTAGTTGTAAAGAAAAGTCAAATTAATTAAATTTTTGAGAAAATTGATTTAACTTTGTAATATTATAGTGAATATGAATTCAGCACGGGAAGAGAAATAGCACATATCCCTTGTCATTACTTAAAATCCTTAGATTTGTAGTTTCCATTTGGAGTGTCAGTAAATCCAGGAATCTGGAAAGAACCTTTGAGGAGATTGAGGGTGGGGACAAGAGTTCTTTGTGTTCTGGAGGAGGTAGTAGAATTCATGCAATATGAAAGGGGACTACTGAAGGTGAAAAAAATTTATAGAACTGAGGGTAGAGGAAACTAAAGTGTAGAGGGTAGTGAAAAGGATTTTCTAAAACTAAGGATATATAAAAACCAACCTACTATTTTCTAAGTCTATGACTAATAATAATAATACTCTTAGAATAGAACCACTCTGGATGTTTTCATAATGCTCCTTCACCAAACAAAAGATTGGCAGTAGAAAATCACCAAGCTAGATCTAGGAAAGCTCCTTGTTTGCTATTGGATAGGGAGACTGATGGAACCCCATCTCCAAACAGTACAAGATATTGGCTTTGCACCATGTTGTCCAACAGAGCTGTTTCTGTATTACTGGAAACATCCCACATTTTCATTGCAGACAAGTTGGAACTGACATGGAAGTTTCTTTCCTTCTAGCTTTGCTATGCTAACTCTTGGAAGAGGAAAAAAAAAAAACCATGATTCTTCCCAGATCAAAAACTATGAAGCAAAATAATGACCTGCCTAGAAATATATGTCCAGTGGTATAATAGGGGCGTGGTTGTTATGGGGGTGACCAGAAGTTTTTTGATGAGACTTGTGGCCTCTCTATAGGAATAGAGGCCTCTCTGTAGACATAGTATAAAAATGCCTATTAAATCCTTAAGTCTGTTCCCATAGGTTAGTGCTGCTCTCAGCCTTCATCAGAGAAACTTCAATTGCAATGAGGAACTGTTAGTAAAGAGATCTGTGCTCTGAGAAAGTTTTATGGATCAATTATTCTGCAGTGTTTGGTCTTAGAAAAGACATCAATATAATTCCAATCAAGGCTCAGAGAATATGTTAGAGGAGGAGCTGAAAAGAATGAAAGGGTCAGAGCATCTCAAGGAGTATTGTGAACAGAGTATTGTGAATGCATCTATGCATTCATTGTGGTGGAGCAGGCAGACCCAGCACCCAGTGAATAGGTGCCTCAGTTACCTGTCAGCTGTTGTGAATAATTTTAATAGAGGGATGAATGACAGGGATTCTTGTTGAGTTAGGATGACCATTCATTCATCTTTGCTTCCACCATGCATGATTTACTAGAGACTCTTGCACAACACACTTAGGAGGATCTTTTAGTGCAACAGCTGTTGCAGCTGACAAAGTCAGAATACAGTTGGCTTTGAGGTTGAACCAAGGTACTCATCGTTCAGAGCCACCACCTGCAATCAATTGCCCCAAGTTTTCTGTTAGTCCTATTTCACGTAGATGCAAAGTTTGTTTGGTTTCTATGCAGAATGGGCCACCCTGAGCAAGAAAGTTTTTGTTAATGTCTGTATCACTGTGGGAGGTAAATATAAACTTTGAAAGCAGAAATAAACTCCGGCATCCTCAGGATCTACTCTGGTGATTTTCAACGTGAAATCTGTCTCTGATCCACTGTCATTGAATCTGTCAGAGACCCCAGTGACCGGTTTGGAAACCCAATAGATCAGGAGTTTTGGAGACTGGCCTGGCTTCTGCAGGAACCAGTACAAAAGGGTGTTTCCATCAGTGTGTTTGATGCTCTGACTAGACCTGCAGGAGATGGAGGCTGATTCTCCAAGAGTGACAGCCAGTGACAGAGGAGTCTTGCTCATCACAATATCTCCACTGGAAGCTGAAATAAGATGAGAAATACAAAGTCTTGAACGAACTTCATAATTCATAATTACATTAAATTTTATACTATTTTACACATTTCAATTGAGATTTTCATATTTTTGTGAAATATTTGCTCATACCTGAAATCATTGTTCCCCAAAGACCTTAAAGGAGTTTTCAATAGAACCTGCACCTCCCGCTTCATGAGTCATTACCCGACCTCATGTACTGTCTTATCTAGAATCTCTCTCATGGCACTGAACCTCACAAGCCCATCCTGGAAGACAAGATCTGTCATCTCTTGCATGGACAGAAAGCACCTGAGAAGCAGTACAGCCCCAGAGCTCACCCTACCTCTAGATTCTCCTTCCTAATCTCTCCCGCCTTACTAGGAATCCAGAGCATTAGCAGTCCCAAGAGATGAACAGAACACTTCATTTTTTGAAGGTGAACTGAAGACTGTGTTCAGTCCATAAAAGATTACAGTTGAGGTTTTATCTCTAACATGTAGGGGAAGGTCCCCCCCATGGGGAGCCATATGTAAATATCATAGGAATGCAGCTGTGCTAAGGGGAAAAACACATTTCCATGTATGTAAAAAACTGAACTATCTTCCACATCAAGAATGAAACTAGGGAAATAACATATTTAATGATTGGAGAATAAGGAGATGGCAAGAAACAAGCAATGTGGAAAATAGGATGTAGCGTTGGCTCTCATCATAAGTGCTCAGGTACAATGCAAGGAATAAGAATGGAGAGCAATATATGCAGACTTTTCTCTGGGAACTGAACCACTGTGCTGCTTGTCCTCTTTAGCTAACCTCACTGACAAAGAGCTACCAAATCTGTTACTCTAGAGAGTCAAAATGAGAACAAGATAGTTCATGTGCATTTCTGTACTCTACTCACCCAGTTATGGTTCAAGAACATAAAAGAAAGGGCTGGTGAGACAGATCAATGGGGAAGGCATCTGTTCACAATCTTGGCTGTGTAAATTTAATCTGTTGAAGCACAACTATGGAAGCAGACGCCTGAATTCCAAAGAAGTTGTCCTCTGACCTCCCCAGGGACCAGGACATGTTACCTCTCTCTGTGCCTGCTCTCTTCTTTATATCGAATAAAATAAAAAATCTTTTTAAAGAACATTATATGCTTTTGTCAGGAACTAGTTTTTCATCATATTCATATGGATTAGATTCCACACAATCAAAAAGTACTCGAATTGCAAAGAAAATAGAATAACACGTTAACTCTCACAAGATCATAAAAAACAAAACAAGTATTACAAATTATGATGTTAAATGAGGTTCAGAGTATTAGTGGGCATGATGAGGAACAGGTCTCTGCTATTTCTGAGGATGATCACAGGAGATTTTATACTCTTGTTTTAAACACATGAACTCCGGATAGCTCTCCATGGGGCAACCAAGCTTCACAGGAGAGATTGCATGCAAAGGATGGCTAGGACATGAGCACCTCCATTGCCAGATCTCACTCAGATGGTGGCTATCCTGGGATTTGGAATCTAAAGGAAAACAAGCAAAAGGTTCTAATAAAACACAATTTTTTTCTCAGCATTTACTCAATTGTTTGGTAAAAAAATAATTCTGGGCACAGAGCCATGGATAGACAACACTTCCCTATCAGGCTCTAGGTATTCTAGTGTACTTGTCCATGAATCTTCCAGCCTCCTCAATCTGGAAGCTTCTTCATGGCTACTGCAATTTTTTCCTCATCTGTAGCAGGCCTGGTGTGATTGGTTTGTGTTGGTTGGTCTGAGCCAGGGGCCAGGAGCCGTGGGGTCCAGGTTCTTCCACCTCACACACCCTACATCTGGCTCCATTAGTCTAACAGGCTCCATGTCAGCACTGCAGCCACCACCTCTTCACCAGCCGCACCTGGCTGCAGAAAGTGAACGTTCTGTGTATTAACTGGCAGGACAAAGATGCTCATGGAGAGTCGAGGTCTTCTGTGTACTACTAGGAGAAGATTAACCACTTTCACTTGTGCCATTCTGTCATTTATGTCTTCAGTGATTTACTGTTAAGACTTTTAAACCCTTTTAGATATTCATAAACATTGAAGTTCAATTTTTGCCAATTTTTCCCTTTCAACTCTGGCTTGACAGAAATCTTGTCTCATTTTCTGTCAGTTTGCCTGAGTAGACCTTTCATATTCTTCACTCTTATAACGACCCACCTTCCCACACACATGCAAACACAGTGGAAGGCTTTAGCACATTGAAAACCTCATTGTCATGCTAAGGAAAATGATTCAAATCTGTGAGCACATCTATTACCTCATCAATATCACATGACAACACGGAGTTCATCAAAATTACACAAATGTCTTGTACATATCCTGTGATCTCTACATTAACTTCTTTATGATCGAACCTGTGAGCACAGATCCATCATGCACAGTGAATTGATCTTCAAGTGACAAAGCCTCTCATGTTTTTTTCCTATTACAAATTCCTTTCCATGTCTCTTCTCTCCTGGTTTGAATGAGGACCTTAGCAGCTGATGGCCAAAAGTCTCCACTGACTCCTGAGTTATTGCAAGAGAGTGATTTCCTTTACTACCTTATGTTATACGTCATTTTTTCCAAAGATGGACAGTTTCATGCCCTTATCTGTGCTCTGTGCACTCAGACTTGTCTCACGCCCTTGACACATGCCAGGGTTTGAAGCAATGCAGGCTTTTCATTTCTCCTTAGATGATATTTCCAATATCATGAAGCTCAAGGGCAGAAATTTCCTGCAGTGAGACATTACTAAGTACATAATCTATATGATGATTTTTCCTCTTCTGTATTAAAGATGTGACCTAAGACCTAGCCTTTATCACTTTTCTCTTTTACCTTGCTCCCATACTTTTTGTTTTGTTTTGTTTTGTTTTCTGGATCCCAAGCGAGGTGAAGAATCAGCACCTACAATAAAATGTGTACAGAGTTTTCAGAGCTGAACATGAGAAGAAAGGAGGCGAAGACCAAGTAAAGCAGTAAATCTGTCTATTTCAAAATCTTGTAAATAGAAAGGGCGCTGTGCTCTTCCCCACACAAGCAGCACATTTGGCAGCTGGGCTGCCCCAAGCAGGGAGGTTTTTGTTAGTGTCTGTATCACTGTGGGAGGTAACTCTGTACCTTGCATGCAGTAATAAACTCCCAGGTCCTCAGGCTCCACCTTGCTGATTTTGAGTGTGAAATCTCTCTGTGCCCCACTGCCACTGAATCTGTCTGGGACCCCAGGGAACCGGTTGGAAACTTTATAGATCAGGAGCTGTGGAGACTGCCCTGGCCTCTGCAGGTACCATTCCAAATAGGTGTATCCATCACTGTGTAAGAGACTCTTACTAGACCTGCAGGAGATGGAGGCTGACTCTCCAGGGGTGACAGACAGGGAGGCTGGAGACTGGGTCATCACAATATCACTAGTGGAAACTGAAATTAGAAGATGAATTCAAAGTCAGATATAAGCTTCATGAGTAGACTTTAATGCTCCTTTTGGATTCTTTATTGGAAGTCAGATTTTTACTATTCAGCATATAATTTTTATTCCATAAGTCGAAATGCCAATTTGTGCCAAACCAATATACTGAACCTATAATGAGATTCACATATAGCTTCTGCCATCCCATACCACACGTGTCAGTCTTCAGAGGATACAAGTCCTGTCCCATCTGGGATCTTCCTTGCCACAGAACTAAAGTTCATGCGCCCTTCCTGGAGGACTCCAGCAGCTTGACCATGTGTAGAACATGCCTGGGCAGTCCTGTGTTCAATATTTTAACCCCACTCCCCATTCTTCATTTCTCATCTCCCTCTTCCTTACCAGGAATCCAGAGTATGAGGAGCCCCAGCAACTGGACAGGAAACTTCATTTTGAGAAGGTGGACTGAGGACAGGGATGGGTCAATGCAAGCACACAGCTGAGCTTTTATCTCAGACTAGGAGAGGAAGGTCCTCCCTAGGGAGCAGTATGCAAATACCCTGGTGGGGGCAGCTGTGCAGATAGAGGGGAGAGTTCTGTGGGCTTCTCTTCTTTTCAAAAGATTCTGAAGCACCTTGCATGGGAATGAAAGCAGCACCACAATATATTTACTCTGAAGAGGGAATAATAGCCAGTTATTGAAAAGTCCTCGTACTGAGGACGCAGTGTTTGTGGTTTGAATTCTTGGAAGAGTACAGCTCCAAGTCCAGAGGGGCTGCTGTGAAGATCAATGTGTCCAGGTTCAGAGGTGAAGAAACATGCTGGTTTGTCCTTTTTAATTAATCACACAGACAGGCAGGTTCCATTCGTTCTGGTGTTGATCTGAGGAGTCAGAAAGGGAGGAAGGTAGTTCAGTTGTCTTTGGTGCCCAACTAGTGCTGATATTAGGAAAACAGCTGAAAGAATGTGCAACTCTTTTCTTCTAAGTCATGTAAAAGTCTATGTATAATCATAAAAATAAACAAAATTGAGTTCTTTACATATTATTTTAAATGTCTGCTGCAAATATGAAGGTGGAAATGAAAATTTCAAATGACACTAACAGGTTAGAGGAAGGTTTGGGAAGTGCTGGACAGATCTTTGGCCTTGCTGTTTGATGATCTTTCCCAGATATAACTCAGACGCATTCCCCTGAATACATTAAATACACATCGCTTTTACTGCGGTGATCAGAACTATTTTTAACCATTTTCTAACAAGGGTCAGAAAATATATGATTTACATACACTGTCAATGGCTTTATGTTCCATAAAAGTAAATTTTATGAATTTTGCGCCTCAGAATCTGAATAGGAAGTTTGAGTTTAAGCCTTTCTACAATCTAGTGAATGTGCTTTGCTATTATAGCTCATGTGTTTCGAAGAAGTAAGAAAAGTTTCCTAAGGGAAATACTTCCTTGACACATAGGAAGGAAAAAAAAGTAGAAAGTTTGTAATTCTGTGATTTGTTTGTGTGTTTGTTTCCTGTTGTCTCTTGAGAAACCATTTCTATGCTGTATTTATTAATACAGAAATCAGAATACCATTAGATTCTCATAAGTTAAGAATTAAGGAAAAGCTTCTTTCTGGGGGTGGTCACATCAAGGAACCCAAAGAACAGGGAGGTGACATGTAATCATTACAGTATGAACATTATTCACATATTCATAATCTTAAGAAATTCTTTCAGAAAAATTTTCTCATAATCATACCAGTCAAACACTGAAACACATGTTATAACTGCAGATTAAATTTTTTTTCTTTTCTACATTCTCCTTTGAGTAAAACTACATACCACATGATCTCCTGTGGCTCACTATATTTTCAGAACCTGTTCTTTCAAATGTTCAAGAATAATGATTTTAGGGGCTAGAGAGGTGGCTCAGGGGTTAAGCCTCTGCCTGGCGGAAGGTCCTGAGTTTGGATCCTAGACCCCATGTATAATGCCGGGTGGAAGCAGGGGGTGGCCTGCGTTTCTGTCCTGATAGGGCAGAGCCTGTGAATCCTGGGACAAAGTAAACAAGGAGGAGGTGGAGGCGGTCCATGGTGATTCCCGATTTCGCCCGTGGTTCTACACACACACATACACATACATACATACATACACAGATGCACACACACTGCACAATTGAATAAATAAAAAATTTTTAATTAACAAAAAGAATAATGATTTTATATAAATAATATGTACCTCTTTATTGCTGAATTCTACTTATCTCTTTGGCATTGATACATCTATTCTTTCCTCTGTTCATGAATAATTGGGGTGTGTCCATTTAAATTATTGTACATGAAGGTATTAAGCACATTCTTTTGCAAGTCTTTATACACATCTATAATCACAGTCCTATGCAACCTTATGTGAGTTGATTGTCAAACACCTCCTCTCTCATGCTCATTTCTATTATCGGTCCCTACCTTTCTCTGTTATTCCAGTGCTTTGTTTTTATCATCATCTTAGTTTGTGATAATCAAGTGCTCTTATCAAATCCTCAAAAAGTCCATCAATTTGAAAATGATTTTCCTCATTCAGCCTCAGATAGTACAGCCTCTGTCTCAGAGTGAGACAGGTACATGGCTTGGCTTCTCTGAATCCACGGGGACTCATCCCCTTGTCCCACAGCTCCACAAGTCACTCTGTGAAGGACTCTTTCATTTCTGGTGATTCTGAGTTTAAGCTGTGCAGAAGCACAATATCCACTGGTAGTACTAGTGTTCCTCATGGGGACAGCGTTAAGTACATTACATGCTGATGAGCTTTGGGCTTCCCTTCCTCTGTCTTAAAGGCCAGAGGAGGACACTTCTCCCACATATTACTCTCTCATTGTCTTTCATGGTGGAGCCCAGATGAGTAAAAGTCTCTGCCCATTGGAGTTGACCTATGACCATATTCCAAACTGAATGTTAGGAGAGGAGATGCCTGGTAAAATAACACAATTTTCTATTGCTGATTAATTGCTGTGAATTCAGCAGTTTCCTGACCAGGTTTCTGTATTAGTGAAATACTTCTCATAATCAAAATAAACACAGAGTATTTGGGGAATATGTGTGCTTTTGTTTGTTTATTCATTTGTTTGTTTATTTAGTGATATTTCTTGTGGCTTCTTTTTGATTGAGTCCAAGCTGTTTTAGAAAATTTCTGTGAATCATGGACTGGCTTTGAAATCATTATTCTCCTGACTCAGCTTTCCATGTACAGGGCTTATGGAAGGGTAGCACTAAGTCTACTATTGTACACTGCATGTTCACAGGTAATTGAATATTCTTGTTTAGGCATAAATATACCCAATGATTCTGTAAGTATTTATGTATTTTATAAAAGCACAGTCACAACAGCTAAAAATGAATTAAACTAGATGTGCATCAACTAATAAATTGATAATGAAAATGTGGTATGTATATGCAATGCAATTATGTTCAGTTGTAAATAAAAGTTAAATTAATTAGGTTTTTGAGAAAACTGATGTAACTGTGTGGATCATAGTGATTACGATTACCAGGACCAGCAAGAGAAATACCACATATTCCCTGTCATTGCTTAATATTCCTTGATTTGTAGTTTTAATTGGAAGTATCAATAAATCCAGGAATCTGGAAAAGACCTCTGAGGAGATTGGGGATGGTGAGGATAGTTCTTTGTCTTCTGGAGGAAGTAGTGGAAATCATGTGATATGAGAGGGGACTATAGAGGGTGAAAAAATTTATGGGATTGAGGGTAGAGGATACTGGAAATCAGAAGGTGTGAAAAGGATTTTATAAAGCTAAGGGTATATAAAAACCTACTTACTGCATTCACAGTTGATAAGTAATAGTTATGTTACATTATATTATATTAATTATATTACATTATATATGAATATTTTATATATTGTATATTATATATAATATATAATTATATATTTTATATATTTATATTATATATAATATATAATTATATATTGTGATTATATATGAATATTATTGTTTAAACAAGGGGTGGGGCCTTGAAGTGGATTGGTCCCACCCTATCTCCAGGAGAAGTCTGCCTTTTCACTAGTCTTGCAGCTCTCAGACTTGAAGATGTCTGCAGACATTCTGCCTCTTCTTTGAAAGACTGTATCTCCCCGCTGGAACCATAAGCTGAATAAATCTCCCTTTCTTCCATAAGTTGTTTGACTTTGGATGCTCTCTCACAGCAACAGTAAAGAGTAACCATGACAGAAATTGGTACCAGGTTGTGGGGTATTGTTGTGAGATTAAGAGCATCTGTTCCACAAACTGAAGCTGTCTGTGAAACTAAGAGAAGTAGGTATTCAGCAGTATGGCCAATGCTGTGATTTGGCTAGTGTACCTTTGGAACTGTTTGTTGGGAGAAATATGCAGAACTTTGGGACTTTGTGCTGGGAAAGTTTTTGCATCTTGGCAATGGGGCCAAATGGGCCTCTCTCATCAGAGTTCCGAAGAGAGCAATGCTGTGAGAGACGCAGGCAGTGGAAGCCCAGCTTGTGATGGTGGTCCAGAGTTGAACAAAGACTATGTTTACAACTGGACGAGTGACACATGGAGCCATGTGTTGGCAGATAGTTTAGTGAAGTTTTGCTCTCATTCTGAATGCTTGCCTGAAGTTAAACTGGAGTGCTTAGTGTAGGAAACTTCAAAGCAAAGTAGTCCTGATAATGTGATATGGCTTCTTATGACAGAATTGAACCAGAAAGAAGCAGAGAACAAAATGGCTATTAAAGAGATTAGCTCCATTTGTAAATCAAAGCTTGCTCTCAATTTGGATAATTGGAGAAGCCCTAGCTCAAGGGCAAGATCCTCAGAGAAGGCACCCACCTATACCACTACAAATCCTTTTGGAAGAAATGACTAAATGGTGGCGTTAAAAAGCAAGGATCCACTTCCATAAAGCAAATGTCCAGGTGTGAGAAAAGCTTTTTTCCAGGGTCAGCATAGAGAAACAGATTCAGCTGTGGTTCAAGGAGGCCAGTCTTGGCAAAGTCATCCACATGGTTCTGGTCCTAGAGGCATCAGTGATGCAAGAGGGAGGAGATGGTGGAGTCCTCCTCCAAAATTTAAAAAAATGATGGAAGCCATGCAGCATGTGGCAGAAAGTCTGCAGTTTAGAGGCCGAAGAAGGGTAGTTTGTGCTGTGGAGTTAAAGCCTGGTTTTCATTTGAGAAGTAAAGATGTTAGAGATGCCAGAGACAACATGGGACATCTGCCAAGGAGAGCTGTATACCCTGGGAGGAGTTACTCAGCTCAAGAGAGCAACATGTTCTAGGGCAGCTGCATTGGAGGGGTGGAAACAAAACCCTTTGGAACCGAGAGTCCAAGAGGCTCACCTGTTGGACTTGGAACTACAAGATTTGGAGTTTGTACTGATGGGTTTTTTGGACTGGTTATGGGCTGATCTTTCCTGGATATGCCCCCATTCTTTCCTTTTGGGGTGGGAATGTTTATTGTGTGCCATTGTATGTTGGAAATATGTAACTAGTGTTTTGATTTTACAAGAGACTCTGGACTTTGGACTTTTAGACTATGTTGGGACTATTGATGCAAGTCTACGAAGACTTTAAAGTTGGACTGAGTAAAGTTTGCCTAATGAGATGGCAATGAGCCTGTGGGGGATAAGGGTTGGAGTGCCATGGTTTGAAATGTGTCCCCTACAGTCTCATGTGTTTGGCAAGGTCATGGCACTTTGAGAAGTGGAGTCACAAGGGGTGGGCCTGGAGTTGGATTAGTCCCATCCTACCTATAGGAGAAGTCTGCCTTTTCAGCAAGCAGTCTTGCAGCTCTCAACCTCCAAGATGTCTGCAGTAACTTAGCCTCCTCCAGCTTTGACCTGCCAGCCATGCCGCCTCCACTATGAGAAACTGTATCTTCCTTCTGGAACTGTAAGCTGAATAAATCTCCCTTTCTCTCTTAAGTTGCTTGACTTTGAATGCTCTCTCACAGCAATAGTTTAGAGTAACCATTACACCATTCAAGGTAAATAACAAAGTATTGCATCTTTTGTGTACAATGCTAGAGAAGGAGGCCCATTGTTAAGTGTGCTCCGTGATGTGTTGAAACCACCATGCTGTACCCAAACAAAATGATTTTTACTCTTTCCTTAAAGACCAGTATTGAGTGATTGTTTGTGAGGGGGATGCTCTGCTACAAGTGAGCTTGATTTGTTTCTGTGCCACATGGCCAAAATGCAATACATTTGTTAAATAAGGACACTGTTTGGACTTTCTGAGAATTGTTAATGACTATAAGTCACAGAATGAGGTTTGGAGCCACGCCATCATGAGAAAGAGCAAAAGACCAGGTCTCCTCCAAGTCATGGGATACTTTTTGACATATGCATGAACTATAAATTAGCCATGTGATACACGTGCCCATCAGAAATTTCAATGTCAGTTTTGGCACATACTGAGGTTTTGAGGGGCTCTACAGCACTTGTGTTGCAGATGGAGTCAGTGTTGGGCCCAAGCAGACACACTGTGCACCATCATCCCATGCACCAGTGCTCAGCATCTGACAGCACTTCTCCTACACCAGAAGACCTGTTCATAAGCTTGCTCTCATGGGGACTTATAATAATTACACTTCTCTTCCTGTGCTCTTCACACTCTTCTGCCTGGTCCAAAGACACCAGACAGTCATGGAGGGCTCAGGAGCTCCACCTCCATTGCTGCTTGCTTTCCTCCTTGTCCCCTGTCCTTGACAGGCAGCAGAGCAGGAGCAGCCCGAGCCTCTGACCCTTCAACTTCATCCTGAGTCACGGAACTGAGGAGCTCAGGTCAAATGCAGACCTGCATCAGTGACATGAGTCAGATCCTGAAATGTTATAGATTAACATGGAAAGACAGTCACTCAGAGCAAACCACATGGTGACCACGCTCCAGAGACTCTACTGTGGTAGATTGTGCTGACATAGGCTGGAGAAGGATCCATTGACTTGATTCCTCCCCACCCTGGCTGTGACATAGAATCTCATATGGCCTCACTTGTCAACAAGCATGGGTTCTTCAGCCTGTTAGATCCATTGTGTGGAATAGGTGGTAGACTTGTGTCTGCCACCCATCAGCAGGCATGTTGGTACCAGGTGGACATTTGATATGTGTGGTGACTTTGTCTTATGTTTACTTTCACAGTTCTTGGGTTTTTTATATTTTTAATTATTTTTATGATGTGTGTGTTACGGTGTGTGCCCTTGGAGGTAAAGGGTGAAATCAGGAACCACACTGGATTGCTCTATCTCCTTATTGCTTTCCTATGGGGTTTCCCAGACTGTTTTCTAGCATCAGAATTGCAAACTCCTGCCTTTTATTTCCATGTAACATTATATCTTGTATCTGACACCCGAATCTAGGTCCTTGTGCTTTGGATGCAAAGGATTTACCCCATGAGCATCTCTCCAGCACCCACTCATCTTTTCATTTCTAGAGGTACTCTGCAGTCCAGGTCTCAGAGCATGATTTCATGACACTTGCTCTGGGTTTGTAGAGTGAGCTGTTCATTGAAGGACATTTTCCTCTAGAGTTGTCTAGCCATTGACTTATTAGGATATTTTTCAAAAATTGTTTCTTGACACTATAACCTTTGTATGTAGAATGAGAAGTACTTCCACTATCATTGTAGTTTCTCAGTAGGTTGCAATTTATTATTTATAGTGCTATCTATATCTCTCATCTGTTATCTTGGATGTAGTCATATCTATATGTCCATAGTCCATATACATATGAAAACAAAATAAATATGATTTTGTAGGCAAAGATGAATGGACAGGCTTAAACACTAGAACAAAAAATGTTAAATAATTTTCAAATATTTATAACACTGACAAGTAGGATAGAATTTCTTGAGGAAAAGACATAGTTTCTTTATTTGTATGTAAAATTATTTGCTTTCTGAAACTATGCGCTATTTTCATATGTAAACTATGAAGTGCTATATTTTTATTTGGTGGAATTGATTTCCCTTTTGCAACCATTCTACCCTTGCTTTTTTTAAAAAAAATATAAGCCCATCTGAGTGAGAAAAAATGTTTACAAATATATCACTTAATGTTTTACTAAAATCACATACATGTGCACAGGATCCAGAATAAAAATTTCCAGGCTGTGGTCTAGTCCTTACTCATGAAGAAATATTTTTCCTCAGTAACTGAGAATGGGGGAGGTAGAACATGGGTTGATGTGCAGGAAAAAGATGTCTCCTAGTCACAACATAGATATTGCACTCAACACTCACTGCAGTTGGGAGAGCTGCACATAGTAGAACCTCTCAGCCCTTCATCATGGGCATAGGAGGGGCTCAGGAGGCCCCTCCCCTTTTCAGGAACTATTGGTTCTTAATAGCTGCTGACAAAAAGGATTACATTTGCTTCTGTAGCCAGAGTCAGTTAGATTGGGTAGTTCATATATGACACAAAAAGAAAAAAAGACTAACTTAAATAATTGTGTACATGGATTAAAAATTATCAGTCGACAAATTTTTTCTGAGATGTAATGAAGTGAATGTAAAGTTTCTATTTCTGCATTTCTTAGACAGATTTCATGACTGCATTGTGTCATAGTCAGACAACAAATGTCACCTTGATGGTTGAGAGTTCTAAATCTGGGCACACTTGTAAGGCCTGAGCTAACCAGCATGAGATTGACTACTTGATGGGAGGCTTAGCCTGTGGAGAGGGACTTGTACCTGTGCAGTAGGATCTTTCCTTCTCAGCAGTCCTGAGGTTTGGTGTGACCAGTTCCCTCAGCCCTTACTGTTGGTGTGCACTCTTCTGTTAAGCTTGATAAGAAACTCTAATCAGAGAATAATAAGTCAAAATAAAATCACTGTTTCCTTAAGATGTTTGGTCATGAATTTATTGGCAACAATGCAGAGTAGCTGCAACATGTTATTTTGGTGCCCCAGCTGTGCATACAAATAAAAGAACATCATGGCAGTGCGCAGTCTCTTTGTCGATCTGACTGAGCTGACTTTCGTTCTAATGCAGCACCTTAGGGGGATACTGTCTGCAAGATCAGGAGAGGCATCT
>JALPQD010000279.1:2923034-3054350 GCA_023101885.1 Typhlomys cinereus
GCTGAGAAATTTTGTTAAGCAGAGACAAGTTTGCAGCTCCACATTATCTCAGATGTTGACAGATCATCTTTCTCGGAGAGCAGTGTGCAAATTCCCTGTCAGATGCAGAAGTGTGAATACCGAAGTGGACAGAAGAAGAACCACATCTATATGTAGTGGACATGAAACAATTTTGTCTGTGCAAAAGTCAAAGATAAAGTCCCTGTGCCTGCAGCAGGTGTGGGTGGACTCCTCTGGGGACATCTGGATCTGTCAGTGGCACCACTCATCGCAGACCTCACCTCCACCTTAACATAGCATTAGACATTCAGCATATGGAGTTGTACACAACTGGTCAGCTTTTAAGAATGGAATGGAAACCCTGTATAGCTGCCTTCCAGCTGGTCAAGGAAAAGACATAGCAACCACTCCTGGTGGTTCTGATCCTCAGGGGTTTTATCCAATAGCATATCAGGTATGAACTGGTTGAAGAGAACTGCTATCTTCAGGTTTATTATTTGGGATATAAGTGACAAATACCACAAAAAATGTTTCTCTAGAACCTAACTGAACTCTGTAAGAGCAGCAGAGACTAAAGTTCTTGACCTCGGGAAAACGTTGCTCTCCCAGAGGAGAGAGTCATGATCATTTTCTATAGTAACAACTTGAAAAATCAAGTACATAGTCTTCTATACCTCTTCACTGGATTATAGGCCATTCATACAACATTCTGGCAAGGAGTTTGTCTGTAGTTGTTGCATTTCTGAGACATTAGTGAGAAAAAAGCCAAATTTCTCTCAAGGACACATCATGCTCATGTGGTAACTGGAGCTTCAAGAGAGAATTACCAGATCAAAAGCAGAGCTTTTCACATCATTGTGGAAAGCATATGGTTTTTTCCAGAATTGAAGTGTTCTGAGTAGAAGACAAGTAGATGCAATGTCTGAAGAGATTAGCTTTACTGAAGAACGAAGTCCTGCTGCTAGCACTGGGAAAGACAGAAGGGAGATGGGGCTGGAGAGCTATCACACTGTTGGATACATTCCCAGGTTGTTTGTCCTCCTTACTTGGAATTCAGAGCAGCCAGAGCCCCAGAGGCTATGGAGCTCATGTCCACATTGCATTCTGACTACTTCTCAGGATGTGGACTATTAAAACATCCTAAACATAGTTGCTGAATTCTGGGCCCATGCAAATCAGCAGGGCCAAGGAAGGGAAACCCGGAACGAAGCAAAGAGGAGGTAGGACAATCCAGGAGGATGATACCTAATGTCATCCTGGCTCCACAGGCACATACACTCAGGCGCCTTCTTGTGCACACACACACACTCACTCACACACACACACTCACTCACACACACACTCACACACACACTCACTCACACACACACACTCAAGCGCCTTCTTGTGCACACACGCACACACACACACACACACACACACGAAAAACAAAATGAAAACAAGGTCATATTACCTATGGAAATTCTCTGAGTTTCAGATTTATAAACATGCCAGTTGTTCATGAGGGAAGCAAGGTCGGGTCTTCAGAACCTGATGTATTGCACAAGTGCCCTGCGGAAACAGACAGCATCTCGGTGTGACTTCCCATCCCTCATTTCAATTATGTTCTCAATGCTGCAGTAATAAACTTCAAGTAGAATCTCACAGGCAGCACCACCAGAAGGGGCCCTTGTCCTGGGCCTCAGAAGCTGGGTGCTCACTTGGTGCTCCTGAGCCACTCGACTGGAAGAGTTTCTTCTATTGTGCCAATCTTGTACCTTAGACTCTGACATTTCAAATTCAAGTACTTGAAGCCCAGCTGCCAGAACAGCTTCACCCTCTTTCCTTGGTGCATTCACTTGTCTGGGGACAACACAGCAAGTGCTCACACTCCAGGCCTGGAAGGAAGCAGAGGGCGCAGCTGGGAATCAGTGGAGTGTGGACATGGGAGTGAAGCAGTCGTGTGAGTGCACAGGAGATTTTTGCTTTGCAGACAAAGCAGGGATTGAAGAAGCATCAAGAGATCTAGCTTTGGGTCTCAGACTAATTAATGAGAAGTAATGAGTTGCAGCTTTATCAAATTGGGGTTTGCCAAGTCTGTGCTGCAAAACAGAAAAGGAGGAAAGAGGGATTCCTGAACCTTCTCTAAAACTTCTAGGGGATCAGGACTGACTGCCTCACTCTAACATATGATTCTCAGAGAAGGAGCAGCTGGGGTAACTACCACTCATGCTTCAGATTCCCCAGGTGGTTTGTGCTGTGACCTGTGTCACTGGGGAGGGGAGAGGACTTGTAACCCTCTTGACAGTAGTAAGTGGCAGGGTCTTCAGCCTCCAGGCTGCTGATGTGAGGGTGAAGTTTATCTCAAGCCCACTGCCACTGAACTTCGATGGGACCATAGTTTGCTTATTAGTTGCTCTGTAGATGAAGAGTTTAGGGGCTTTTCTGGTTTCTGTTGGAACCAACTTAAGTAACTACCGATGTGCTCACTTGCCTGGCAAGAGATGGTGACTGTGTCTCTCAGAGATGTGGACATCGAAGATGGAGACTGGGTCACTTGGATGAAACATCTGGCACCTGACAATGGAAACACACAAGATATGAAATCTTCGTTTCTTTTTTTTTTTATTTCAGCTCATACAAACTTATTAGGTACACCAGTTCCCTCCCTCCCTCCTCCTCCCCCCCCCGTCCCCCCTGCTCCCCCTCCCCACCCCTCTCCCTCCCCATCCCCCAGTGCCTCCCACCCCAATTCCCAGAGAGTCCTTTCTTGTGCATGTCTGATTTTCCTCTGGGCCCTCCTCTCCGATGACGTACAAGGACCCAGTGGCCTTTCCCTGAACCCTTTCCCGTGTTCCCCTTAGGTATAGGAACACTGCTGTGGCTGCCAATCCTTTTGCCTCCAAGGATCTTGGTGCCTTTAGCAGATGCTAGACTTTGTGAGGTCAACAGTGTGTTGGACAATGCGCAGGGCATGCAAAGTCCAATTATGATTGCTTCAGCCCTAACTACTATAGAGTATCTTACATATCATTGCTCCTCCCATCCTTATGCTCTTACACTCTTACCGCCCCCTCTTCCGCAAATTTCCCTGAGCTTCAAGATGGGGAGAGACTAAGCTAACCTAGTTCTAGGTGGTTGATATAGAGTCTCTGAAGTTCTGGATTGTGGTTTGTTGATTTTCTTTTGCAGTTTTGCTGCTCCTGCAATGCCCTTCACTCCATCCTGGTGGGCATTGTATGTTACCCCCTGGCCAGAGACAAAAAGCTGTAGAGTCTTGTGATAAAAGCACATTCAAAGGTAGATGTAATAAAAGTGGGAAACCATACTAAGGGAGGGGGTCTATCACCCATTTGCAAAATGGTTACTTTTATCTGCCAGACTATATCCCCTCCTCTTCCGGTGAGATCACTCCCCCTCAGTAGTAAATGATCAGGAACAAAAGTCTGTGAACTTAATCAGATGTCTCATTACTTATTTGGGTCCTTGGTGGAGGCCTAATTTCCCTGCTGTAACATGGTCCCTTCTCTCCTTGTTTCTGGTGTGGCCCTCCTACCCCATCCCTCCTGTTCATAATCCTTGGAATTACTGTCTCTAGGTGGGCTGGGTGGGTTTGGTACTAGGAGCCACCTATTAGGGAGTACATACGGCGCTTAAATTTCTGGGTCTGGGATACTTCACTTAATATAATTGTTTCTAATGACATCCATTTCCCTGCAAATTCCAGTAATTCATCATTTTTGATGGCTGAGTAGTACTCCATTGTATAGATGTACCACAGTTTCCTTATCCACTTGTCAACTGTTGGACATTTGGGCTGATTCCATGACTTTGCTATTGTAAACAGCGCTATTATGAACATGGTTGTGCTGTGCTATCGAGCTGAACCTCTGCTGTATGGGGGGTTATTCCCAAAAGTGGAATAGCAGGGTCATATGGCATTTCAATCTTTAATTTTTGTTTATAATCTTGCTCTCATGGGGACTTATAATAGTTATGCTTCCTTTCCGTGCTCTTCATAGTCTTCTATGTGGATCCATCCTGTTTGGGGAAGAACTGTTCCTGCCATGTTTAGTTGGTCCTTTGAATAGTAAATGCCCTGCTGACAGCAGCCTCTTCAATACAGGCCAAGCACTTCTCATGTCATCCTGACACCTGCCTCTTCAATGGGGTCCTGAAAGATGGAAGTCTTGCCCCAGCCTCTTAGAGGCAGGTGCCTGATGGTGAGCGACCACTGCTCTAGCCAATAGGATGGAGGAAAATAGCAAGAGGATCCTCAGCATTGTCTGCTGTCTAAACCTACTTAGTTTTATATTCCAGACTTTACTCTTTCCTCCTTTTCTTCTTAATAAGCATTTGTTAATACTGTGATGCAGTCTCTCTTATGAGAGCGGTTTATTAAAGGACATAGATTAGGTTACAAAGCAAATCCATTTTATATGCCTGCCTAACTAAGACCCTTAATTCATCATTCTAAATACATATTGCCACTTAGCTTTTTATCCAAAAATATCCATTTCCCTCATTTTTGTCATCTGTGCATAGACAGGGTAGATGAAGAAACAGCAAGAACTTGTAAAAAGGAGATGTCTAGAAAACATAAAATTCCCACAGCAGCCCTGCTTGGCTGCAGTCTGTGAGGGAGGCGCAGTGTTCCTCTGAGGAAGTGCTCTGCCTGTGGTTTCTTGGTGGAAATGGTGAAATCCCTTGAGGTTTTCTGTTGCTGAAAACCCCATTTGTTGAATGGAATTGATGTTCAGACTCCATGCTATGAGTACAATCATAGCTAAGACTTCCTCTGCCACTTTGGATGCAGGCTTCATGGCCCAGTTACCAGCCTTGTTATGCACATTGATGAGCAAGGGTTGTCTCTGCTTCTAGCTATGGCCCGTGATGTACTGAAGGGTGGCAATGAACTTAAGGGAGTTCACCAGGACCAAAGAGTCATCATGGTCGGTGGTGAGGAACAGTGTGGATCGGTACTGAACATCATTTGCCTTCAGCAGCTTCCTGTTCTGCAGTGGAGAATGTTTGAGAAGCCACTCCAAGTGCTGCTTGCTGTCTGAGCACCTATAATCAGGCATTCAGGCATGACTGATGACAAATTTATGAAACTTCAATATGTCCATCACTCCAATGTGGGAAATAACACAACCAAAGTAGGTGGGAACCTAACTGCTACAAGAAACTAAATAACAGGTGTCTGTTGATGATTAGAACTGCTTGGCCTTTGTTGATTCTTTGTTCTTTGTACTAATTGATTTTCTCAGGTCTCCATCATTAACCACCCTTGCTGAGGAAACCTGTCTGCAGTTTACAATGATATCAGAGAGACATGGAGGGCTCAAGAGCTCCACTTCCATTGCTGTTTTCTTTCCTCCTTTTCCCCTGTCCTTGCCAGGCAGCACAGCA
The DNA here is from genome assembly GCA_023101885.1 of Typhlomys cinereus. Taxonomy (NCBI): domain Eukaryota; kingdom Metazoa; phylum Chordata; class Mammalia; order Rodentia; family Platacanthomyidae; genus Typhlomys; species Typhlomys cinereus. The sequence goes on from JALPQD010000279.1 coordinate 2,928,426, forward strand.
GGAGCAGCCCCAGCCTCTGAACCTCGAACTTCATTGTGAGTCACTGAACTGAGGAGCTCAAGTCAAATACAGACCTACATCAATGGGATGAGTCAGATGCTGAAAAGTTATAGACTAACGTGGAAGGACAGCCACCCTCAGCAAGCAACGCAGTGACCACGCTCCACAGACTCTAGCCAAGGACAGATTGTGCTGACCTTGGTCTTCAGAATGACTTTTGCTTTGATTCCTCCCCACCCTGGCTGTGACATAGAATCTTAGACGGTATCAATTCTCAACAAGTGTTGTTTCTACAGTCTGTTAGATTACTTTTGTGGAATTGGTGCTGGACCTGGCTCTTGCAGACCTTCATGGACGCATGTGGGCACCAGGTGTCTCTGAGTGGACATTTGATGTGTGTGGGTCCTGGTATGTTTCTAGTGGGTTGACCCTCGCCTTGTCTGTGGCCTAGAACAGATTTTGTCCTGTGGAAAAGTGCATAGTTGTCCCTCATTTTATGACTTTTAAACATTTTTTGTGAGTGTACAATAAGATGTGTGTGTGTGTGTGTGTGTGTGTGTGTGTGTGTGTGTCAACGGTTCACCTCGATAGCACAAGCACGACCATGTTCATAGCAGCACTGTTTACAATAGCAAAGACATGGAATCAACCCAAATATCCAACAGTTGACGAGTGGATAAAGAAAATGTGGTACATCTATACAATGGAGTACTACTCAGCCATCAAAAATGATGAATTACTGGAATTTGCGGGAAAATTATATTAGAAACAATTATATTAAGTGAAGTATCCCAGACTCAGAAAATTAAGCGCCGTATGTACTCCCTGATAGGTGGCTCCTAATACCAAACCTACCCAGCCAATCTTGAGACACTCATAGGTAAATCTATGTATTACCTACAATAACTGCAAGGATTATGAACAGGAGGGATGGGGTTGGAGGGCCATACCAGAAACAAGGAGAGAAGTGACCATGTTACAGTAGAGAAAATAGGCCTCCATCAAGGACTGCAAGAAAGTAATGTGACACCTAGTTAAGTTCACAGACATTCATTCCTGATCATTTACAACTAAGGGGGTATGAACTCACCAGAAGGGGAGGGCATATAGTCTGGCAGATTAAAAAATAACCATTTTGCAAATGGGTGATTGACCCCTCCCATTGGCAAATGCCATATGACCCTGCAATTCCACTTTTGGGTATAAGTATTACATCTACCCTTGAATGTGCTCTTGTAATAAGACTCCAGTTTAACAGCTTTTTGTCTCTGGCCAGGGGGTGACATACAGTACCCATCACGATGGAGTGAAGGGCATTACAGGAGCAACAAAACTGCAAAAGAAAATCAACAAACCACTATCCAGAACTTCAGAGACTCTATATCAACCACCTAGAACTAGGCCAGACTAATCTCTCCCCATCCTGAAGCTCAGGGACATTTGCGGAAGAGGGGGCGGTAAGAGTGTAAGAGCAAAAGGATGGGAGGAGCAATGATTTGCAAGATACTCCACACAAGTTAGGGCCGAAGCAATCATAATTGGACATTGCATGCCCGGCACAATGTCCAACACACTAATTACCTCACAAAGTCTAGCATCTGCTAAAGGCACCAAGATCCTTGGAGGCAAGGGATTAACAGCCACAGTAGTGTTCCTATACTTAAGGGGAACACAGGAAAGGGTTCAGGGAAAGGCCACTGGGTCCTTGTATGTCACCGGAGAGGAGGGCCCAGAGGAGAGTCAGGCATGCACAAGAAAGGACTCTGGGAATTGGGGCGGGAGGCACGGGGGGATGGGGAGGGAGGGGTGAAGGGAGGGGAATCAGGGGGTTCGGGGGGAGGAAAAGGGAGGGATGGAACTTGTGTACCTATTAAGTTTGTATGAGCTGAAATAATAATAAAAATGTATTATAAAAAATTAAAAAAAAATTTTTGTGAGTGTACAATAAGATATGTGTGTGCGTGTGTGTGTGTGTGTGTGTGTCTGTCTGTCTGTCTGTCTATTGACAGTGGACGCCCAAGGGTGACATCAATAATCATTCTGGATTGTTCTACCTCCCTTTTCCTTTGCTCTAGGCGTTCTCAGACTCTGTCTTCCAGGGCCAGAATTGCACGCTGCCACCATTTATTGCCATATGGTATGTTATGTTGGATCTGGGGCCCTAATTCAGGTCCTTCTGCTTTTGAGGCAAAGAATACACCATGACCCATTCCTCCAACACCCCACTCATCTTTTCATCCCTAGGGGTGTTCTGCAGTCCGGGTCGCACAACATGAGTTCATAAAACTTCTCTAAGTTTACAGAAGGACGTTTTCCTCTAGAGCTGTGTAGGTACTGACTTCTTAGGAGATTCATATTAATAACTTCTTGATGCTGCTCCAGTCATTTGCAGACAAGAAAGTCTGTCACTCCCATGTTATTCTCTGCAGGGTCAGATGTTGCACACAGCTTTAATTTTCTGTCACTCACTCTCTCTCTCATTCTTTCTACTTCCAGTGACAATAATCCACTGCTCTATGTATCTTGCAAATGCTATGATCTTTTTCTTAAGCCATTAATGTAATATACACATATAGAAGAATACAAAGTCTCTGACCTGCCCTGACCTGTGTGTATCAGACTCTGAATATCCTTTTCTTCTCTATGTATCACAAAACTTCTTTTGTCATCTGTTGAAGTAGCATTTAACTATTGTGAGACACCAACTGCTCCTTTTGGTTCCCAAAGATTCTGTATTTTACATAGTCTGTGTCCCTAATCTTCACCTTGAAAGATTGAGAAAAGACAAGTGTGCCGAAAACTGAAATTAGGAAGAGTTTCTAATGAAATCTGCGTTTAAAATAATTCAATAGCATCATTTTCAAAACCCTGTTTCTCAGGCTTGGAATTATTTTGTCATTGAAAGTTTATTGTTCACTTTCCTAAAATACAATTCCTGGAAGAAGATTTGCAGTGGGAAAAGGAAGGGGATAGGATGGGATAATAAGGATTGAAAATGTTATAAATATACTGTAGTAAATTATGTAATTACAAAGCACTAAAAATAAATTTAAAAGTAAACTGTACTTTTTAGGAATACACTAAAATTATGGCCCACATAAGGCTCATAAGGCCCACAAAAGGCTTTGGCACAAAATGAGCCCAGTGCTGTGCACAACGCCTCATGATTACTGCAGACACCCACTTAACCATCGAAGGCTGAGTCTTTGTGTCCATCTGTGAAGAATTAGTGGTTAACGGTCACCCTGAGGAAGCCTGTGGGAGATTATGTAATTGATGTGAGAAGTCCAAATCCATTGTGGGTGGGACAATTCCCTGGAAAGGTGTGTAAGGTGGAGAGCAAGCTGGTTGGAAATTAGCAAGTAGCTGACTGGCCTGTGAGAGAGTATTTTCCTCTCTCAGTACTTTATGTAGCTAGGATGTGGTCATTTCCCTCATTTCCTGATGTTGCTTAGACCTCTTCTGCATTATGAATAAGCTGTGTCCAGAATCTGTAGGTAACAGTAAACCCATTGTTCCCTTAAGTTGTCTTGGTCATGTATTCACTCAGCAGCAGAAGAGAAACTAGAAGAGGAGGGTGGAAGCCTCCCCAAGAGAGACGGGGCTGAACAAGTGCAATGTTTCAGGCTCCTGAAGAAATTCACAGCTGGATTACCCTTCTCTTAAATTGTGAGTGAATTACTGTTGGAGTGAGAAAAAATAGTGGCATTCAATAATAAATTAGTTATAGAGAAAATGTACCTCTGATGAGCTTCTGATGTTAGCACTATGGATACTTCAGGGTCGTATTCATGAAGGAAATAAGATGTATTTTTAGAGGAACAAATGATGATTGAAAAGCATAGTTGCAGGGAAAGAATTATGAATCTGTCATCTATGAATCTGTCCTCTATGAATCTTCTACCTTTCATCTATCTGTATACTACATATCAATTGCACATTGGTCATCAATTTTTTTCTATCTATCATCTACGTAACTAGTTATCTATCATCTATGAAAATCTGCCCATTTCCTAAAAACAATCTTATCATCTATCTATCTGTGCATCTATGTATCTATCATCTATTTAAATAGCTATCTATCATCTGTCTGTATCTATCCTCTGTCTGTATCTATCTATATATCTATATATTTGTCTGTCTGTCTTCTTACTGATCATGTATCAATTGTCTATCATTTATTAATCTATCAATTATCTGCTTACATATGCACCTGTCTTCTATGAAACATGTCTTTCCTATCTTTCCATCATCTATCATTTCTGTGCCTACCAACCTGCTGTCTAAAAATCATCTATCACTTATCTTTCAATCACTGATATCTGTATGAACATGCCAAGTTTGACAAAGAACTGTAACAGGAAAACCATAAAACAGAATAAAACCCCTTGTTCCCTCAAGCACTTTGGTTGTGAATTTATTGGCAAGAATGCAGAGGATCTGTGACATTAAGTTACCCCAGTGATAATTACAAAAATAAGAACATCATGACCGCAACCAGTTTCTCTGTCCATCCGATGGAGCTGCCTTTTGTTCTGATGCAGCCTTGTGGGGAGGACACAACTGTAAGATCAGGAGAGGCATCTTCAAGTCTGTGCATCAAGGGCTGCAGTGGAGCATGGAGAGTTCAGATACAGAGGAGCCCCAGGGTTTCTTCAGCACAAGCCTCCCTGGAAACCTCAAGCCTGGCTGCATCTGAGAAAAGCTCTCAGCAGGTGGAGGCAGCACTAGCAGCAGCTGGGGCAGCCCAGCCTCACACTTCTGCTCCCAGGGGTGGTTTATGTCATGGTGCATCACTGTGGGGGTGGGTTATAACCCTGCTGACAGTAATAAGTGGCAAGATCCTCAGGCTGCAGGCTGCTGATGGTGAGGGTGAAATCTGTCCCTGATCCACTGCCGCTGAACCTCGAGGGAACCCCAGAGATGGTCTCAGAAGCATACTTGATGATGAGCTTTGGAGACTGGTTGGGGTTTTGCTGGTACCAGTGTAAATGTGTGTAAAGGCTCTCGCTGGCCCTGCACTTGATGGAGACTGTTTGTCCTGGAGTCACAGACAGGAAGACTGGTGACTGGGTCAGCACAACATCACCTCTGGAGGCTGGAAACATATGAGCAGCATTAGTAGAAAAGGCAAAAGAAGTTTTGATATTCTGAATTTCAAATCTGAACATCATTTCAGAAAATCCATATGATGTAGGGTTCACAATGGAAAAAAAGAAAATCATGTATTTAAATAGCTTCTCCTGATTTTATTCTCTATCCAGATTTTCTTACCTGAAACCCAGAGGAGCAGAAGCCCCAGGAGCTGCAATGGGAACAGCATCTTCCTGCTTTCCTTGTGAATGGGGCTCATGCACAGCACAGAGAAATACCTTCTTATAATACTTAAGGAGCAGGAACTTTTCAGACGAAAGAAGCTCTTATGCAAATGATGGCATTTCATATTATTTAAATCCTGGACTGTGTGGAGAGCAGGTCCCTAACCTGAGCAAATCTTGTGATTCTGTCTCCCTCTGCTGGTCATCTGAGGACATGTGCAGACAGCGCTCCACGGGCTCCTGTGCTGAGCATTGAGCCTCAGCCCTTGGCACAGTGCAAGGTGCAAGGGAAACATTAAGGTGTGTCACCCCATGTAAGCTCTGCTGTTCAAGTGGGGAGAGTCTGAAGGGCACAGGGGGGTCTCACCCTCTGTTCTTGTCTGCCCAGATCCTGTGAAATCAGCAATTTCTTGACAGTTTGATTCTTCCATGAATTAGTTTCCAACTCTAGGCCTAAAAGAAGCAGGCTAATCACTATACACAGAAATGTGTGAGCCACGAGACAGACTCATTTTAAATTGCTTCTGTAAGCTTTTCTTTTAGCGATGGAAATCTGACTGACACAACCAAAAATACCTTTCCTTTTCACAGTGTTTGCAACACAAGGGTAGAAATGATGTCACAATGATAACTGCATTACTGTCCCAGGAGTCCTTGGATAGACTATTTTATTAAAGCTAAATTATGAAAATAGCCCAGTGTGTAAAGTGCCTGATCCCAAATTTGGTAACTTGAGTTGAGTACCAGATGCATCTTATGGTGGGAGGGCACAACATTGACTTCTGAAAGTTCATGTTGAAAGTATGTGCTGTAGCATTTGTGCGTTTGGCCCCCTCTTTCTGTCGCCTCCCTTCTTCTCAAGTGGATGATTAACCAAGAAAAAGCATATTTGATTAAAAGCCGCATTAAAGATGATTTGTAGTGTAAGAATATTTTCAATACCTGATAGCTGTTGACTTTATCTTTATTTTCTCTCTCTAAATTATATCCTTTCACAGTTCCATGTACAAATGTCCTTTGATATTCACATTTATTTACATATACCATAAGTATATTTCTGGAATTTTACCACATTTTTTTCTTTTATTTTTTTTTCTTCTTCTTTTATTTTTCTGCTCATACAAGCATAATAGGAACCCCTATCCCCTCCCTCCCTCCACTCCTGCCTGTTCGCTCCCCGCTTTGTCCCTTCCTTTCTCCCAGTGCCCCTCTCCCCATCTCTGAAGCATCCTTTAATGTGTATATCAAACTTTCCACTGGGTCCTCCTCTCTGATGAGGTGTAAGGACTCAGTGCCAATTCCTAGAACTCTTTCTTGTGTTCCCCTTAAGTATAGGAACACTATTGTGACTGTTAATCCCTTGCTTCTAAGGATCCTAGTGCCTTTAGTCCATGCTAGAATTTGAGGGGTCAATGATATGTTGGTCATTGCGCAGATCATGCAGAGTCCTGTTATAATTGCTTTGGCCCTAACTTCTGTGGAGTATCTCGCATATCATTACTCCTCCCATTCTTGTGCTCTTACAATCTTACCGCCCCCTCTTTGGCAAATTTCCCTGAGCTTCAGGATGGGGAGAGATTAGGCTGACCTGATTTCCAGTAGTTGATATAGAGTCTCTAATATTCTGAATTATGGTTTGTTGATTTTTTTTTCAGTTTTGCTGTTCCCTCAATGCTCTTGGATCCATCCTGATGGGTATTGGATGTCACCCCCTGGCCAGAGATAAAAACCTGTTAAATTAGAATCTTGTTATAAGAGTATATTCAAAGGTAGATGGAATAGAAGTAGGAGACCATGGTGAGAGACGGGTCAATCACCCATTTGCAAAATGATTACTTTCTATCTGCCAGCCTATATGACCTCCCCTACTGGTAAGACCATACCACATGAGTTGGAAATGATCAGGAAGGAAAGTCTGGGAACTTAACCAAATGTCTCATTACTTACTTGCAGTCCTTGATAGAAGCCTATTTTCTCTGCTGTAACATGGGCCCCTCTGTTTCTGGTGGAGCCCTCCTTCCCCATCCCTCCTGTTTATAATCTTTACAATTACTGTAGGTATTAAGAGATTTGTCTTTGAGTGTCTCTAAGTGAGTTTGGTACTAGGATCTACCTATTAGGGAGTACATATGGCGCTTAATTCTCCATGTCTGGGATACTTCACTCAATATAATTGTTTCTAATTGCATCCATTTCTTGACAAATTGCATTAATTCATCATATCTGATGGCTGAGTAGTATTCCATTTTATAAATGTACCAAATATTCCTTATCCATTTGTCAACTGTTGGACATTTGGGCTGATTCCATGACTTTGCTATTGTAAACAGTGCTGCTATGAACATGGTCGTGCTTGTGCTATCGAGGTGAATTTTTGCTGTATGGGGGTTACTCCCAAAAGTGGATTTTTGCCATCCTGACCGGGGTGAGAGGATATCTCAGGGAATTTTTGATTTGCATTTCCCTGATGGCTAAGGATGTGGAGCATTTTTTAAGATATTTGTTAGACATTTTAATTTCGTCCTTGGTAAAGTTTCTTTTAAGTTCCAAGGCCCATTTTTTAATTGGGCCATTTGTTTTCTTGTTGTTTAGTTTTCTAAGTTCTTTGTGCACTCTGGATAATAGAGCTCTATCAGCTATGTGGTTAGTGAAGATTTTCTCCCATTCTGTGGGTTGCCTGTGTGCTCAAGTTACAATCTCTTTATCTGAACAGAATTTCTTTAATTTCACAAGATCCCAACTGTTGAGAGTTGGTAGCAGTGACTGTGACATTGAATGTCTGTTTAGGAACTGTTGGCCTACCCAATCAGCTCAAGGGAGTTCCCTACCCTTTCAACTGTGGTTTTTATAGCCTCTGGCCTTGTATCAAGGTCCTTGATCCATTTGGAATTAAGTCTTGTACATGGTGACAAGTATGGGTCCAGTTTTAATCTTCTGCATGTGGAGATCCAGTTTTGCCAGCACCATTTGTTGAAGATGCTGTTCTTTTTCCACTGGATTCTTTGGGCCCCTTTGTCAAAGACCAAATGGCTGTATTTTTGTGGGCTTATATCTGGGTCATCAACCCTTATCCATTGATCTGTGTGTTTATTTTGGAGCCAATAGAAGGCTGTTTTTACAATTATGGATTTGTAGTATAGACTGAGGATTGGTATGGTGATACCTCCAGTAGTGTTTTTGTTACTCAGGATTGTTTTGCTCTCCTGGGTCTTTTGTGCCTCCATATGAATTTTGAGATTGTTTGGTCAACCTCTTTCAAGAATTGCTTTGGGATTTTAATTGGTATAGCATTGAATCTGTTTTGGTAGGATGGTCATTTTTATGATATTGATTCTGCCAATCCAGGAACATGGGAGGTCTTTCCACCTTTTGGTGTCTTCTGCAATTTCTTTCTTTAGGGTTTTAAAGTTTTCATTATAGAGGTCTCTTACTTCCTTGGTTAGGTTTATACCAAGGTATTTCATTTTTTAGGGACTATAGTACATGGGATTGTTTCTCTCAGGGCTTTTTCACTTCTTTCATTCTGGGCATATAGGAAGGCCACTAATTTTTGTATGTTTATTTTGTGTCCTGCCACCCTGCTGAACTTCCGTATTAGTTCCCAGAGCTTCCTGGTGGAGTTTTTGGGATCACTTAGGTATAGGATCATGTCATCACAAATAGAGATAACTTGACTTCTTCCTTGCTGATTTGAATCTCTTTTATGTCCCTTTATTGTCTTATGGCATCAGCTAAGACTTCAAGTACAATATTGAATAGAAGTTTACCACATTTCTTAAAATTTTACATTTCAAAATTTATGATAAAATATCCATATTTTGAATAATAGATCAAATTTTATTCATTTCAAAATGTGGATTGCCAATGTTTCCATCATCCTTATTGGCAAGAAGATTTGTTTGCTAGTTCTTTAAATCACCTAATTTGTCACAAAGGAGTTACTCAAATCATCAAGAACCTGTTTGTAGATGAAGCTCTATTCCATTGTTCCACTTGTCTGTCTTCATGGCAACACAACAACCTTATAGTTACTGAGTCTTTAAATGAGTTTTAAGGACAACAACAATGATTTTTCCCCCACAGTCTATTTCACTTGGTATTTCTCACATCTTTACAGACTATTTTAATAACAACACAACTATTTGTTTTGTATGGCTATATAGAATAACTGTAATAAAACTGCTGATCCATGAATATGGTATATTGATTCTTTAATTTGAATCCTCTTACTTACTCTTTTAGAATTTTATCATTCTCAGGATTACATATTTCATGGTTCTGGACAGTGTGTTGGAAGGATGTTTGAAGGCATGTACTTTCATATGAGCATTGACTTTACAATCTACCACCAATTCACATTATGAGGTATTACAAATGTCTGCCATCATTTGTCAATATTACAGACAAATAGATTCGTATCACATGACCAGTATTCAGTAAAGTAGATCTCTGAAGAGTATAACTGATTAAACCATATACTTTATTATGCTCTATGGCTAACCTGTTCCCCAAAATAAGAAGCTTCATTTTGCTTCCATTTTGTCCCTGAATTTACACTGTGAGAACTTAAAATGAAAGCTGACGTAGTTGGGAGACATTTTCCCATGAAAGCACTGAAGAAAGATATCAGAGGACTTGCAGCTTTTCTGAGGCCCCTCGGCTCATAGCTGGGCCTTGAGGTTTCTGTGGAGGAGAAGTAACACTGAGGTGTCCTGGCCACTTGGCACAGTAGTAACTGCCAGCATCTCATCTCTACACATTGTGATAAGTATCATGCAATCTGTCCCAGAATGGCTGCCACTGAACCTCCATGGGGCTCCTGAGGACAGAGTTGATGTGCTATGAACTACCATTGCAGGACACTGGGATGGGGTCTGTTGATACCAACTGCACATGGTTTTCTCATTGTGTGGCAGGTGATGGTGATCCTGTCTCCGGGGTTGACAGACAGAGTGGCAGGAGACTTGGGTGATGCTGTTGCTTATTTCAAGTCTGCATTTCCTAGTTTCTCTCCCTCCTTCTTCAATGCCTATGACCTCCACAGACAAAAATTTGGTTATTCCTGAGACAGCATTAATATATTATTTTGCAAGACACTAAAACTCAGAATCTGAACTGTATGTGGAATTTTGCCCACAGGATCATGTGTTGAAGATTTGTTCCTAGTCAGTGATGTTTCCTGGGGAAATGATGGAAACTTTAGGAAGTGGAACAAGTCTGGACGAAGGAGGTCCCTGGGGCTCATCACTCATTCTTCTGACTTGTTAGTCTCTCTCTCGCTCTCTTTCTGTCTCTCTCTCTCTCTCACTTTCTCTCTCATCTACCACATAGTAGGCTGCTTTTCTTCATCAACACTCTGACCCATCAAGGTCAACTAATACTGAAACCTCCTTAACTGTGAGATAAAAACAATCTTTCCCTATTTAAAATGTTTCTATCAGGGATTCATCAGTTTGGGGAAGATACCAGACTAATATAGATAAGAAAACTTCCAATTCATATAGCTACAGAGAGAAAATACAAAAATTCTACATGCATGCTAATATAAGATATAATTAGTGTTCACAATCAAACTTTTAAATTATCGATGATCTGATTTGAAGAAGACGCACATGGAAAAATGTGGTAAGTTCAATTATATATTATACCATTTAATATATTGGCTTTGATATATGTAATTATAAGGTGTGTGAACTCTGGTAGAAGGTAGTGAAAACCGATTGACATTTTCCTGGAAATTCTTTTGAAAATTCTTAATAATATGAGATTATTTCAAAGAATTAAATAAGAAAAAATTTATCATAGCCTTGAAAACCCTTGAAAAGAAAACTATTTTTCTTTCAAACATTTGTTAGCATTAATAGTTAAATTTATTTTTAGATGGAATTTGAAAAACCTGGAACAAGTTACATTTCCCTGAACAACTCCTTTTTGGTCCTGTAAACCTACCAGCAAAGAGAGACATAAAACTACACAAAGTTGTCAAAATTAACAAACACTCAAACACCTCAAGACTTGCTGCATCTGAGAAATGTTTCTAAAGCAGGGGCAATGCAATTTATTTCATGTGATTTTTTTTCTTATCACACAGATTCTTTTCTAGGTAAAAATTTCTTCGATGCTCTAGTTCACATTTTGAAGAATATGGAATCCCATTAGAAGCAGTACTTAGAATATCCAGAGAATATCTTACCCACAAAGTATGGGGGTAGGTAGCTTCTCTGATTGTCTTTCTGTAGAAGAGTGTGTCAGCAATGGTGACATAATTTGTCCCTCAGGAAGGAATCAAAAATGTCCAGTATTAAAGAATATCTGCATTGTTAGTTCACAGTAAGATTAAAAATAAACAATCCTCCTGAGTCCTATGAATACTCAGAGAGCATGAAGCTGCCTTAATAAAACAAGAAAAAGAGAATATGATGGGGTAGGTTAACCAAAAGTCTGTATAAAAGTCTTTTGGAAACAGACTACTTTGTTTTAAAAACCTAAAAATGGAAATTGAATTTTTTCACAATGTACTTGTGAATCTGTTCCCAAACAAAGAAATGACAAGAACCATATCAAAGGCTCAGACACATGGCACCAAGACAGAAACTTTAAAATTGAAAGTAAGCAGGACAAAACTGGAGATTTCCTATTAAAATTTCAGATTATCCAGCTTTTCTAGAAAACAAAAAACAAAGAACAGAAACCAGAAGGCTGCTGTGGAGGACAACCAGGCCTCTTAGCTTTCCACTCGTCCATGTCAGTTTTCCTACCCAATAACTTCATTGGCTCATTTATTTTTTAAAGCTGCTGTAGACTTTGAAGCCGGCCACCCTGCTGCACAAGGGACTAATAAGGAGACAAGTCCTCAGAGTTCTGCTCCAGAACAGGGTGAGAAGGTTTTCTCTCCGGAGAGGCCCATAGCCAGGGAGAAAGAACCCTGAAACGCTCGCTGAGTGTCAAAGAGACGCCAGTTTCCCCTGGCTGTTGGGGGCATAGTCATAAGGCCGCAGGACCCCGCAGGAGCTGAGAATGCAGAAGTTCAGCCCGGGCTGGAGGTGCATTTGAAGTGGATCAAGAGCAGCTGCAGAGACAGTCCCAGGAGACTTACACCTTGGAGCCATCGCGGTAGAACAGGCTGTTGACCATGCTGAAGATGTACAACAGGCTGCCGAAGGGGCTGCCCTGGTCCCCACCGCGCTTCCAGGAGAGCAGCTTGCAGGACTGGGTTGGCCGCTCAGGAGACAGAATCCCCTTGGGGAAGGAAGCCAGCCTTGGCGCCTCGCAATGTCTCCAGCCAGGAACCAGAGGATCAGGGCCATAGAAGAGGCTCTGAGCGTGTCATGTCTCCTCTGCTGCCCACGGGGGAAACGCTGACATAGAGATCTTAATATGCTTCTCCAGAAACTGGGTCTAGCAGCGCCAAGTTTAACGCAGCCCTTAGACACAGCTGCTGTTGTCAGAACAGCGACGCCTCACATTCTTGTTCTTCTCCAGTGCTGAGCACGTCAAGGTCCCGGAAGCCCAAAGATTCCCAAATGGATTCTATGCCAAACGGCCTTGTCAAAGGCTTATTTTACTTAAATAATTAAAACTCAAGGAAAGAACACACTTGAAAATGAGAGAAAAGTGTTAAATCATATGTACGGGAGTCCTCTTAGGCTATTAGAAAAGCATCAGCAAAAGTAAATAGTCAAAGAGAAAATTGATAATTTACTCAAAGCTTTTTCCAAAATAAGTAAAAAAAAATCCTAGCAATCAAAAACATGATTCTCAGGAAACACGTATTTCTGATATGAAGGAAAAAATACAGCATGTTCAGAAATAATGAAAGTAAATACATTTATAAAACTTATTACAACACCAACATTTCAAGAAACATTTCTGGTAATCTACCACGAGCAAAATAAAGATAGTCCATTCTGAAAATATTTGATCACAAAACCTCAGTAGAAAAGAAAGAAAATCGAATCCTACCAATAAAAAAGCCACTAGATCACAAAGATATATAGTAAGAGTTCAAAGGGGTTAAATATATGCAATATAACCAGAAAATAATAGATTGACAAGATTATGTTCTCACCTATTGACAGCTGTAATTACAAATGGATTAATCTTTCAGTTAAAAAGCCTAGATGGATGAAGGGGAGGGTCCCTATCTGTGGGTCTACAAAAGACAGGGCAACATAAACTGCTATAGAGCGAGAGGTCTGAGCCCCTACCAGAGCAGACAACTTAAAGCAAACCCTGTGCCCCACACATGCAGACAGGAAGTGAGGGAGAGACTGAGGTGGATGGGAGAAGAAGGGAGGAGCAAAGGATGGGGAAGGAAGGAAGGTAAGGACAATCACTCATTATGTCTGCACAGAAGGAACATTCTTAATTTTAAAAAGACAGTGGAGTGGCCTCTGAGACAGCTCTCGATAAAGCACAGGCTTACAAACATGACTAACTGATTTTGACCTCTGGAAGTCCACATGGAAGAAGGAACGTTGCTCTCGGACCTGCACCTCTATCCCTATCCCTTCCAAGCACGTGTGCACCCCTCACTCTCTTTCTCTCTCTCAAAATAAGTAAGTAAGTTCATACAACATTAAAAACAGAATGGAAAACAAAAGTAGACATCTGTGCTCCATGAAAGACACACTACATCAGTGAAAACACATCTTCTGAAAGTTTCACTGAAAACGTATTTTGTAGAAAAAGAAAGTACAAGGAGCAGGATCCATGTGACCTACATTAAGTAAACTTAGGAAAAAAAACTAAAAAACAGGAAAATGAAGTTGATTAAATAATAGTAAACTGTCAACATAACAAGAGCACATGTATTACTTACCTGATACACTAATGCTAATTCAATGATGAAGGCAGACAAGGCATGATGGGTAAGAATGTGTCTTCCTCCAACATCATCACCTCTGCAGCTGCTGGTGGCTCTTGTTTCAGATGCAATAGCAAAGCTGTGGCTATGGGCAGGATGAGAACATTGTGGCTCTTCTCATGCAGCCAAGACACTGATGGTCCAGAGCCCTCAGCTGCAGCCAGTTACCCCGAGTTCCCAGCATCTCCCTCTCACACAGATGCAGAGGGCGCTGTGCTCTTCCCCATACAAGCAGCACATTTGCCAGCTGGGCTGCCCCAAGCAGAGAGGTTTTTGTTGGTGCCTGTATCACTGTGGGAGGATCCTCTATAGCTTGCATGCAATAGTAAACTCCCAGATCCTCAGGCTCCACCCTGCTGATTTTGAGTGTGAAATCTGTCTGTGTCCCCACTGCCACTGAATCTGTCTGGGACCCCAGATAACCGCTTAGAAACCTCATAGATCAGGAGCTTTGGAGACTGCCCTGGCCTCTGCAGGTACCAATTCAAATATGTGTTTCCATTACTGTGTAGGAGGCTCTTACTAGACCTGCAAGAGATGGAGGCTGACTTTCCAGGGTGACAAACAGGGATTCTGGAGACTGAGTCATCACAATATCACTAGTGGAACCTGAAATTAGAAGAAACAAGTTCAAAGTCAGGTATAAGCTTCATGAGTAAAATTTAATGCTTCCTTTAGATTATTTATTCGAAGTAAGATTTATATTGTTGTGTATATCATTTTTGTTCATAAACAAACATTATCCATTTGTATAGAACTGGTATACTGATTGCTCAAAATGAAATTTAGACCTAACTTACATTGTCCCATTCCATGAGTGTCAGTCTTCACAGGATCACAGGTCCTGTCCCATCTGGGATCTTTCACCCACAGAACTAAAGCTCATGTGCCCTTCCTGGAGGACTCTAGCCAGCTCACTCACATGTCCAACACACCTGGCAGCCTTGGGTACAGATTTCTCCCACCCTCTCATTTCTCATTTCTCATGTCCCTCTCTCCTTACCAGGAATCCAGAGCATTATGAGTCCCAGGAGCTGGACAGGGAACTTCATTTTGAGAAGGTTGACTGAGGACAGGGATGGGTCAGGGCAAGAACACAGCTGAGCTTTTATCTCAGACTAGGAGAAGAAGGGCCTCCCCAGGGAGTAGTATGCAAGTGGAGGCAGCTGTGCAGATAGAAGGGAGAGTTATGTGAGCTTCTCATGTTTACAAAAGACCCTGAAACCACCTCTATGGAAATGAAAGCAGTACAAGAAAATATTTAGGCTTAAGAGGGAGCAATAGCCCGTTGTTGAAACGTTGTCAACACAGAGAACACTGTGTGTTTGTGTGTGTGATCCAGACACTTGGAGTAATGCATCATAGACATTCAGACAGAGCACATTGAAGACAAATATATCCAGGTTTTTGGAAGTTGAAGAACTATGCTATTTGCTCTAGAGAGCATCCACCAATTCTGGTTTTGATCTGAAGTGTTAGAATTGTCATAACATAGTATATGTGTCTGTCGGTGCCTACTTGTTGCTGTTACTAGGTTAACAGTCTAAGTTTTTTAGGTGCAGATATTAGCAACTGTTTTGTTCTAGGACATGTAGATAGTGTCTGTGTGATCATAAAAGTGAATAAAAATACCAGATATTTATATATTATGTTAAGTGTTTATTACAGAAACATAAATGTAAATGATCATCTAAAATAAGCGTAGTAGGTTAGAGTGGATATTGGGAAGTATGGACAAGTCTATGGTCTTGGTAACTTATGACATTTCAAAGGTGAATTACAGACTCATTGTCTTATATCCATTAAATACGCGTAGCTTTTTATGTGGGGATTATACTTCATTGCAAATATTTTGATACCAGATTCCAGCAAATAGTATAAAATATAGAAAGGGGAAAATAAACACAAAGATTTGAAATACCACAGAGAACATTCTCAATATTTCATTAACTCTTTTGTTAAAAGTTTGATATTGAGGATACAGGCATGGATAGAAGACACTCCCTTACCAAATCCTGTAGAATCCAGCCATTTCCATGGAAAATTGCTCAAATGACCACTGCAAATTTTCTCATTTCCAATAGTCTTGGTGGGACTGGTTTGTTTTGCTTGGCCTTCCCCAGAGGCCAGGTATGGTGGGTCTATTTTCTTGTCAACTCACTCAGCCCTAAAGATAGCTCATTTGGTCTAACAGGCTCAGAGTTTGCACTGTGGCCACCACTTCACCACCAGTCACATTTGGATGCTGAAAAAGTACTTCCAGTGTGTTTGCTTGCAGGACAGAGTGTTGGGGTCAACTTTCTATTCCTAGGAGAAACTTAATCACTTTCACTTGTACTTTTGATCATTCATCTCTTAAATGATTATTGCTCAGGCTTAAAATATTTTAGAGGCTCAAAAATACTGAAGTTGGATTTTCCATAGTTGTTTTTATTCCATTGGAACTGTGGTTTGAATGTCCTATTGGTTTACAGTTTACCATTGTAGACTCTTCATATGTCTTCCCTCTTTTAAATACCTCCATATCCACACCCAAGGGCTTTAACACATTGGAAAACTTAGTTTCATGCTAATATACATCATTCAAATCTGTGAGCATCTCTGTACCTTATATGCCAACAAGAACTTAGAAAAACCATGGCACTCCTATGCAAGTCTTTAGGTCTCTACAATAATTTCTCTGTAAACTCTTATTTGAGCACAGAGTTTGAATTTTGTCTCACAGAAATCAGAAATAAAAAGAGCAACTGATGCAGAAATTGGTATCTAGAAGTGGGGTATAGCTATAACATTAAGATCATCTGGTAACAGAACGTAAAGTGTCTTTGAGAGAATTTGGCACCAGAGAAGTGGGGCATTCCTGTTCAGAAAGTACTGGGAGAAGTTGGTTACCGAGTAGAATGGCCATCACTGTGAGTTGGATAGAGTGCTTTTGGAAATGTTTGTTGGAAGAACTAAGAAGCACTTCAGTAATCTTGCACTGGGGAAGCTTTGGCACCTTGGAGACGAGATCCATTCTAGTGAAATCTTGGAAGAGATTGACACTGCGAGAGATGCAGGCAGTAAAATATCACCCTTTGATGATCCAGAGGGGAACAGAGACTGCATTAGAGACTTCAGGGGGAGTAAGCATAGCGATGCATTGGCAGAGAATTTGATAAAGCTTTTTCCTGTTCCTGAAAATTTGCCTGGCATTTACCTCAAGTGTTTGCCAGAGGAACTTTCAAGGCAATGCAGTCTTGACAGTGTGGCATGACTACTTTTAGTACTCCTGTTCAGAGTTATGAAAAAAAGAGCAAAGAATGGCAGAATAAGATGAAAACTATGAGGTTTGGTGATGAAAAATGCAATGCAAACAAAGAGTTAGACCAGGAAGAGGGAGAGAGTAAAATAATGGCTATTGTTAAAGACATAAGTTCCATGACCAAATCAAAGCTTGCTCATAATTTGGATAATAGAAGAGGCCCTATCCTGAGGACAAATTCCTCAAGGAAGGTTCCTACCTAATGCAAATTCTTTTGGAAAAGAAGAGCTAAAGGACAGCGTCCCAAAGAAATTGCCTGTTCCTCTAAAGCAAAGGCTCAAGAGAGATTCTGAGAGTTAGCATAGAGAACCTCAATCAGCTCTGATTCAATGGAGCCAATCTTCACATGAAGGTTACAGCAGAACCTAGTAATGCTGTCCAGATGGTCCCAGGTTTAGAGGCATCAAAGATGCAAGAAAGAAGAGGTCATGGATCCCTTTTCCAAGGTTTCAGAGAATGGAGGAAGCTAGTCTATGTGTGGTAGAAAGTATGCAGTTTAGAGGCCAAAGAATGGCAGTTTGTGCTATGGAGTTAAAGCATGGTTTGCCATTGATAACTGAAGATGTTAGAGATGCCAAAGTCAATGTAGGACATCTGCCAAGGATAGCTATACTTCGTAGGAGAAGCCCGACCAAGAGAATGATGTGCTCTATGGTGCACTGGAGGGAAGTAACTGAAGCCCTTTGGAACTGTGATGACTACAACAAGAGGTGTTAGACTTGAAGGTACAGGATTTGGAGCCTTGCTGCTGGTTTTCAGTCTTGTTATGGACTGAACGTTCCTGGATGTGTCATCATTCTGTCCTTTTGGAGCAGGAATATTTATTCTATAGTATTGTGTGTTGGAAGCATGCAAATTATTTTTTATTTTACAAAACAGTTTTCACTTTGAATTTTTGGACCGTGTTGGGACTACTAATATAGTCTATAAGGGCTTTTAAAGTTGGAGTGAATATGGTTTGCATAATGAGATGACAATGTGCCTGTTGTATTTGTCAGGGTTCTCTAGAAGAACAGAATTACTAGAATGTGTGAGTGTGTGTGTGTGTGTGTGTGTGTGTGTGTGTGTGTGTGTGTATCTTTATTAAATCAGCACAACAATAAAAATAGTGTCCTTCAAAGTAGCCATCAGTAGCTGCTTCATTCTTGACCACAATGTCTCACAAAGCCAAAAGATTCCAAGAAGGTTTCAAGCCTTTATTTAACTAGAGGGAAGATGTTGAGCTGTTATATCATCAAAATATGGCTTGGCTCCAAAGGAACAGCAAACAGCAGCAAAGCCTATGAGACCAGGCTTCAAAGAGAGTGGGAAGAGCAATAGGGTAGAAAGATTTGAGCTCTGTGTCATCCAAGGATGGAGGCAGCAGTGTCAGCAACAACAAAGAAGGCAGTGCCAATCAAGAAGTCAATGCACCCCAAAGAGTAGACTCAACCTAAAGTCAATACAGAATAAGTAAAGAGCAATTCCCTCCTCCATGCACTTCCTATCATTCAGTCTACCACTGGAAAATACCACCCACTGTGGGCTGGGTTTTCTACATCAACTCAGCAAGAGCCTGCATACTTGTTCAGGGACCTGCTCTGAAAGACCCTTGCCCTAAAAAGCAAATTCACAGAATGGGCCAGTCCAGGCCCACAGTGTAGATATTTGCTCATAGCTGATCAGGCATAGCTATAGCTAGCTATTGCTCATAGCTATTCAAGCATAGCTACTGCTAGCCATTGCCTAAAACTATGCACCTTGCCACTTCCCTCCCCACCCTGAAACCCCTGGTGATGGGAAAAGGAGCTGTAACCCTTGGTGATGGGAAAACAAGCTATAACCTCAAGATGACCAGCCCTAGGGAAAACAAGTCTTGCAAGAAATACTGTTAGTAGCATAATTGCCATTCGGAGCAAACTTCCTGCGGTTAAGCAGGTAGACTGTATTCACGGAGGCCTGGACTCTTGCTGACCAGTGATTTTACAATTCCTCATCAATGAGACCCCCACCATAAACCTCTTTATAAACCCCTTGCCTGAGCTACTCGGGGCTGCTTCAGTCTCTCCTGCGTGAGAGGTTGCTGGAGCCACCCAGTGCGTCGTTAAATAAAACCTCATGCTTTCTCTTGGTGGCCTCATTCCTGACTGAAAGACTTTGGGTCTTTCATTTTGGGGGTTCATCTGGGATACGAGACCCCTGAGAGACTGTCCCAACACTGGCCTTGGAGGTACATGAGCGCTCCTGTCTATGTTTACTTGTGCTTTGTCTGAGTCTATGTCTGTTTGTGTTTGGTATAAGACTGTGTCTGTTTTGTTTCCTTGTACGAGTACTAGGTTTGGGGTAGTCAAAAACTGTGAGACAGACATGTCATATCACAGAGACTGTGAGAGTCCCGGAGGACGCTCTGGACTCTCAGTGGAGGACAGGAGTGTCCTCAATCTGTAGGGAAAAGGACAGAAGTGTCTGCTTCCCACCTGAGTTTGTCTGAATCTGCTATCTGTAGTTTGTCTGAATCTGCTGTCTGTAGTTTGATCTGCAGTCTGCAGTATTTGTGTCTTGTCTATCTTGTCTTGAGTCACTGAAAGGATGTTAGGAAAAGAACCCAAAATCTGAGTGTTAAGGTAGAAAAAAAAAGGGGGAAAAATTTACCATCCTCTGTTCTGATAAATGGTCCACTTTCTAAGTTAGTAGATGTGTGTTTTAAAAATGTCAGGAGCCTCTGCCCCCTGCAGTGAATGGACCAGAAAAACTGTTGTTCATTGTGTTTTGCCTGTGATGATAATGAGTTACTTAACATGTTCTGACTTGTTTGGTTACCTGGATTTCTTATAATATGTGGGTTTTATGTTTCAAAATAACAAGCAGTGGCCACTATAAATTTCATTGCACACTTAGGATCACATTTTGGTTTTTGACTGTGTTTACTATTTGTCATGCTCAATTTAAATGCACATGCACACTTAGGAATAGATCATTTTGATAATGTTAAAAGGCCTGAGTATGTACTGACCAAAATACTTTATCTTGATTTTTATGAAACTTCACAAAAAGTGGTATTGTGTTTTTACCTAGGATCTGATAACATCACTTTTGTAGTTCCCTTAGAAGTTTGTTTTCCCATGAGTAATACCAACATATCTAGCAGCCAGAAAGGAAAACTGATTTCTGAGAAATTCATTGGAATTTCTTCATTCTCCTGGTATGTATGAGTTCCCTTTCTTGGGGACAAATCTGCTTTCTAATTCCCTGTTCCCAGGTGTACTTCTGTGTTCTGCTACAATCTTGTAAACTTAATTCAGATATAATGATTTTTAAGATGAGGTCTACTGCCTCTTTTAAAGGACAGTTCTTATAGGATAACTAACGTGAAAGCAACAGGAAACCATCGAGTAGGAAAAAAATATGTATGGTACTTAGATGTATTAAAGGTTAAAAAAAGGTTTATGAAATAAGATAAGTTACTTAGAAGGTCAAAGTATGTACAGGAGGGTTATGAGTTGGTTACTTAAAAAGAACGTTAAAGTATGTTGTGAAGGTTTGTGGGATGTTAGATTTATGAGAAGACTGAAAATTAGAGATGATGGTTAAAGAAAGTATTGTATATTATGCTTCTTCCATACTTTAAAAGAAAAGACATTGAGTTTCAAAAATTAGAAACTAAGAATTAAGTTTCATGTATTCAAATGTATTTCAATTGTCTGTTTTAAGCAGAAATTTGGTTACTCCTAAAATCCCAACTTCTTAAGGACAGCAAGAAGCTTATCCATGGGGTCCTGAGTGAAAACTAGAGAAGTCTGAGACCAGGGCCCTCCCTGCCCCCAGGGAAGTGGCCAGCAGGAGAATCTGAGGCCCTGCCCAACAGATGCAGCCTAGCTGCAGCTTGGAATGGACTCAAGGCCAGCTAGAGGGTTTCTCTAAATCTTGGACTTCACGGTAAAAGAGACTCCGCTAAACCAACCTCTGCTCACCTTTTGGAGCAGGCCTCTCCTGGAGTGGGAGGAAAAGGACACCTGCAAAATGGGGGAGGGAATGTTTTAACCTCTGTATGAATGTGTGAGTGAGTGTCGGCCTGAGGTGGGAAACCTGTAACACCTCTGGCTCAAGTTTGTAGTCCCATGGCGAGATCCCTAAGATCTCTTAAAGCCACGGGATTTGATTGGGCCAGTTCTGCGTTCCCATGGTGATAACATAAGGTCTAGGGTGGGATCAGATTAGAATCTGATCGCAAGTCACGAAACTGCTGAACCCACTATGGCCAAGTTATCACCCATGACTCTGCAAAGAGTGTGGCCAGACTGGTACTTGAATGATCTCTCTGGAGGGATTCCCAACCTTTGTCTGTCTGTGTCGCGTGGTGGGGAATCAATGTGACTCTAGCTCTTTGTCTATGTAGTACAGTGGGGATCAATGGGACTTTAGCTCTTATTAGTCAATCAATGGAAGGGAATTCCTAGAAATGTTTGCCCTGAAGGAAAGTGCTTCAAGTCTGAGACAATGATTATGCTGTTTAAATAGCATAGGGAATACAGGAAGCTTCAGACACGTGTGGACCATGGACTCTCCCCTTTTAGTGTCATCAGGTGGGGCTCTGGTGGCGTCGGGTGGAGTGCTAGTCTCCCCCGACCACACCACGGGCAGTGTCAGTGGATGTTCTTTGCTGAAAACACTGTGTATATAGTGATTGGCAGAACTCTGCTAAGCCATGCATCCTTTCCTTAAGTCCAGGTCCACTAATTGAAGCCAAAAGAGAGATTTCCCCTTCCTGTCCAGGGACTATCTAGAAATTGTGAATGCTTAGTTCTACCAATCTAAAAGAGAGTCAAGTTGTAGCATATTCTCAGACATGCCCTGTATATATCTTAGACAAGAGATGATCCCAGGAAGATCTTTAAGTTATGATACCATCCAACTAGACTAACAAATGACAGAAAGTTAAGAGACTATAAAGCTGTACCAAAAGTATCAGCTAGTAACTCAGGAAGAGCTTTGCCTCCCAATGCCCTCAAGACTAAGGAGAAACAGGAATTTCATCTATCTTCCACATCAGTCAAACTCCCATGTGGAGGACAACAGGGTCCTTATCTGTTAGGGGGAAATAGGCCCCATCTGGAGGATAGCATCCTTATATGTAAGGGAGAGGTTGGCACACTATGATTAAATAGTCCACCATCAGGAAGCTTTCATTTCTGTCTTGGAGGCAGAATCTTTTGTTTCTGTTTGTCTTTCTTTTTGTTCTGTGACCCTACTGATGGATGAAATGGGACAGATGCAGATGACCCCTTTAAACTTATTTTTAGACCATTTTAAGGACTTTAAAATAGGACAGGTGACCTAAGACTTAATAAAAAAAAAAAAACAGGAAACAAACAAATCAACACTTGACATTTGCCTAAGGGGATAGGTAGAATACCACCAGGCATGCCCAAGCAGACCAACGAAGGACCCCTTCTGACAGGGGAAAGATGGAAAGATGCTACAAATATGACCAGACTGGGCACTTTGAGATGGTTGTAAGCACAGGAAGCTTTCATGTGGTCTATGTCTCAACTATGGGAATCTCCACTAGAGGAAGATTGCCCTCTGAACCCCAGGGCCCAGGGGTCAAGCACTCTGCCAGGGACCAATGAAATGGCCTAAAGCTCCTAGCTTCCCTCCGATGGGAAAAGGTGTTTGCTACTGATATCCAGCAAAGGAAAGCCCAAAAATGCCAGGTTGAGCATCTCATGAGAACCTTGGATTTAACAGGCAAATGGGAAGCCTCTTTGTTTCTATGTTAATGGACAAGGGAGCACAAAATTCTAGTGCTCAACTTCCTTCCTAGGCTTTTGTCAACTTTTGATTTTACTAAAATGTTTAAGATCAGGAAAAATGACACGTTCGTTAGTCACTCATAAAGTAATTACTGAGATTCCTTATATGCTTAATAATAATTTTTTTTAGGCATTCCTTTGTTTACATGCCTGAATGCCTGAATATTCTAGGTTTAGGCTTAATAGAATAAAATATTTTAGCACTGTTATAAAGTCATCCACGTGGTTCTGGTTTTAGACACACCAAAGATGTTAAAAGAGAAAATCATGGATTACAGAAAATGCCAGATAGCATGTAAAAAAAGTCTGCAGTTTAAAGACCCTAAATGCCGCATCCTTATCCAACCATTCTGGTGGATAAGGTCCCAACCTGATAAGATATTATTTCAAGAAAACATTTTCTGGAGAAAAGACATGGCTTTATTTAAGAGAAATGAAAAAAATATAAAAATTGTCAGGTCTTGGTGTTTCTTCCCAGTTCAGGCCTAAAGCCTGTTCCCTGGGGAAGGTCACAGTAACCCCATGGGCAGGTGCTAGGAATTTCTTGGTATGTCACAGTAACGCCCATGGACAGGTGCTAAGCATTCTTGCCTAGGTAATTTATGTTTTGCCCCCACTGGCATGAGCCCCCAGAACAAACCCACCTGGACCCCATCTGCCCCTGCCTTGCCCCCCTCCACCCCAGTTGCGCCCAGGTGCAGAGGCTCGGGCTCTTCGGTTGTTGACCTCCTCTACTAGAGATATTAAAAAAACTGGAATGGTGCTTGGCACTAACTTGTTCCTGCTGCTTTCCTTGACAGTATTTAGGATCGTGAGTGTGATGGCCTACATTGCCATGGCCCTGCTCTCCGTGACTATCAGTTTTAGAGTATATAAGGGTGTGATCCAAGCAATCCAGAAATCAGATGAAGGCCACCCATTCAGGGCATATTTGGAATCTGATGTTGCTATATCCGAGGAATTGATTCGAAATACAGCAATTCTGCTCTCAGTCAAGTGAACTGCACACTAAAAGAACTCAGGTGCCTTTTCTTAGTTGATGATTTAGTTGATTCTCTGAAGTTCCCAGTGTTGATGTGGGTGTTTACCTATGTTGGTGCCTTGTTCAATAGTCTGACACCACTGACTTTAGCTGATTTCACTCATCAGTATTCCTGTTATTTATGAGCAACATCAGGCGCAGATAGATCATTATCTAGGACTTGCAAGCAAGAATGTTAAAGATGCTATGCCTAAAATCCAAGCAAAATTCCTGGATTGAAGCACAAAGCAGAGAAATAAAACGATGCTATCATAGGAGGAATTATTTTTTTAATAATTATATTGCTTAAGCTCATGCTGGGACTTATAAAATGTTGGGGACACATATAGTTAATTGTAAAATATGTTCCTTACTGAAATCAAAAGGAACTCAATCTTTCTCTGTATATTTTTATAAAATGCAGTCTCTGTTACAACTATGTGGGCTCAGCCTCTTGGCTATCTGGTGAAGCATTATAGACTGGCTAGATTTGGAAATACTGAGAGAATGTTTCTATTAAGTGCCTCTACCTTCAAGCAATGGGTTAGGTTCTTGAAAAAAATGTCCTTCCTGAAGGTGAAGCTGAGAACCTTTTTCATAGTCTGTGCACTAAGTGCAGTTGGTGGAAACTAATGCAAATAAAATGTTTAGAGAAGACCATACCACTAAAGCAAGAATGGAAATGCTGCCTTTTTAGTATGCTCTAGGGGTATTGTAAATTTTATAGATATAATCTATATATAGTGTTTCACAATGCTTAGATCTTTATCTTCAGCTGCCCCATGGTGCTTGACATTTGAGTCATTGGTTATTATATTTGTAGACTGAAGCACATATATGTCTATTTGTAAGTGCAACAATCTTTACCCCAAAATTTTCTGCATAAAAGCTGTCACAGAAGTTTCAGTAAATGGGTCCAGATTCACTAAGCCAAGAGAGTCGTTTTTGTTCTCCATTCTGCTGACTCCTTGCCGCACCTGATCCAGGGAAGCCTTGGTCTCGAGGCTGCAGCTCTGGCCTATGGCACCCAAGAAAGACATTTTATGCTGTAGAGTTAAAGCCAGAGACATAGGTTGGTGAAAAGTTTAATAAAGTTTTGCCCCTTGTCCTAAAAGGTTGCCTAAAGTTAAATTCAGTGCTTGACAAAGGAAAAATACAATGACAAACTTAAGGAGTTAAATCAGAAAACAGAAAAACTCCAGGTGTTAAGGTAATGACTCTATTATCAAGCCAAAGCTGGCTTTTCATTAAATCAGAGGAAGGGGCCTAAGATAATGCTCAGGGATCTGTAGAACTTTCCATGCAAAGGCATATGTTTTTTTACACTCCTTTAGAACGTGACCTTGGAGACTCACAGCTGCCAGAAAAAAAAGAAAAAGAGGGGTATCCAGTATGTAGATTAGCTTCTGGCTCTTATACCTTACAACATGATGAGCTTATTTGGTTTATCCCATGTGCCTTCCCAGTTAAATGGTTTATCTTGTAGGCTTAAGTTATCTGTTTTGTCTCTTTTAGATGACCTTGAAGTAATAAAGCCATCTATCAAAGACCTAGACCATCCCAGCATCTCATAGATGAGGACTTAGATGAGGGCATCAGGCCACTCTCATCTCCACCATCCCTATTCAGCAGAAAGCAGTTAGAGTGAGTCATTGACCTTTATCCTTAGAGTGGTCCGAGTCCTCAAATAGGTTTATGGGAAAGTGAGGCAGGATTAGAGCAGCTATGCTGGGATGGGTCTCTCAAGGTCTTTGGAATTCCGAAGAGACATCCCTCACTGCTGGAATGGCCTGGAAGGAACACCCCTGCTGAAAAACTGACTCCAATCCTCCCAGAAATTTACCATGAGAACTGTAACTGCCACTCCATGATTGGAGTGTGCCTTAAAAAGAGGAGGGAATGAAAGACACTTGCCCTAAAAAGAAAACTCACAGATCAGGCCAGTCCAGGGCCACAGTGTAGATATTTGCTCATAGCTGATCAGGCATAGCTATAGCTAGCTATTGCTCATAGCTATTCAAGCATAGCTACTGCTAGCCATTGCCTAAAACTATGCACCTTGCCACTTCCCTCCCCTCTCTGAAACCCCTGGTGATGGGAAAAGGAGCTGTAACCCTTGGTGATGGGAAAACAAGCTATAACCTCAAGATGACCAGCCCTAGGGAAAACAAGTCATGCAAGAAATACTGTTAGTAGCATAATTGCCATTTGGAGCAAACTTCCTGCGGTTAAGCAAGTAGACTGCAATCACGAAGGCCTGGACTCTTGCTGACCAGTGATTGTACAATTCCTCATCAATGAGACCCTCACCATAAACCCCTTTATAAACCCTTTGCCTGAGCTGCTCAGGGCCGCTTCAGTCTCTCCTGCGTGAGAGGTTGCTGGAGTCGCCCGGTGCGACATTAAATAAAACCTCATGCTATTGCAGGGAGAAGGGTCTTGGTCTTTCTCTCGGTGCCCTCGTTCCTGACTGAAAGACTTAAGGTCTTTCAGCTCCTACCATGGATTCTTCAACTGCAGATGTATGTGACCACACCTGGCCTGTTGTGACCTTAGGAAATTAATTAATAAAGAGACTTCTACTATTAAACCATATCACCACTAGCCAGAGCATACAACTCTACACTTTTCAATGGGTGTCCATAAAATATTGTTAATCCATTAGATACAATTCCCTGATAGCATTAAGCTTTTTAATATCATATTTGTATCCTTTAATTTTATGCATGTATCAAATGCATTTTCCAATTTCTACCCCTACTGAATCAATAGCCAGGAGGACATGGAGTTCCTTTACTATGTTCAAAATGATGTCAACGCTCTTTTAGGTGATTGCCTGTTGAATGCCTGTCTCTGAACCACCATGATTAAGCACAAACAGCCATAGTTGAGGATGAATTGGAGAGTGTGGGAGGTGCCTCAGAGTAAGTCCAGGTGCAGGCAGACCCTGGAAACTGCACTGCTCATGAAAACATTTTCTTTTGGTGCAGGGTTCTGTGACCAGCAGGCTTATCTCGCAATCCTGATAGGTACCAGAGTGGGATAAGCAGAATTAAGTTAGGCTGGGTCAAGAGGGGATCTTGGAAAGACTGAAAAACCAAGTCAAGTTTATTATGGAGCCCAGTCCCTTATATACCATGAAACAGGGTGGTGAAGTCTGTACACTGCCCAGAGTGATGACATCAATAGTGACAGACTGAAGATGCAAAGTCCACAACAGGTGGGACCACCACCAATAATACAGCCCTGCCAATCCTTAGACATGTTAATAGGCCTTAATGACCCCATACAAGGTGGAGAAAGAACAAGTCAGGGACATAGTGATACAATTATAATAATAAAGCTCTGCACCAGCCCCTGCTTTTAAGTATGCTAATTAATGTCTAGATGGCTTCCAAAGAACAGGAAGGAATATGTAAAAACACCTCTGCCCTTGAACCCAATTCAAGACAGGACAAGATCCATCCCTGTCCCTCCCGGGAAAGTCACCAGGAGTCAGCCTACAACCATACCAGCATAGGCTGACATCTATGCTGACATAGGCACACAGCTAAGCTGGCATAGGAGGCACACTGCAACTGAGACTGCAAGGGATGCCCTTGGCATCCATCTACAAGAAATGGAGATCTCAGGCTTGAGCGTTCCCTACAATTTCTCAGGTGCAGTGGTTGGTTCTCTCTAGATTAACTAGTTTCTCTGCCTCCATCTTCAATGTATGTGACATCCACAGACCAAAGTTTCAGTTATTCCTTAGACAGTGCTGGTGAAATTTTTTCTTTTCAAACAAGGTTAAAACAGTTTATACAAAATCTACAAAGTTTAGTTTGGATATGAAATTTTTCCCACACAATCATGTGTCCACTGTTTTTCCTATTCAGTGATGTTATCTAGGAAGCATTGAAAACTTTAGAAAGTAGGACCAGTCTGAAAGAATGATATCCCTTGAGCTTGTAACTGTTTCAACACATCTTCCTGGCTCAGAGGCTTCTCTCTCTCTCTCTCTCTCTCTCCCTATCTCCTTGTCTCTTATCTACCATGTACTGGACTACTTTCCTTCATCACACTCTAACCCATCATAGTCAGCCAATGTTTCAGCACAAAAATAGAACCAGATGCTACAGTCAAAAAACTGCATAATCATGAGCTAAAAATCAATCTTTCCTCATAAACTGCACTTCTTTTAGGGATTCATCATTTTGGGGGAGGTGCAACTAACTAATGTAGACAACAAAATCTTCATTTGATATAGCTACAAAGAACAGAAAATAAACAAAAGCGTACTACATACACATTAACTCAGGAAATAAATGGCTCCCAAAATCAAAACTACCAAATATTGATGAGCTGTTTTGAAGAAGATACATATTGAACAATGGTTAAGTGCCAGCTCTATGAATTATATAATTTGATATATTGTTTTGATGTACGCAAATGTGAAGTGGGTGAGCTCTGTTGGAAGCTATTGAAAAATAGGGGAGACTTTCCTTGTTCTTTTAAGCAGTCTAGGAATATGTAATTATTTCAAAGCAACAAAAGAGAAACTTTGCCCCTCTGTCCCTTCCTGGATAGGACCCTTGCTCTCAGTCCTCATTCCCAGCCCAGCCCTTGCTCCCAAGTCCTCTTTCCCAGGACCCTCGCTCCCAGGCCTCCTTCCCAGGGAGGACACACTTCTTCTTAGAATTCAACAGAGTCCAAAGGAAACTCAAGCAAAGCTCAAGGGGACAAAGGCCTCTAAAATCATACTACCAAATGGGAGAGATTCTTCACTTAAAGCCCAAAGATAAGTAAACCCCTTCTTTTTACCATCCTGCTCCTTTCAATTATTAATCACTGTAGATTAACTTTTACATATAGCCACCCCCAAAACATATACAACTTCAGGGATTATACCACTCACCCTCATATATCACCAAAGTACTAAATCATAAAAGCAAACTAACATACTAATATTCACACCCTGTCTACTAAATCTGACTCAATTGATGTACTAACAGTCTAATAGTCTCATCTAGGAAATAAAAATAACAACAGACAAACCTACCCAACTCCAAGGCAAACACTAGTAATAACTGCCCAAGAGGAGTAATACCAACTAAATCAGTTCACTAAAAAGCACACAGAAACTGAAAAGTCTTAAGAGACAAAACAATGCCCAAGTCGAAGTGCAGATCCATGAGAAACAAAACCCAAGAAGACAAATCTCCCACCAAAAGAATTAACCCATTAACGATAGATTCCAACCAGAACAAATTTACAGAAAATAACTAAGAAAGCCAAGTCCAAGAGAACAACTTTTAAGGAATGATCGAATTAACCCATTAACGATAGATTCCAACCAGAACAAATTTACAGAAAATAACTAAGAAAGCCAAGTCCAAGAGAACAACTTTTAAGGAATGATCGTTACCATGATCAATAATATGAAAGAGGAAACCCAGGAGGAGTTAAACAACCGTATCAATCACTTTGAACAGGAATACAACAGGCACTTGAAGGAGTTGAGAAAAACAGTTCAAGAAACAAAAATAGGCATAGAGCAGTTAAAACAGTCTCAGGCAAAGTTTAAAATTGAACTAAAAGACAAGTTATCATCAACCCAGAACTTAACAGAGAGTCTTATCAGCAGAACTAGCGAAGCAGAAAAGAGATCAGATCTTGAACACAAAGTGGTAGAATTAACTAGATCAATGTAAGAGGTTGTTAAAGCCAAAAAGATACTTGAGAGGAATATTGAAGAGTTGTGGACACCCTGAAGAAGCCTAACATGCACATTCATGGAATACCAGAGTAAGAATCCCAAAATACCACATCTGAGGAAATTTTTCAAATTATTATAAATGAAAACTTCCCTCATCTAAAGAATGAGAGGCCCATCCAAATACAAGAGACATTCTGCACACCAAACAAATATGACCAAAATAGAAATTCATCACAATAACAGTCAAAACATTTAAGATAAAGAGGTGATGAGAGCCTGAAGGGAAAAAAAAAAAAAAAACAAGTCACTTTTAAAGGTAAACCAATTAAAATAACAAATGACTTCTCAATGAAAACAGTAAAAGCATCTCACCATAAAAGATAGGCCCATCCTAAAAATAGAAGTCTGGTCCAAAATTCTTCAAGCTAATAGAGCCAGGAAACAGGCAGGGGTAGCCATTATGCTGTCAGACAAAGTGGACTTCAAACCAAAAAAAATCATGAGAGACACAGATGGATACTACATTTTAGTCACAGGTACAATTCACCAGGAAGACTTCACAAAACTGAACATATATGTGCCCCTCCACATTCATTAAGCAAACCCTAAAGCATCTAAAGCAAGAAATCAACCCCCAAACGATAATTCTTGGGGATTTCAACACCTCCCTCTCAACATGGGATAGATCAACAGGTCAAAAACTTAACATAGACACTTTGGAACTTAATCAAACCCTTAAAGAAATGGACCTTACAGATCTCTATCAAAGTTTTCATCCATGCACCAAAGAATACACATTTTGCTCAGCGCACATGGAATGTTCTCCAAAATAGATAACATATTGGGCCACAAAGCGAATCTCCATATATATAGGAAAGTTGAGTTGGCTGGAGAGGTGGCTCAGGGATTAAGCCTCTGCCTTGCAGGCAGAAGGTCTTAAGTTCGGATTCTAGACCCCACATATAGACACCTGGCAGAAGCGGGGGTGGCCTGCGTTTCTGGTCCTGGTAGTGCGGAGCCTGTGAATCCTGAGGCAGAGTAAAAACAAGGAGGAGGCAGAGGCTTGGTCCCGAAATTGTCTGTGGTTCTACACACACACACACACACATACACACACACACACACACATACACGCCCACAATGCACAATTGAATAAATAAATTAAAAAAAAGTTATTCTGTTTAACAAAAAAAAGGAAAGCTGAAATTCTAGCCTATACCCTGTCAGACCAGCATGGCCTAAAGCTAGACATCCACAACACAATAAACAACAGAAAATATACTAACTCCTGGAAACTTAACAGTATGATGCTGAATGAGAATTGGATTCAGGAAGAAATTAAAATGGAAATTCAAGATTTCCTGAAAGTGAACGATAATGAAAATACAACTTACCAAAATCTCTGGGACAAAATGAACGCTGTCCCAAGAGGTAAGTTCATAGTTCTTAATGCCTACATCAAAAAAAATTGAAACATCAGAAATCAATAACTTAACAATGCAACGTAAAGCTTTAGAGACACTAGAGCAATCTGATACCAGAAGCAATAGAAGAGAGGAGATTACCAAAATAAGTGGAGAAATATCTGAAATTGAGATTAGGAAAATGATACAGAGAATCAACCAGTCAAAAAGCTGGTTCTTTGAAAAAAATCAATAAGACTGATACACCCCTAGCTAAATTAACCAAAAGCAAGAGAGAAAAAACACAAATTAACAAAATTAGAAATGAAAATGGAGTTATCACCACAGATACCCAAGAAATCAAGAGAATTATAATGTCACAATTCAAAAACTTATACTCTGTGAAATTTGAGAACACAAAAGAAATGGATGAATTCCTAAGTAAACACAACTTACCGAAATTGAATCAGAAAGTAGTGACTTATTTAAATAGTCTTATAACATATAAGGAAATCAATGAAGTAATCTCTAATCTTACCACCGAAAAATATACTGGATCAGATTGATTTAGCACAGAGTTCTAACAGACATTTAAGGAGCTAATAACACCAATACTCCTTAAAGTGTTCCATCAAATAGCAAGGGAAGGAACTATACCACATACTTTCTACAAAGTTAATATCATCTTAATCCCAAAACCTAATAAAGATACTCTTAAAAAAGAAAAATATAGGCCAATCTCTTTGATGAACACAGATGCAAAGATTCTCAGCAAAGTCTTAGCAAATTCGATTCAAAAACATATCAAAAAGATGATTCATGGGGATCAAGTAGGCTTTATCAATAAATGTAACTCACCATATAAACCAGTCAAAATCCAAGACCACATGATACTCTCGATAGATGCAGAAAAAGGTTTTGACAAGATCCAACATTCCTTTATGATCAAAACCCTAGAGCAGGTAGGAATGGAAGGAACCTTTATCAATATAATAAAAGCTGTATACAATAAGCCCACAGCAAGGATTATACTCAATTGAGAAAAACTTGAAGCATTCCCACTTCGATCAGGAACTAGACAAGGCTGTCCACTGTCACTACTTCTTTTCAATATTGTACTTGAAGTCTTAGCTGAAGCCATAAGACAAGAAAGGGACATAAAAGGGATTCAAATTGGCAAGGAAGAAGTCAAGTTATCTCTATTTGCAAATGGCATGATCTTATACCTGAGTGATCCCAAAAACTCCACCAGGAAGCTCCTGGAACTAATATAGAAATGAAGCAGGGTGGCAGGATACAAAATAAATGTACAAAAATCAGTGACCTTCCTATTTGCCCAGAATGAAAGAAATGAAAAAGCCCTGAGAGAATCAATCCCATTTACTATAGCCCCTAAAACAATGAAGTACCTTGGTATAAACCTAACCAAAGAGGTAAAAGACCTTTACAATGAAAACTATAAAACCTTAAAGAAAGAAATTGCAGAAGACACCAGAAGATGGAAAGACCTCCCATGTTACTGGATTGGCAGAATCAACATCGTAAAAATGACCATCCTACCAAAGGCAATATACAAATTCAATGCTATACCAATTAAAATCCCAAAGCAATTCTTCAAAGAAGTTGACCAAACAATCTCAAAATTCATATGGAGGCACAAAAGACCCAGGATAGCAAAGACAATCCTGAGTAACAAAAACATGGCTGGAGATATCACCATACCAAACCTTAGTCTATACTACAATTCCAGAGTTATAAAAACAGCCTGGAACTGGCTCCAAAATAGACACACAGATCAATGGATAAGGGTTGAAGACCCAGATATAAGCCCACAAAATTACAGCCATTTCATCTTTGACAAATGGGCCCTAAAATCCAATGGAAAAAGAACAGCATCTTCAACAAATGGTGCTGGTAAAACTGGATGTCCACAGGCAGAAGATTAAAACTGGACCCGTACTTGTCACCATGTACAAGAATTAATTCCAAATGGATTAAGGACCTTGATATAAGGCCAGAGACTATAAAAACCATAGTTTAAAGGGTAGGGAACTCCCTCAAGCTGATCAGGCTAGGCCAACAGTTCCTAAACAGACATCCAATGGCACAGTCACTGCTACCAATTCTCAACAGTTGGGATTTGGTGAAATTAAAGAGCTTCTGTTCAGATAAAGAGATTGTAACACGAGCTCAAAGGCAACCCACAGAATGGGAAAAAAAAACTTCACTAACCCCATATCTGATAGAGGTCTATTATCCAGAGTGCACAAAGAACTTAGAAAACTAAACACCAAGGAAACTAATGGCCCATTAAAAAATGGGCTCTGGAGCTTAAAAGAAACTTTATCAGGGATGAAATTAAAATGTCCAACAAATATCTTAAAAATTGTTCCACTTCCTTAGCCATCAGGGAAATGCAAATCAAAACTTCCCTGAGATATCACCTCATCCTGGCCAGGATGGCAAAAATCCACAATATAAACAACACCAAATGCTGGAGAGGATTTATAGAGAGGGGAATTCTCCTACATTGCTGGTGGGAATGAAGGCTGATACAGCCACACTGGTGAGCCGTCTGGAGATTCTTAAAGAAATTAAAGATTGAAATGCCATATGACCCTGCTATCCCACTTTTGGGAATAACCCCCCATGCAGCAGCGGTTCACCTCGATAGCACAAGCACGACCATGTTCATAGCAGCACTGTTTACAATAACAAAGTCATGGAATCAACCCAAAAGTCCAACAGTTGACGAGTGGATAAGGAAATTGTGGTACATCTATACAATGGAGTACTACTCAGCCATCAAAAATGATGAATTACTGGACTTTGCCGGGAAATGGATGTCATTAGAAACAATTATATTAAGTGAAGTATCCCAGACCCAGAAAATTAAGTGCCATATGTACTCCCTAATTGGTGGCTCCTAGTAACAAACCTACCCAGCCCACCTAGAGACACTCAAAGATAAATCTCTGTAATATCTACAGTAATTGCAAGAATTATGAACAGGAGGGGTGGGGTAGGAAGGCCACACCAGAAACAAGGAGAGAGAGGGGACCATGTTACAGCAGAGAAAATAGGCCTCCATCAAGGGCTGCAGTAAGTAATGAGACATCTGGTTAAGTTCACAGACATTCGTTCCTGATCATTTACAACTGAGGGGGTATGATCTCACCAGAAGGGGAGGGCATATAGTCTGGCAGATAAAAAATAACCATTTTGCAAATTGGTGATTGACCCCTCCTCACTGTGGTTTTCCTACTTTTATTACATCTACCTTTGAATATTCTTTATAACAAGACTCACTTAACAGCTTTTTATCTCTGGCCAGGGGATGACATCCAGTACCCATCAGGATGGAGTGAAGGGCATTGCAGGGGAGCAGCAAACCTGCAAAAGAAAATCAATGAACCATAATCCAGAACTTCAGAGACCCTATATCAACCACCTAGAACTAGGCCAGCCTAATCCTCCCTATCCTGAAGCTCAGGGAAATTTCAGAAGAGGGGGCGGTAAGATTGTAAGAGCACAAAGATGGGAGGAGCAATGATATGCAAGATACTCCACACAAGTTAGGACCGAAGCAATCATAATTGGACTTTGCATGCCCTGTGCAATGTCCCACATGCTATTGACCCCACAAAGTCTAGCATTTGCTAAGGCAACCAAGATCCTTGGAGGCAAGGGATTGACAGCCACAGTAGTGTTCCTATGCTTAAGGGGAACATGGCAAAGGGTTCAGGGAAATGCCACTGGGTCCTTGTATGTATGGAGAGGAGGGCCCAGAGGGAGGTCTGGCATGCACATTAAAGGATTCTCTGGGTTGGGAGGGAGGCACTGGGGGATGGGGGGGAGGGGTTAGGAAGGGGGAGCAGGGGGTGGGGGAGGAGGAGGGAGGGAGGGAACCAGTGTACCTACTAAGTTTGTATGAGTGGAACTAATAATAAAAAATATTTAAAAAAAAGAAATACACGTTCTAAGGTAATATCACAGAAATACTATTATGGTCTTTAAATATTTCAGAAAACCTATGCAACAGTTTTTAAATATGTGGAACACAATTTTTATGCTTTCCTAAATAAGTGACATTGAACACAGAGCTTTAACCTGGATTGAATACTACTAATATCCATTACTAAAATGTTTATTATTTTCTCTGACTTTTTAATGCTCTATATGAAGATTTGTCTTCAATTCTCTATGCCTCTGATATTTTAATTTTGTCTAGAGTAAAAGATGATCAGAAAAATGAACGGAACTGAAGACTGTACAATGGCCATTTTATGACCTTGAAAGTAGATTTTCTTTTATTTGAGGGATATACTTTAATTAAATTAATCAAGAGAATTGTCTTTTCAATACATACAATGTTACCAATATTTATTTATAGATTCTAACTTCTATAAATCATTATTTTATCAATTAAGAATTTACTATCATTCTAACATGGTGTTGACTCAGAGTACTTGGGCTCTCTTTAGAAGCTCAAAGTCAAAACAAAGCACTACCTGTATAACAAAGTGTAATATGCTGGTAAACATAAGAAAATTATGTAAAATCACAGTAGTATGATATCCCAGAGAAGGAGTGACATCAATAGTTTGGGACATCAATAGAGCTCTCACAGAAGTGATACTAGAACTAGATCTTAGGTGCATGGTTGACCAAGGTGAAGAAAATGTGGACATTTTTTATACAAACAAACACACACACACACACACCATTTTAGTTCAGGTATTTAAGACCCATATAAGACTATGAAACATCCGTATGAGCTATTGAAGTTGCAAATGATCGATACTATCAGAAAGAAATAAAAGCAAACTATGTCAAAAATTGACTTGGCTACTCTGTTTGGGGAGCACAATTCATTTCTTTTATAAAAATACTTGTAAATAAATGTAATAACATAATATATGGATACCGACAATCTGTAATAGATTATTTTATTTGTGACATTTTTATGATGGGAAAGGGGACTTGTTCAGGTTTCCAAATAGAAAAATTGATTCTGGAAACCATTTAAGTAACAAATATCGATTTAGGCAACCAGTACCCTGACATTTGACAAAGATAATTTAGTCTCGTATTAAAAAATGATTTTTTCTCACTAAATCAGTGATCTTGAAATTTTTATATTTCAGAGAAAAGTGAATAGAATGAATCTTGCAAATTCCAATAATTACATTTATACTATTTTTTGTTTATATGCTTATATCTTGCTCTCTTTCACTATATAATTATTATAAATATGCTGAACCCACACGTCTTGAAAGGAGATAATAATTGGTTCTAAAAGATTTAAGAATTTGTACAACAATTTGCATGTTAGAGAATGGTGTATATAAACATATATATGAACAATATAATTGTATATATGTGCTTAGAACTGTCCATTATATGTATATTTTACATTCGTATATAGTAATTCAAATGCAACCTACTATATATAATATGTAATAACTCACACGCATGTCTAAGTCTACCTATAGAATAAGAAGTATAGGGTTAGGGAGATGGCTCAGGGGTTAAAATTTTTGCCTTGCATGCAAAAGGACTCAGGTTCAGGTCTCTAGATCCCACATAAAAATGCTGAGAGGATGTGCCAATAGCCTATATATAATTCTAGCCTTGAAAGGGGGAGCTTAGGAAAATCCAAAACAAAGCAATGATTGAGCAATCCAGGATAATTTCCAGTGTCATACTTGGGCCTCCACAGGCATACACAGTCAAAGTGAAAACACACACACACACACACACACACACACACACACACACACACACACAAAGTCCAAAAATATTGTCTTATCGTTATGAGTTATGTTATATCATTTGTATGTATACATAGTCCTTTGATGATATTCACCAGCTCCGTTGACATCTTTTATCATCCTCCCAACCTCATGGTTCCCTTTTTATTCTCAAATGTGCCACCATCTAATTTAATGTGCTTTATGTAATATAAGTTCATTGTATGACAAAAACATGCAATATGTATTTCTGTGGTCTGACATTTATAAGTCAAAACTACTCTATCATATAACATTGCTTTGTAGAAAATATTGTGCATTTTTTTCAGATTTCTGGAGAATTTTATGTAGTCTAATCTTTGACTGAATGTTAAGGAAAGGAAATTACAATGGAGTCAAGATATTTTTATCTATCTCTCCATACACTGCCAGTTATTTTATGAAAGAGAGTTGGATATTTTATTAAATATATAAAAAGTAAAGCACAAGGGTAGAGAAAGAGAGATGCTCAGAAAAGTAAGCCATACTAGAAATAAGAGTGTAAGTTTCTCAAATAAGAATCTCAGAAAATAAGACATACTCATGTGTGAATGTAGGTTCTTCAATGGAGTATCACCCCGTTGTTTAATAGAAAGGTTTAAAAGTCAAATTGCATTTAATTGCTAAAGGCTTTTCTTAAATTAAAAAGTTAAATTCCTAGGCTTTTTCCTTCTAAGTCTCAACTATCCCCATATGTCATTTTTCTCTGCTTATCCATTTTCTTCATTAAGTACGGCGTTTTCACTTAGGCAGTAGCATTATGCAATGGTCTGAAAGCATTTGAGCTGAGAGGGTTAAAAATATGAGCAATGTGGTGCATTCTTATTTGGTATGAAGTTTATGAAGTTTTGCTGAATATTGAAGTCAGACTCTCATCTTACACTACCTAACAACAATAAGAGCCTAAACAGAAGAAGTGAAACTACAAAAGTCTTAGAAGGTGACATCAGTCTAAAGCTTAATGACATTAAATCTAACACTTATTTCTTAGCTAGGACAACAAAGCACAGGCAGCACAAAATATGAAACAAGTGGGTCTGTATTGAATTAAAAATGGTTATACATAAAAAACACTATCAAAGATTTAAGAAGTTAATCTGCATAGTGGAAGTATATCTTATAAAAAGAAACTCAAGATGACTAAGATTCCCTTCACCTTAGCAAAAACAATCTAATAATCCACTTTCAAAAGTGACAAATAAATAGACATTACTCAAAGAAAATATACAAATGAAAAAAGCACAGGAATGGACCTAACAGAAGTACTTAAGTAAATGCAAATCAATCTATTGAAGTACATTTATAGCCATTAGGATGACCATTTTTGTAGTAAGTGCTGGCACAAATGTGGAAAAATTGGAACTCTTGTTCACCACTGATGGAAACCTAAAATACTATGACTGCTATGGAAAAATGTCGTGACTGTTTCTCAAAGCCTAAAAATAGAAATAGCATAGGTTCCAACAATTATCCTTTTGGTTACATACCCATAATAACTAAAGCACAAATTAAAATATTTGTTTTGCAGTAGCAGCTTCATCAACTGCATTATTCACAATAGTTAAAACATTAAAATAATGGAAGTTTATACTGTTGGATCAACAGATAAGCAAGATAGATTATGTGAATCCAATGGAATATTATCCAATCTTAGAAAGAAAGGAAACTGACACATGATACAACATGGATGAAATTTGGGACCACTACAAGTAAAGCCAATTGCACAAAATATTGTTATGAATCAACATTTGTGGATGCTCAATGTAAGTCAAAATCATAGAAAAATGTCAAGGATGAGAATTTGTGTTTAATGGGTACAAAGTTTCAATGTTGTAATTCTGTAGATTGATGGTAATGACAGTTTCAAACCAATGTAAAAGCATTTAATATCTCTGAGAGTTACACTTAATATGATGAGAATGGGGCTGGGGAGATTGTTCAGTGGACAAAAATCTGCCACACCAGTGTGAGGACCACAGTTTGGATCCCCAGAACCTACATAAAAGTTGTATAGGCAATATGCAAGATACAGAATTTGGAGATTCCCAGGGAAACTGGCTATCTAGCCTAGCTGATTGGCAAGCTCTCAGTTTTGCATCAGTAAATAAATTTGGGAACAATCAAGGAAGACAATGTTAACTCTCAGGCCTTCATTATGTGTATGCATAGGCATACACACAAACATCTTAGCATATATATGTGCGTACATACATGAAAACATGTTATACACACAGGAAAAAAATGGAAAATTTTAAAAAGTGGTAAAAATAGACAGTGTTATACTTACTTTACCATACTGAAAAATAGACATTAACACACAATATTGTTTAGTAACTGAAATGTTAGTGCAGATGCTAATACTAGGAAACACTGACATGGGAGACATGAAGGATATGGAAATTCGCTGTGCTCTTTGTACCATTCGTTTGTAAATTTGAGACTGTTCTCAAGACAAACTCCATGTTTAATTTTAAAAGGGTTTATCTATGCCAAGGTTCTTATTGCTTTATCTCTTCTCTCAATCAGGATTCTCCTGACATATTAGCGCATAGTGAGTTGTCACTGGCCCCAGGCCAGACTACTTGGGAGCCAGTAACGATGAATGAGCAATACATCCTAGATCAGGGGCAGAAAGACTGATGATGTATGATGTCTTCTTTGATTACTTTGTTTTTTCTTCCTGCACTTCTTTCTCTTCCGATGTCTTTCTGTAGAGTTACATGCACATTTATTATCTGCTTCAGATGTTCTAACTATGTGTGATGACTGATATTTAATTGGGGCCTGACAAATTATGAAAATAAAAGAATTAACACTCTGGATTATTTTTCTGAAACAAATCCCTCCATTGATTTTTC
Organism: Typhlomys cinereus; assembly: GCA_023101885.1. NCBI lineage: Eukaryota > Metazoa > Chordata > Mammalia > Rodentia > Platacanthomyidae > Typhlomys > Typhlomys cinereus. The sequence goes on from JALPQD010000279.1 coordinate 2,968,478, forward strand.
TGAACAGTGACATATTCAATCCTCCTAAGTATGCCTTTATATTTCAGAAAAAAACTATATCAACAATCTGATTTTCACCAGACAAGTCTCAAAAAAAGAGGTAGCAGGAATTACAGTTCTTTTGTGAATTCTGCTTTATGTTATATGGTCAGAAAAGATCTTCCTGTGAGAACTCACACATTTATTATTTGTTATTATTATTATTATTATTATTATTATTATTATTATTATTTATTTGGTTTGCTTGCTTTTGAAAGAGTTGCCCTATGAACTCCAGGCTAGACTTTAACTCACGAGTATCTGCTTTAGCTTCTCAAGTACAAAGTAATAAACTCATACTACTTTGGTTGGTATGGGAAATCACTTTTAAGCTGAAGCCAAAAAGATGAATGATATCTAGACAGACAAACTGTACCGGAGACTACATAGGCAGGTAGAAATTACAAGCAAACTACCCTAGATGGGTACATCCCACATTAATTTAGACAAAAGAGCACAATGTGTTTTGGGGTTGTAGGTAGTGGTAGAGCACTTACTTAACATGCAGAAAGTCTTAGGTTCAATTCATAGTATTGTCAGAAAAAAATATCCAGAAATTTTAAGAGACTGGTGAGGTAGCTTCCTTAGTGGGCAATATGGCATCTGTGTGCAAAACTGTCAGTCTGAGTTGAGCCTCAGAGTCCACATGTGAAGAGTGGCATACACCTACTCTTCTCTTTCCCTCCTCCTCCTTTTCCTCCTACTCCTTCTCCTCCTCCTCTTTCCATTCTTTGTCTCTGCCTCTGTCTCTGTTTCTGTCTCTCTTTTTCTCTTTCTCTCTCTCTCAACAACAATAAAAAGAACAGGATGGCCATTATAGCCAAAGGGGGAAAGGGGCAACAAGATGAATTTTGAGAGGTACAGAACTCTTGAGTCATTTGCTCTTACATATTGACAAATATCTTACTATCTTACTGAACGTGGGTTACATATTCCTATTACAATATGATGAATTCATATTTCAAAGTCATTTAGACTTTTTACATGTACATGATTAGCTATATTGTGGATGGGAACACAAAATATGTATTTCATACACACATTCCACAAAGTGGTTTTATGCAGTATATTTTAGAATAAAATTATGCATAAAACAAACTTCAATATTGTGGAATCTCCTATCTGTAGCTTCATGTTAGTTCTGAAATATTTTGGATTTGTAGTTTTCAGATTGCAGATTAGGGATGTCAAAAGATCATAAGAAGGTCAGATATTTTCCTGAGGGGATTATTATTGTGGCTTAAAATACTCAGCCGCTGGGAGGAAAATACTATTTGGAAGCTCATTTCAAAAAAAAGAAAATTCAAGAACTGAAGGTCAGATGGCTTTTTAATGGTCACTTGCAAGTAATGCAACACAGTTCAAATTCAAGCAGACAAGTCTTAGAACTAAATTAAAATCTGTATTTCTCAGTGGCATCATGTAAAGTAATAGCAAGATTATTGAGATCTTTTCCCATTTTCATGATAATGCATGATGAATTGAGGAAACTTTTCCTGGTTTACATAATTATTAGACTTTATAACAGTTCAAGCAAGTAATAACCACGGCTTAGTTAATGGGAGGTGAGAAATGATAGGTAAATAGCACAAAATTAAAGAGGAATATTATTTCTATACACATTCATTATAATGATCATGATCTCAGTTTGCAGTACGTCTGAACTCAGATCATCATTCCTTTTGGTAAGAACTGTTTCATTGTCACTTTCCCCTGAACATGAGCCATTTAAAAGTATATTTTCCCAGTTTCTTCTATAGAAATACTAGTCCTTTCAGTATCTTTAAAACCTAAATCTTTATAAAAAAATTTAACACAAAATATTGAGAGGAATAATTCATAGTGTAGTCCATTAAGGCTGCTATATATGCTATATGCTAATACCATAAATTCAAAAATTTATGAACAAGAATATTTTAATTTCTCACAGACTCAGTGGTTGAGAAATGGAAGACAATAATGCCAGCTTATGCAGCAAATTCTTGACTTATAGATAATTGCCTTTTCACTGAAGTCATCCATGTTGGAAGAATAAGGGAAGATTCCTGAATCTCTTATGCATTAATCCAATGATGAGATCATAGCCTTAATAACCTTCCCCATGTACCGTTGCCTAATGCCCTTACTTTGGGCATTAGTATTTCAAAATGCTTGAAACATTAAGACCAAAGCAAGTCCTCACCTCCAATATAATTGATAACCTTAAATCATAACAATAGTTCAGGCTTGACACTAGAAAAATGCCTCTCATTTTTAAAAACTTATACAGCATGGATTACATGATCTTTTATTCTTTTGTGGTTGTTAAATTTAATGTAAATAGCTATTCAATGTCTAACAGAAATTTACATTTTTCCCATTAAAGTCACATTTGCCATGTAATTTTCAGAACCAGTGTCATTGATCAGTAGATGAGGAAGAGAAATACATGATCTTTTCCAACCTAATTTTGGGAATTGGATAGTAAGGGTAACCACGTGCACCTGTAATCTTAAGTGTCTGTGGGATTATGTGTTATTAGTGATTCAAACTAATGCATAAAAATTTAAACAATACCTCATATATCCAAAGATGACATTGAACTTTTTAGCCTCCTGTCTCTACTACACAAAATGCTGGGATTACAGGTGTGTGCCTCTAGGTACTAGGGATTGAAACTAGTGCTTGGCATATGCTTGGCATTCACTCATCAACTAAGACTGTTACTGCTAGTTTTGCATAGTCAATTCAGATTCGCTCATTCATTCATTTATTTATTTATTCATTCAATAACTTAAACCTGCCTATTGTGTATTACAATAAATAAAATATCCAGTTTTTTAAAAAAATATAATTATTTTATTTTTAGTCAGCACAGTGAAGATAGTATTCATGAACTCAAAGTATTTGTGGATCATATTCCTCTTTGGTTAGATATTTTTCAACTCCATGTTTTGCTGTTGTGTTCATATTTTATAACAAGGTAATAATGCTTTTGTTATTTAATATCAGATAGACCATTCTTAATATTTTATTTATATATTTAAAACTATTTAAAATTTTATTTTTATTAATTTTTTTATTTTTTGTGTGTGTTCATGCAGGTGTGTGTGTGTGTGTGTGTGTGTGTGTGTGTGTGTGTATCAGAGAGCACTGTGTGTGTCTGGAGAGGCCCAAAGATGACATCATGAATCATCCTGGATTGTTTCTACCTCCTTTTTGCTTTGCTTTGAGATTTTTCCTGGCTCTATCTTCAAAAGCCTGAAGTGTAGGCCACTTCCACTTTTCCCCTGGCATTTTTCACATGGAATCTGGTATCAGAACCCGGTCCTTCTGTTTGGAAGAGTCTTAACCCTTGAGCACACTCTCCAGCCCCACTTTTTTACTATAAATTTTATATTTTACATTTTAACGAAAATTTTAAGTGAGCATAAAAAGTCATGTTATTTTCTTTTTTTTATTATTATTGTTTAATTATACATGAATGTGTGCGCGTGTGTATGTGTGTGTGTGTATGTGTGTGTGTGTAGAACCACAGATGAATTCGGGAACCACCATGGACTGCCTCCACCTCCTCCTTGTTTACTCTGCCCCAGGATTCACAGGCTCTGCCCTACCAGGACCAGAAACGCAGGCCGCCCCCACTTCCACCAGGCGTCTATACGTGGGGTCCAGAATCTGAACTCAGGACCTTCTGCCTGCAAGGCAGAGGCTTAACCCCTGAGCCACTCTCCAGCCCCAGAAAGTCATGTTATTTTCTTATATAAATTCCATGCATTGTGTATTTTCATTTACTGACCCAACCCTGTGTGTCCTTTCCATCCCCTTTCTTTCAGAACTACTGTCTTCAGTGATATAGTCTCTGATTTACTTTCATAAGAGTACAGGAAATCCTTATGAAACTCTGTGAGCCATGTATTTTTTTATCATTTGAAGAATCATTATTAGTATTAGTATGTGAAATGTAACTGTTTTGTCACTCAGGGTTTTAGTCTCATATAATACGTTTAGTTTTTCTTCTGTGATACACTAAATCATCATATCAAAGCAGATTTTCCAATATTTTATCAATCATGCTCTTTTTTTTTTTCTGTATCCTTACAATTTTTTTTTATTTCAGCTCATACAAACTTATTAGGTACACCAGTTCCCTCCCTCCCTCCTCCTCCCCCCTTACCCCCTGCTCCCCCTCCCCATCCCTCTCCCTCCCCATCCCCCAGTGCCTCCCACCCCAATTCCCAGAGAGTCCTTTGTTGTGCATGTCTGATTTTCCTCTGGGCCCTCCTCTCCGATGACATACAAGGACCCAGTGGCCTTTCCCGAACCCTTTCCCGTGTTCCCCTTAGGTATAGGAAAACTGCTGTGGCTGCCAATCCTTTGCCTCCAAGGATCTTGGTGCCTTTAGCATATGCTAGACTTTGTGAGGTCAACAGTGTGTTGGACAATGCGCAGGGCATGCAAAGTCCAATTATGATTGCTTCAGCCCTAACTAGTATAGAGTATCTTATATCATTGCTCCTCCCATCCTTATGCTCTTACACTCTTACCGCCCCCTCTTCCGCAAATTTCCCTGAGCTTCAAGATGGGGAGAGACTAAGCTGGCCTAGTTCTAGGTGGTTGATATAGAGTCTCTGAAGTTCTGGATTGTGGTTTGTTGATTTTCTTTTGCAGTTTTGCTGCTCCTGCAATGCCCTTCACTCATCTTGGTGGGCATTGTATGTTACCCCCTGGCCAGAGACAAAAAGCTGTTAGAGTCTTGTGATAAAAGCACATTCAAAGGTAGATGTAATAAAAGTGGGAAACCACAGTGAGGGAGGGGTCTATCACCCATTTGCAAAATTGTTACTTTTTATCTGCCAGACTATATGCCCTCCTCTTCTGGTGAGATCACTCCGCCTCAGTAGTAAATGATCAGGAACAAAAGTCTGTGAACTTAATCAGATGTCTCATTACTTATTTGGGTCCTTGGTGGAGGCATATTTTCCCTGCTGTAACATGGTCCCTTCTCTCCTTCTTTCTGGTGTGGCCCTCCTACCCCATCCCTCCTGTTCATAATCCTTGGAATTACTGTCTCTAGGTGGCTGGGTGGGTTTGGTATTAGGAGCCACCTATTAGGGAGTACATACGGCACTTAATTTTCTGGGTCTGGGATACTTCACTTAATATAATTGTTTCTAATGACATCCATTTCCCGGCAAATTCCAGTAATTCATCATTTTTGATGGCTGAGTAGTACTCCATTGTATAGATGTACCACAGTTTCCTTATCCACTCATCAACTGTTGGACATTTGGGCTGATTCCATGACTTTGCTATTGTAAACAGTGCTGCTATGAACATGGTCGTGCTTGTGCTATCGAGGTGAACCTCTGCTGTATGGAGGGTTATTCCCAGAAGTGGAATAGCAGGGTCATATGGCATTTCAATCTTTAATTTCTTTAAGAATCTCCAGACGACTCGCCAGAGTGGCTGTATGAGCCTGCATTCCCACCAGCAATGTAGGAGAGTTCCCCTCTCTCCACATCCTCTCCAGCATTTGTCGTTGTTAGTATTGTGGATTTTTGCCATCCTGACCGGGGTGAGATGATATCTCAGGGAAGTTTTGATTTGCATTTCCCTGATGGCTAAAGAAGTGGAGCATTTTTTAAGATATTTGTTAGACATTTTAATTTCATCCCTGGTAAAGTTTCTTTTAAGTTCCAGGGCCCATTTTTTAATTGAGCCATTAGTTTCCTTGGTGTTTAGTTTTCTAAGTTCTTTGTGCACTCTGGACAATAGAGCTCTATCAGATATGTGGTTAGTGAAGATTTTCTCCCATTCTGTGGGTTGCCTTTGAGCTCGCGTTACAATCTCTTTATCTGAACAGAAGCTCTTTAATTTCACAAGATCCCAACTGTTGAGAGTTGGTAGCAGTGACTGTGCCATTCGATGTCTGTTTAGGAACTGTTGGCCTAGCCCAATCAGCTCGAGGGGGTTCCCTATCCTTTCAACTATGGTTTTTATAGTCTCTGGCCTGATATCAAGGTCCTTGATCCATTTGGAATTAAGCCTTGTACATGGTGACAAGTACGGGTCCAGCTTTAATCTTCTGCATGTGGAGATCCAGTTTTGCCAGCACCATTTGTTGAAGATGCTGTTCTTTTTCCATTGGATTCTTTGGGCCCCTTTGTCAAAGACCAAATGGCTGTAACTTTGTAGGCTTATATCTGGGTCTTCAATCCTTATCCATTGATCTGTGTGTCTCTAATTTGGAGCCAGTACCAGGCTGTCTTTACAACTATGGATTTGTAGTATAGACTAAGGTTTGGTATGGTTATACCACCAGCTGTGTTTTTGTTACTCAGGATTGTTTTTGCTATCCTGGGTCTTTTGTGCCTCCATATGAACTTTGAGATTGTTTGGTCAACTTCTTTGAAGAATTGCTTTGGGATTTTGATTGGTATAGCATTGAATCTGTATATTGCCTTTGGTAGGATGGTCATTTTCACGATGTTGATTTTGCCAATCCAGGAACAAGGGAGGTCTTTCCACCTTCTGGTGTCTTCTGCTATTTCTTTCTTTAGGGTTTTAAAGTTTTCATTGTAAAGGTCTTTTACCTCCTTAGTTAGGTTTATACCAAGGTATTTCATTTTTTTTAGGGGCTATAATAAATGGTATTGTTTCTCTCAAGGCTTTTTCACTTCTTTCATTCTGGGCATATAGGACGGCCTCTGATTTTTGTACATTTATTTTGTATCCTGCCACCCTGCTGAACTTCTCAATTAGTTCCAGGAGCTTCCTGGTGGAGTTTTTGGGATTACTCAGGTATAAGATCATGTCATCTGCAAATAGGGATAGCTTGACTTCTTCCTTGCCGATTTGAATCCCTCTTATGTCCCTTTCTTGTCTTATGGCTTCAGCTAACAGTTCAAATACAATATTGAATAGAAGTGGTGAAAGTGTACAGCCTTGTCTAGTTCCTGATCGAAGTGGGAATGATTCCAATTGTTCCCCATTGAGCATAATCCTTGCTGTGGGCTTATTGTATATAGCTTTTATTATATTGATAAAGGTTCCTTCCATTCCTACTGTCTCTAGCGTTTTGATCATAAAAGGCTGTTGGATCTTGTCAAAAACTTTTTCTGCATCTATCGAGAGTATCATGTGGTCTTGGACTTTGGACTGGTTTACATGATGAATTACATTTATTGATTTGCGTATGTTGAACCAACCTTGTTTGCCAGGGATGAAGCCTACTTGGTCCCCATGAATGATCTTTTTAATATGTTTTTGAATCCGATTTGCTATGACTTTGTTGAGAATCTTTGCGTCTGTGTTCATGAGGGAGATCGGCCTATAGTTTTCTTTTTTAAGCGAATCTTTATTAGGTTTTGGGATTAAAACGATATTAGCTTCATAGAAGGAATTTGGTAGTGTTCCTTCCTTTGCTATTTGATGGAACAGTTTAAGGAGTATTGGTGTTATTAACTCCTTAAATGTCTGGTAGAACTCTGTGCTGAATCCATCTGGTCCAGGACATTTTTTGGTGGGAAGATTCAAGATTATTACCTCAATTTCCTTATATGTTATAGGACTATTTAAATAATTCACAACTTCCTGATTCAATTTAGGTAAGTTGTGTTTACTTAGAAATTCATCCATCTCTTTTGTGTTGTCAAACTTCACAGAGTATTAGTTTTTGAAATATGATGTTATAATTCTCTGGATTTCTTGGGTATCAGTAGTGATAACTCCATGTTCATTTCTAATTTTGTTAATTTGGGTTTTCTTTCTCTTGCTTTTGGTTAGTTTAGCTAGGGGTGTATCAATCTTATTGATTTTTTCAAAGAACCAACTTTTTGACTGGTTGATTTTTTCTATCGTTTTCTTAATCTCGATTTCAGATATTTCTCCCCTTATTTTGCTAATCTCCTCTCTTCTACTACTTTTGAGATCAGATTGCTCTAGTTTCTCTAAAGCTTTAAGCTGCATTGTTAAGTTGTTTATTTCTGATGTTTCCATTTTTTTGACGTAGGCATTAAGAGCTATGAACTTACCTCTTAGAACACCTTTCATTGTTTCCCAGAGATTTTGGTAAGTTGTATTTTCGTTATCATTCACTTTCAGGAAATCTTGAATTTCCTTTTTAATTTCTTCCTGAATCCAGTTCTCATTCAGCATCATAGTGTTAAGTTTCCAGGAGTTAGTGTATTTTCTCTTGTTTGATGTGTTGTGGATGTCCAGCTTTAGGCCGTGATGGTCTGATAGGGCACAGGTTAGAATTTCAACTTTCTTGTATATGTGTAGATTCATTTTGTGGCCCAGTATGTGATCTATTTTGGAGAAAGTTCCGTGTGCTGCTGAGAAAAATGTGTATTCTTTGGTGCGTGGGTGAAAAGTTCGATAGAGATCTGTAAGGTCCATTTCTTTCAGGGTTTGATTAAGTTCCAAAGTGTCTCTGTTAAGCTTTTGACCTGTTGATCTATCCCATGTTGAGAGGGCAGTGTTGAAGTCCCCAAGAATTATCGTTTGGGGATTGATTTCTTGCTTTAGACGCTGTAGGGTTTTCTTAATGAATGTGGAGGGGCCCGCATTGGGTGCATATATGTTCAGTATTGTGAAGTCTTCCTGGTGAATTGTACCTGTGACTAAAATGTAGTATCCATCCGTGTCTCATAATTTTCTTTGGTTTGAAGTCCACTTTGTCTGATATCATAATGGCTACCCCTGCCTGTTTTCTGCTTCCATTTGCTTGTAGAATTGTTGACCAGCCGTTTATTTTTAGAGCGTGCCTATCTTTTGTGGTGAGATGGGTTTCCTGCAGGCAGCAGATTGATGGATTGTGAGTTTTAATCCATGTTTGCAATCTGTGTCTCTTGATCGGTGAATTAATTCCATTAACATTTAGTGTTATAATGGAGAAACTATTTTTAATTCCAGACATTTATTATGTTTAGTAGCTTTTATAAGTATATTGCTTCGTTTTTAATGATGTTATACTTGCCTTCTGTTCTCCTGGATATGCCTGTTTGTTTCTTCACACTTGAGTATCATTTCTATCATTTTTTAAAGGCCTGGTTTGGTGGTCATGTATCCCTTCAAGTTGTCTTTGTGCTGGAAGATTTTTCTTTCTCCCTCGATCATGACTGATAGTTTTGCAGGGTAAATCAGCCTGGGTTGACATTTTTGCTCATTCAATACTTGAAGTATGTCTCTCCAAGCTCTTCTTGCTTTTATTGTTTCGACTGAGAAGTCATTTGTTATTTTAATAGGTTTACCTTTAAAAGTGACTTGTTTTTTCTCCCTTGAAGCTCTCAGCACCAGTTCTTTATCTTGAATGTGGAGTGTTTTAACTATTATTTGCCGCGGGGTGCTTCTATTTTGGTCGTATCTGTTTGGGGTGCGGAATGCCTCTTGTATATGGATGGGCCTCTCTTTTTTTAGATGAGGAAAGTTTTCCTTGATGGCTGTTTGAAAAATTTCCTCAAGGGTGGTATTTTGAGATTCTTGCTCTGGTATTCCATGAATACGCATGTTAGGCTTTTTCAGGGTGTCCCATATCTCTTGGATATTTCTCTCAAGTATCTTTTTCGCTTTAACAACCTCTTCCATTGAGCTGGTTAGTACTCCCACTTTATCTTCAAGGTCTGAAATTCTGTTTTCTGCTTCGTTAGTTCTGTTGATAAGACTCTCTGTGGCGTTCTGGGTTGAAGATAACTTGTTTTTTAGCTCAGTTTTAAACTCTCCTTGAGTTTGTTTTAACTGCTCTATGCCACTTTTTGTTTCTTGCACTGTTTTTCTCAACTCCTCCAGATGTCTGTTGTGTTCCTCTTCAAAGCGATTGATTTGATTATATAATTCCTCCCTGATTTCCTCTTTCATAGTATTGAACATGGTAATGATCATATTTTGAAAGTCTTTATCCTGGGTGGGGCTTTCTTGGCCTTTTTCCGTGGGTTTGTTCTTGTTGGAGTCTAATATTATGGGATTAATTTCTTCAGTGGGAAATTTGTTTACTTGATTGTTGCTTCTCATGGATTTGCACTTTGACTTTGGCATTGTCATTTTAACTCTTAAGATCTCTCAATTTCACTAAACTGAATTATTTGGCCTGGGGTCCTGGTGGGCGGGGCGGGCGGAGACTTACCTAGGTCGTGGGGTGAGGCCCTGGGGGAGCGGGTTGGGGTGCAAAAGGGGGGATGGGGGCAACGGCGTGGAGCTATTTAACCCGAGGGCAGCTGGGGCGGGGCCCAGGCGCAGGGGGAGGTCCTCCTCGTCCCTCGGCCCTGCGCACAGCTCCGGCTGGATGGTGGGAGTCGGAGCCGGGTCCCTGTGGGCCGACCTGGGGTCCTGGTGGGCGGTGCGCGTGCGGTGTGGGGGGGTACTCACCAGCTAGGGCGAGGGGTTGAGGCCCGGCTGGACCGCGCATGCGTCTGGCGGAGCGGGGTGGGGTGCAAAAAAGGGAATCATGCTCTTTTGATAAAATTCTTATATTTTTTAGCTCATTCAATCAGTCATGAATTTTAATGAACCCATAGACTTAATCATGATTCAAAAACACATCATCAAGCAGCATGTACACAAATATGATTATCATTATATTTATATATGAAAATCTATAGCCTTTGCTAGGTGAGGACCAATAAAAAGCCACAGGAAAACTTGATGCTTTCTTATTCTTATTGTTTACTTTACTTCTAAAGACGGTTTCTGTTTAAATATTTTTGCCCATTTTATGTGCAGTTTTATAAGTGATGTTAGTGATTTGTACGCATATTTTAAGTCTGTTAATACCCGCACGCCAGCATGCTTTATAAACTGGATTTTGTCACTGAAAATATAGTTTTATCTGTCCTCTAGCTTGTCACTGTTTCCATTAGATGGATTACAAGTACCATAGCAACCCTTTAGAATTTCCTAGGTTATATGACTATTTATCTTGTTGAATGGCTGTTTTTTTTTTCCTAGTTCTAGAAAACAAAAGCATCCCCAAAACAAGAAAAGCGGCAGTATTGAACACAATGAAGGTTTCTCTGAGAACACAGAACTCTATCCCTTTCCATCAATTCAGTTCCTTTTCAACCTTGATCTGTTGATTAGGTCCCCACTCTTTATTTCATTCATTCTTTTGTAATGAGTTAATTGAAAAACATAAATAGCGCACTCATTTGGCCTCCGCAGGTTCACTTAAGACAACGACCATGTAAATCTGAGTTTGCTCTAACACCAAATTTCTTTGCAAAAGTACTTCAATTGGGGGACCATAATGTAGCTCAGTGTGTGAAAGTAATTGTTGTTCAAGCCTGAGAACCTAAATTCAATCCCTAGAACACACATAAAGTTAAACGGGGAGAAGAGATTCTACAAAGTGTCCTCTAGCCTCCCACATCCATGCTGAAGCATGTACCCCCTTCTCTAAAGTTAAAAACATAAGACAATTTATAAATTTGCTTTTAAAAGAAGAAAAAGTAGAAATTGCTAATTTTCATATGTTCCATCTAGCCCAACACATGATTATTGAGGCGAATCATTCAGAAGACAAATATTTAAACATACTACCTTTATAATAATTTATGTATTTTTGCATTTCCATGTGTAAATGTGTTCATTCATATCCGTATATATATGTATTTGAATTTAGGTGGGCACATGCATGAGGAGAAGAGTGTACATGTGAGTGCATGTGCATATGGAGGTCTGATCATGATATCAACAATCATCTTTGATCATTCTTCCATCTCACTTGTTGCAGTCAGCCTGCACGGTTGCTGATAAATGACTATCAAACAGCTTAAGGGAACAAGGGGTTTATTCTCTTATGATTACTGGTTACAGTTCTCAGTCCAGCTTGACAGGAGAGCATGCACTAACTGGCTACACCATCACTGCATAACGGCTGAGAGATGGACAATCCTTACTTGCCAGAGCAGCATGTCTGGCCAAGTACACAGAGGATGCCAACACTCTCAACCAGCTCTCTGTGATTTATCCAGGGCCTAATCCCACCCACCGTGGGCTGGGCCTTCCCTAGCAATTAGACAAGCTCCTTCAGGTTTGCTCTGGGCTTAACTCAACCATCAACTCTCTACAACTATGCCCAGAGCTCAAACCCTCAACAGTTAAATTGACACCTGTACCTAATTATGACATCACTTTTTGAGACTAGGTCTCTAACTGCAGACCTGGCCTATAGGACTAGTCTGGCTATTCAGCCTGCCCTTAGGATTCCCAAATTGCACCTTCTGTGACTGGAATTAAAAGCAGGCCTTAAACCTGTCCCGGCATTTTATGGGGCTATCTGGGATAACAACTCCTTCTGTTTTGCTTGTCTGGCAGGTATTTTGTCTGCTGAGACATTTCTCCAGACTGCATCCACATAATATCTTAGCTCAAAATGCTATTTTCAAAAAGCTCACTTTAAACTGCTAGTTATAACATATAACTTGGAGATGAATTCAAGAAGTGTTAAAATAGATTAATTTTATTTGTTCATAAAGCAAAAGAATAATATTTCTGGAAGTAAAGTTAACAGTGAAGCCAAACTAGCACATTAAATTCCTGTGTTATGAATTTTAAAATCTACCTATGATATTTCCTATAATAGAGAATCTAGACAGTTACTCAGACTTCAATTTCAAGCCTTTATGTCCCCCCTTGCTTCTTTGTTGTCATGCATTTAGAATTCAAGTGCAAACAAACTAAGTCACTGTGATTAGATAGTAGTGTTACTTCTTTCACATATTTTCCAAGATTATCAAGTGATGTTGCAAAACATTGAAATAGCAGTATTTTAATAAATTCTAATTGTATAATTAATTTCATTAATTTTATATGGTAACGGTGTTTTGGGTGGGGTTAATAAGGGATGAAAATATTCTTTTAAGAAGGCTTTGTTACCCACTATAATCGCAAAGGATTATAAACAGGAGGGAAGGGGAAGGAGGACCTCAAAAGAAAGGAAATAGGGTATCCTGCTTCAGCAGAGAAAATAGACCATGGTCAATTATTGTATCTAAGTAACCTGACACCTGGTTCAGCTCAATCTCACTTCCAGTCCTGGTTACTTAAGACTGAACAGCTTTGATATCACCAATCAGGGAGGATATAGGGACTGGCAGAAAGCCAGTAACTTTCTGGCAAATGGGACACTGAACACCTCCCCCCCTCCGCGCCCCATTTCTGTGTCCTACTCCTATTCTTCCATCTACCTTTTAGTCTCCTCTTATATTAAAATCTTCCTCCAAGGAATGCAAGTAAGTAATGTGACACCTGGTTAAGTTCACAGACGTTCGTTCCTGATCATGTACAACTGAGGGGGTATGATCTCACCAGAAAGGGAGGGCATATAGTCTGGCAGATGAAAGATGATCATTTTGCAAATGGGTGACTGACCCCTCCCTCACCGAGGTTTCCTGCTTTTATTACATCTACCCTTGAATGTGCTATTATAACAAGACTCCAGTTTAACAGTTTTTTGTCTCTGACCAGGGGGTGACATACAGTGCCCATCAGGATGGAGAGAAGGGCATTGCAGGAGCAGCAAAACTGCAAAAGAAAATCAACAAACCACAATCCAGAACTTCAGAGACTCTATATCAACCACATGGAACTAAGCCAGCCTAATCTCCTCCCATCCTGAAGCTCAGGGACATTTGCGGAAGAGAGGGCGGTAAGAGTGTAAGAGCAAAAGGATGGGAGGAGCAATGATCTGAAGATTCTCCACACTAGTTAGAGCTGAAGCAATCATAATAGGACTTTGCATGCTCTGCGCAATGTCCAACACACTATTGACCTCACAAAGTCTAGCATCAGCTAAAGGCACCAAGATCCTTGGAGGCAAGGGATTGACAGCCACAGTAGTGTTCCTATGCTTAAGGGGAACACGAGAAAGGGTTCAGGGAAATGCCCCTGGGTCCTTGTACGTCATTGGAGAGGAGGACCAAGAGGAGAGTTAGGCATACACAATAAAGGACTCTCTGGGAATTGGGGGGGGAGGAACTGGGAGATGGGGAGGGAGGGAAGAGGAACAGGGGGTTCAGGGGGAGGAGGGGGGGGAGGGAACTGGTCTACCTATTAAGTTTGTATGAGCGGAAATAATAATAAAAATGTTTAAAAATTAAAAAAATAAAGTATTCCTCTAAGCAGTCTTTTATTTCTGATTAGGAGGTGACCTTCGATACCAATCAGGATGCAGGCAAGGGCAGTAAAGGAAAAGCAAAACTGAAAACAACAAATCATAGTTCAGAACACTAAAGACCATACATTATTCACGTGGAACCAGACCAGCCAAATCTTTCCCCATCCTGAAGCTCAGGGAACCTTGTGGAAGAGGGGGTGTCAACATTGTAAGAGTCTAAAGATGGGGAGGACCAATGATATTCAAGATATTCCACACAATTTAGGGCTGCAGCAGCCAGGATTGGACTTTACCTAACCTTCACAATGGCTGACATATCAAGGACCTTCCAAAGTTTAGCATGGATCACAGGGAAGAAGGTTTCAGGCAGTAGGGTCTTTAGAGGCAAGGGATTTAACAGTGATAATAAAGTTCCATACTAAAGGGGAGCCCAAGAAGGGGCTCTGGGCTATGCCACTGAGTCCTGAACTCTCACTAGTGTGGAGGACTCAGAGGGAGGTTTGGCATTCACACAAAAGGATGCTCCAGGGGATGGGAGGCTAGAAGGCTGGGGCACTGTGATAGGGGAAGGGAAGGAGGAAGGGGATGAAAGGAAGGAATGTAAGAGGGAGAGTGGAATGGGAGACAACTGGGGAGGGGAGGGGTGAGAGAGAGGGTGGGGTAGCTATTGAGCCTGTATAATTAGTAAAAAAAAATGTGGGAGAAAAATAAAAAAATAAAAATAAATAATAAAAAGACAGCTTTTGTTAAATTTTATTTCAGTTTGAAAAATTAAGAGCTACTTGAGAATGTATCTATAAAATACTTTTATCTATGACAAGAGGCTGTTTTGTTTCTTTTGAAATTTCACAATGCAAAAAAGTATAATTAAATTCAGACAGATACTTCTATAGTAGATTTGCCCTAACAAGAAATATTTCAACTATATGATATCAAAGAATGAGTATGGGATTTGATTCCACAATATCAATAAAGATTACTTTTATATTTTAAGTGCTGGTCATAATTTTATATGTAAGACATTAACTGTAATATTTCTGATTTTTTTTCCAAAGAATGGATATAGAGAAAAATTATTTTGATGCAAATATTTCTTAATGTACTCAGTGGTTCTTATGTTAGTTTGCTTTTCATCTCTATCATGAAACACTTGAGATAATCAAATTGTAGTGAGAAAAAAATTGTTTTGGTTCATAGTTTCACAGTATTCAGTACAAGATCAGCATAACTCTTTGCTGTAGGGCTCAGGTGGATGTGGTAGATGGCAGCAATAGTGAGCATGTGGCAAAACAAACTTCAATTCACAGCATGGGAGCAAACCAGAGATAGAGGAAGGGATCAGTGGTCCATAATTCATGGCATCAAAGAAATAAGGCCATCTCACTGGCAGAGCCCTTGGTTATGAAAGTTCACATTTCTCAGTAGTACCAACCTGCAAGCCAAGTCTTTGATATATGGATCCTTGTGTGGAAACTCAGCATCCAAACTAACATGCATTAAACCTATTTTGTTTCTCTAAGATATGTTTTGTGAATATTTTAGGATTAATTTAAGACATAATTAAAATGAAAATTCTTTAACTATTCAGCCATGAAAAATTGCTACAATAAGAATGGCAAAGTAAGCCAGAGAGAAAAAGACAAGTACTCCAAATCTTTTCTCAGTGCGAAAACTAATTAGTCAACTTTGTAAAATGAAAGGGAGCAGTGGTCGCTATAGAATGAAAAGTACATGGAAAATGTGGGATAGAAAATTAATAAGGATCACTAAAATCTCAGTGTGGAAGAATCATTTAATGTACAATATTGCATTAAGATAACTATTATTAAAACAATCCATGATACATCTCATTATGACTGCAAGTGTATGACATTCCTAGCACCAAGTAATATTTATTGACTGAGAAAAATAGAAATGCTTATTATCTCAATTTCATCATACTTTGTATATATGTATTCAATTAATCAAGACCATGAAAATGTATAAACATAAAATGATAAAATAAATGAATATCACTGTGTTATGCCTCAGAGGGACTAAATCATACTCTCCAGTGGGTAGGACTACAGTTTTTAAAATGATAAGATGATTATGAGGCTTCATGGAGTTTAAGAACCAATGCTTTAAAGATCCTAACAATACTTTCTACATTCTTCTTGAGAAAACCTAACTTGCTCATTTATATTCTGATGACTCTGAAAGCTGGATCTGCTGTAAAATTCTCTTCTGAGATCCAGACCTATATATAGACCCGCTTCTCTCATCCAGCTGAGACACAATGTCCTAAAGTAATCTCTTCAACTTGCCACTTGACTCATAACACATAAAGACATATGCACCCAATCTCCATCCTGATTTGTGTTCCTTCTTTTGAATTCTCATGCCATCCAAACAATGAGGAATGATGATGTCAAAGAAACATATCCATTCCATCACCTAATCCTGTCTTTTATGTACTTTTTGTTCACACGCTTTCTTCTTCATGCTTACTTCCTCCATCTTATTTTTTTAAATTTTTTATTATTTATTCAATTGTGCACGTATGCATGTGTGCGTGTGTGTGTATGTATGTATGTGTGTGTGTGTGTATGTGTGTGTAGAACCATGGACGAATTCGGGAACCACCATGGACACCTCCACCTCCTCCTTGTTTACTCTGCCCCGGGATTCACAGGCTTCGCCCTACCAGGACCAGAAGCACAGGCAGCCCCAGCTTCCGCCTGGAGTCTATACGTGGGATCTAGGATCCGAACTCAGGACCTTCTGCCTGCAAGGCAGAGGCTTAACCCCTGAGCCACCTCTCCAGCCCCCTCCTCCATCTTATTTAAGTCATTTTTGTTGTCTCTTATTGGACATTGCCAACATATTCTTTATACTCTTACCCTTTGATCCCTATTCAAACAATTTTCCAAGAAACATTATCAGTAAACATTGTCAAAATTAAATTCAGTGGGGGGACTTCTTTGATAAACCTCATCAATCTTCTAAAGTCTTTAAGGTAAAAATCCACATATATTAATCTCTTAAATTACTTTTCATAACATGATTCCTCCCTTCCTTTTAAACATTCCTCCCTACCCTTCTCCCCAATGACACATGATCATTTTGTTGCAGCTTCACAGTGCTAACTTTTTTCAGTTTTAGACACACTGTTTCCCACCTTAATAGTTTGTTTCAAATGAACACAAAATTTTTCTTTACTTATAGACCTTGTTTTTGCTCATCTCAATATCAAACACTTTTCTTAGTAACATGCAAACAAGTTGTATCTATTACTAATATACAATACAATGAAGCATTTATACAAGTTTTGAAAACAATCTATGGGATAAAACAATCTTTGGTTCTACCTTAACTCTACTTTTGCTATCTTGTGATATAGCAAACAATTAACTTAAAAGTCTGATTTAGTTTCCTATTACCTAACAGATTCAAGTAAAACATTTAATTTCCAAAAAATTTTCTTGAATTACAGAAAATACACAGAAAAGTACCTAGTACACAGCAAGTACTCAATAAATATTGGCTATCATTTTCCTTCTTTCATATTTCAAGGCTTATTCATCATTTTCATTATTTTACACATTTCAAAACCATCATTTCTCTCTTCTCCACCATTGTCTTAGAAGAGTACAATTTGTTTTGTTTTGTTTTTCCTGCCTCTTATTTTGCTTTTTTCTCCCACGTTTTATTTCTTTCCTAATCATACAAACTCAGTAGGTACCTCTGTCCTCTTTTTCCCCTCTCCCCTCACCAGTCGTCTCCCTTTGAACTCTCCCCCTTCTCCACTTCCTTTCATCCCCTCCCTCCTTCCCCCTTTCCCAGTGCCTTCCCCTTCCTTCCTCCTATCCCTTGGAACATCCCTTTGGGTGAATACCAAACCTCCCTGTTGCAGTTTGTCTGCATGGTTGCTGATAAATGACCATCAAATGGCTTAAGGGAACAAGGGATTTATTTCCTTATGACAGTGTGGTGACAGTTCTCAGTCCAGCTTGATGGGAGAGCATGCATCAACACCAGGGCAGAGGGAACTGGCCACACTATCTCAACATAATGGCTGAGAGAAGGACGATCCTTACTTGCCAGACCAGTATGTCTGGCCAAGCGTACACAAGGATGCCAAATTCTTCAGCCAGCTCTCAGTATTTTATTCATCTATTCAGGGCCTAGTCCCACCCAGTATAGGCTGGTCCTTCCCCATCAGCTAGACAATCTCCTGCAGGTTTGCTCTGGGCTTAACCCAACCACTAATTCACAAATGTTCTCAGAGCTCAAACTGTCAAGATGACACCTGTGCCTAACTATGACACTGCCTCTGAATCCTCCATCCTAGTGAAGGCTCAGGACTCAGTCTGCCCTCTTATTTTCAACATTCTCCTCATAGTCTTCACAACCTATGACATTAAGTGTAATGGTCAGAATTGCAAACATTTTTGTGAGTGTATGGATTATAATAAAAAATAGGTTTAGTTAGGATTGGATTTCCTGATAATAACCAACATTTTTCTTTACTTGATAACTGCATTGATATCTTGGGCAATATCTTAAGGGAATAAGCTACCAGAGCATCACATCCATAATATTTTCCTACAGGCATAATTAATCCAACCCCACATCTCAAATCCTGTGCTTGGATAAGAATTTTGCTGACAACAGAAAGAATTTTTGTTATTTATCATAAAGGAAATTAATAAATGGTTTAGCCTTAAGGCAGACTTACATTGATAAAGTGTTATTTCTCACTTGTTTGATTCTCAAAAGATTTGTTAGGGCCAGTGAGTTAGTTTTACAAGGTAAGGGAAATGAGACTATTACATAAATATGTACATAAAAATTTAAAAGGTTTTATAAGATTTATAAGGCTTCAGGTCTTATTTTACTTTAGCTACTTCTGAATGTAAATAATCATTTCTGAGAATTATAGTTGTTCTAAATACATATTAAATCTTGTTTATAGTTTTACAATAATATTCGGAATGAAATATTTCAAGGAACTATTTAATTTTCAATCTCTTTATTTTTTTAATTTATTTATTTTTCTGCTCATACAAACGTAATAGGTACCCTTGTCCCCTCCCTCCCTCCACCCCTCCCTGGACCTCCCTGCTCTCTCCCCCCTTTTCCCCTTCCTTTCCCCACTCCTTTCCTTTCTCCCAGTGCCCCGTACCCCCATCTCTGAAGCATCCTTTAATGTGTATATCCAACTTTCCTCTGGGTCCTCCTCTCTGATGAGGTGTAAGGACTCAGTGGCATTTCCTAGAACTCTTTCTTGTGTTCCCCTTAAGTATAGGAACACTACTGTGACTGTTAATCACTTGCTTCTAAGGATCCTAGTGCCTTTAGTCCATGCTAGACTTTGAGGGGTCAATGATAAGCTGGTCATTGCGCAGATCATGCAGAGTCCTATTATGATTGCGTTGGCCCTAACTTGTGTGGAGTATCTTGCATATCATGACTCCTCCCATCCTTGTGCTCTTACAATCTTACCACCTCCTCTTCTGCAAATTTCCCTGAGCTTTAGGATGGGGAGACATTAGGCAGGCCTGATTCCAGGTGGTTGATATAGAGTCTCTGATGTTTTGAATTATGGTTTGTTGATTTTTTTTTCAATTTTGCTGCTCCTGCAATGCCCTTGGCTCCATCCTGATGGGTATTGGAAGTCACCCCCTGGCCAGAGATAAAAAGCTGTTAAAATAGAGTCTTATTATAAGGATAAATTCAAAGGTAGATGGAATAAGAGTAGGAGACTTTGGGGCTGGAGAGGTGGCTCAGGGGTTAAGCTTCTGCCTTGCAGGCGGAAGGTCCTGAGTTTGGATCCCAGATCCCACGTATAGACGCCAGGCGGAAACGGGGGCGGCCTGCGCTTCTGGTCCTGGTAGGGCGGAGCCTGTGAATCCCGGGGCAGAGTAAACAAGGAGGAGGTGGAGGTGTCCATGGTGGTTCCCGAATTCGTCCGTGGTTCTACACACACATGCGCACACACACCATACATGCACAATTGAATAAATAATAATAAACAAAAAAATTAAAAAAAAAAGAGTAGGAGACTACAGTGAGGGATGGGTCAGTCTCCCATTGCAAAATGGTTACCTTCTCTATGCCAGATTATGCCCTCCCTTTCTGTTAAGATCATACCCCATCGGTTGCAAGTGACCAGGAAGGAAAGTCTGTGAGCTTAACCAGATGTCTCATTACTTACTTGCAGTCCTTGATGGTGGCCTATTATCTCTGCTGTAGCATGATCCCCTCTCTCCTTGTTTCTGGAGGCCCTCCTACCCCTTCTCTCCTGTTTATAATCTTTGCAATTACTGTAGGTATTACTGCGATTTATCTTTGAGTGTGTTTCTAAGTGGGTTTGGTACTAGGATCCACCTATTAGGGAGTACACACAGCACTTAATTTTCTGTGTCTGGGATACTTCACTCAATATAATTGTTTCTAATGACATCCATTCCCCAGCAAATTCCATTAATTCATCATTTTTGATGGCTGAGTAGTATTCCATTGTATAAATGTACCACATTTTCCTCATCCACTCGTTAACTGTTGGACATTTGGGTTGATTACATGACTTTGCTATTGTAAACAATGCTGCTATGAACATGGTCGTGCTTGTTCCATCGAGGTGAATATTTGCTGTAAGAGGGGTAGAATAGCTGGGTCATATGGCATTTCAATCTTTAATTTCTTTAAGAATCTCCAGACGGCTTGCAAGAGTGGTTGTATGAGCCTGCATTCCCACCAGCAATGTAGGAGAGTTCCCTCTCTCCACATCGTCGCGAGCATTTGGTGTTGTTCGTCTTGTGGATTTTTGCCATCCTGACAGGGTGAGATGATATTTCAGGGAAGTTTTGATTTGCATTTCCCTGATGGCTAAGGATGTGGAGCATTTTTTAAGATATTAGTTAGACATTTTAATTTCGTCCCTGGTAAAGTTTCTTTTAAGTTCCAAGGCCCATTTTTTAATTGGGCCATTGGTTTCCTTGGTGTTTAGTTTTCTAAGTTCTGTGTGCACTCTGGATAATATAGCTCTATCAGATGTATGGTTAGTGAAGATTTTCTCCCATTCTGTGGGTTGCCTTTGTGCTCGAGTTACAATCTCTTTATCTGAACAGAAGCTCTTTAATTTCATAAGATCCCATCAGTTGAGTGTTGGTTGTATTGACTGTGCTATTGGATTTCCTATTAGGAACTGTTGGCCTAGTCCAATCAGCTCAAGGAAGTTCCCTACCCATTCAACTAAGGTTTTGTAGTCTCTGGCCTTCTATTGAGGTCCGTGATCCATTTGGAATTAAGTCTTGTACATGATGACAAGTACGGGTCCAGTTTTAATCTTCTGCATGTGGAGATCCAGTTTTGCCAGTACCATTTGTTGAAGATGCTGTTCTTTTTCCATTGGATTTTTTGGGCACCTTCATCAAAGATCAAATGGCTGTAATTGTGTGGGCTTATATCTGGTTCTTCAACCCTTATCCACTGATCTATGTGTATATTTTAAAGCCAGTACCAGGCTGTTTTTGTAACTATGGATTTGTAGTACTAAGGTTTGGTATGGTGATACCTCCAGCAGTGTTTTTGTTACTCAGGATTGTTTTTGCTATCCTGGGTCTTTTGTGCTTCCATATGAATTTTGAGATTGTTTTGTCAACTTCTTTAAAGAATTGCTTTGGGATTTTAATTGGTATAGCATTGAATCTGTATATTGCCTTTGGTAGAATGGTCATTTTTATGATGTGGATTCTGCCAATCCAGGAACATGGGAGGTCTTTCCACCTTCCGTTGTCTTCTGTAATTTCTTTCTTTAGGTTTTAAAGTTTTCATCATAAAGGTCTCTTACTTCCTTGATTAGGTTTATACCAAGGTATTTCATTTTTTTAGGGGCTATAGAAATGGGATTGTTTCTCTCAGGGATTTTTCATATCTTTCATTCTGTTCATATATGAAGGTAATTGATTTTTTATGTTTATTTTGTATCCTGCTACCCTGCTGAAATTCTGTATTAGTTCCAGGAGTTTCCTGGTGGAGTTTTTGGGATCACTCAGGTATAAGATCATGTCATCAGCAAATATAGATAACTTGACTTCTTCCTTGCTGATTTGAATCCCTTTTATCTCCCTTTCTTGTCTTATGGCTTCAGCTAAGGCTTCAAGTACAATATTGAAGAGAAGTGGTGAAAGTAGACAGCCTTGTCTAGTTCCTGATCTAAGCTGGAATGCTTCAAGTCTTTCCCCATTGACTATAATCCTTATGTGGGCTTGTTGTAGACAGCGTTTATTATATTGACAAAGGTTCCTTCCATTCCAACTGTCCCTAGGGTTTTGATCATAAAAGGCTGTTGGATCTTATCAAAAACTTTTTCTGCATCTATCAAGAGTATCATGTGGTCTTGGATTTTAGACTGGTTTATATGATGAATTACATTTATTGATTTGCGTGTGTTGAACCAACCTTGTGTGCCTGGGATAAAGCCTACTTGATCCCCGTGAATGATCTTTATAATATGTTTTTGAATCCAATTTACTGACTTTGTTGAGAATCTCTGCATCTGTGTTCATCAGAGAGATTGGCCTTTATTAAGTATATCATTATTAGATTTTGGGATTAAGACGATATTAGCTTCGTAAAAGAATCTGGTAATTTTCCTTCCTTTGGTATTTGATGGAACAGTTTAAGGAGTATTGGGATTTCCTCATATGTTATAGGACTGTTTAAATAATTCACAACTTCCTGATTCAGTTTTGGTAAGTTGTGCTTACTTAGGAATTCATCCATTTCTTTTGTGTTGTCAAATTTCACAGAGTATAAGTTTTTGAAATATGTTTTATAATACTCTGAATTTCTTGGGTATCTGTGGTGATAACTCCATTTTCATTTCTAGTTTTGTTAATTTGTGTTTTTTCTCTCTTGCTTTTGGTTAATTTGGCTAGAGGTGTATCAATCTTATTGATTTTTTTCAAAGAACCATTTTTTTGACTGGTTGATTCTCTGTATGGTTTTCCTAATCCTCTTATTTTGCTAATTTCCTCTCTTCTACTGCTTTTGGGATCAGATTGGTCTAGTGTCTCTAAAGCTTTAAGCTGCATTATTAAGTTATTTATTTCTGATGTTTCTATTTTTTTGATGTAGGCATTAAGAGCTATGAACTTACCTCTTCGGACAGCTTTCATTGTGTCCCAGAGATTTGATAAGTTGTATTTTCATTATCATTTACTTTCAGGAAATCTTGAATTTCCTTTTTATTTTCTTTCTGAATCCAATTCTCATTCAGCATCATAGTGTTAAGTTTCAAGGAGTTAGTGTATTTTCTGTTGTTTATTGTGTTGTGGATGTCAAGCTTTAGACCATGGTCGTTTGATAGGGTACAGGCTAGTATTTCAACTTTCCTGTATATGTGAAGATTCATTTTGTGGCCCAATATGTGATCTATTTTGGAGAAAGTTCTGTGTGCTGCTGAGAAAAATGTGTATTCTTTGGTGCGTGGATGAAAAGTTCGATAGAGATCTGTAAGGTCCATTTCTTTAAGGGTTTGGTTAGTTCCAAAGTGTCTCTGTTAAGCTTTTGGCATGTTGATCTATCCCATGTTGAGAGGGCAGTGTTGAAATCCCAATGAATTATTGTTTGGGTTTTGATTTCTCGCTTTAGACACTGTTGCATTTACTTAATGAATGTGGTGGGGCCCGTATTAGGTGCATATATGTTCAGTATTGTGAAGTCTTCCTGGTGAATTGTACCTGTGACTAAAATGTAGTATCCATCTGTGTCTCTTATGATTTTTTTTTGGTTTGAAGTCCACTTTGTCCAAAAGCATAATGGCTATCCCGGCCTGTTTCCTGTTTCCATTAGCTTGCAGAATTTCGGACCAGCCTTTTATTTTTAGGATGTGCCTATCTTTTGTGGTGAGACCAGTTTTCTGAAGTCAGCAGATTGATGGGTTATGGTTTTTAATCAAGTGTGCAATCTGTATCTGTTGATCGGTGAGTTAATACCATTGACATTTAATGTTATAATGGAGAAATTATTTTTAATTCTGGACATTTTTTATGTTTAGTGGCCTTTGTAAGTGTATTGTTTGACATTTAGATTTTGGTGGTATCATACTTCCCTTCTGTCCTCCTGGATACACTTGTTTTTTTCTTCCAGCTTGAGTGTCTTTTCTAGCATTTTTTGAAGGCCTGGTTTGGTAGACATGTATCCTTTTAAGTTGTCTTTGTGCTGGAAAACTTTTCTTTCTTCCTCGATCATGACAGATAGTTTTGCCGGGTATATCAGTCTGGGTTGGCATTTTTGCTCATTTAATAATTGAAGTACGTCTCTCCAAGCTCTTCTTGCTTTTACTGTTTCCATTGAGAAGTCATTTGTTATTTTAATAGGTTTACCTTTAAAAGTGACTTTTTTTTCCCTTGAAGCTCTTAGCACCTTTTCTTTGTCTTTTTTTATACATTTTTATTATGATTTCAGCTCATACAAACTTAATAGGTACACCAGTTCCCTCCCTCCCTCCTCCTCCCCACAAACCCCCTGCTCCCCCTCCCCTCACCCGTCCCTCCCCATTCCCCAGTGCCTCCCGCCCCAATTCCCAGAGTCCCTTCTTGTGCATGCCTGACTCTCCTCTGGACCCTCCTCTCTGATGATGTACAAGGACCCAGTGGCATTTCCCTGAACCCTTTCCCGTGTTCCCCTTAAGCATAGGAACACTACTGTGGCTGCCAATCCCTTGCCTCCAAGGGTCTTGGTGCTTTTAGCAGATGCTAGACTTTGTGAGGTCAATAGTGTGTTGGACATTGAGCAGGGCATGCAAAGTCCAATTATGATTGCTTCAGCGCTAACTTATGTGGAGTATCTTGCATAGCATTGCTCCTCCCATCCTTGTGCTCTTATATTCTTACCGCCCCCTCTTCCACAAATTTCCCTGAGCTTCAGGATGGGGAGAGATTAGGCTGGCCTAGTTCTAGGTGGTTGATATAAAGTCTCTGAAGTTCTGGATTACTGTTTGTTGATTTTCTTTTGCAGTTTTGCTGCTCCTGCAATGCCCTTCACTCCGTCCTGATGGGTATTGGATGTCCCCCCTGGCCAGAGATAAAAAGCTGTTAAACTAGAGTCTTGTTATAAGAGTATATTCAAAGGTAGATGTAATAAAAGTAGGAATGTGGAGTGCTTTGACTATTATTTGCCATGGCGATTTTCTATTTTGGTCATATCTGTATGGGGTACAAAATGCCTCTTATAATTTGGATGTGCCTCTCATTCTTTAGTTGTAGGAAGTTTTCATTTATGATAGTTTGAAAATTTTCCTCAGGTATGATATTCTGGGATTCTTGCTCTGGTATTTCATGAATATGCATGTTAGGCTTCTTCAGTGTGTCCCATATCTCTTGAATATTCCTTTCAAGTATCTTTTTGTCTTTAAGAACCTCTTCCATTGAGTTGGTTAATTCTCCCACTTTGTCTTCAAGATCTGAAATTCTATTTTCTGCTTCGTTAGTTCTGCTGATAAGACTCTCTGTTGAGTTTTGGGTTGTAGATAACTTGTCTTTTAGTTCGATTTTAAACTCTGCCTGAGACTGTTTAAACTGCTCTATGTCTATTTTTGTTTCTTGAACTGTTTTTCTCAACTCCTCCAAGTGTCTGTTGTGTTCCTCTTCTAAATGGTTGATGCAGTTGTTTAACTCTTACTGGATTTCCTCTTTCATAGTATTAATCATGGTAATGATCATACTTTGAAAGTTGTTATCTTGGGTATGGCTTTCTTGGCTATTATCTGTGAATTTGTTCTGGTTGGAATCCATCATTATGGGATTCATTCATTCTTTCAGTGAGAGATTTGTCTTCCTGCGTTTCGTATCTCACGGATCTGCACTTTGACTTGGACTTTGTCGTTTTGTCTCTTATGACCTTTCAGTTTCTGTGTGTTTTTGACTGAACTGATTTAGTTGGTATTACTACTCTCGGGCAGTTATTACTAGTGCTTGGCTTGTAGTTGAGTTTATTTGTCTGCTGTTAGTGTTATTTCCTAGATGAGGCTGTTAGGCTGTTAGTACATCAGTTAAGTCAGGTTAAGTAGACAGGGGGTGAATATTAGTATGTTAGTGCACTTTTATGATTTAGTATCTTGGTGATATGTGAGGGTGAGTGGTATTATCCCTGGAGTTGTATATATTTTGGGTGTGGCTATATGGAAAAGTTAATCTACAGTGGTCAAAAAAAGAGATTTACTTATCTTCAGGCTGGATGTGAGGAATCTCTCCCATGTGATAGGATGATTTTTAGAGGACTTCAGATGTATGGCCTTTGTCCCTTAGAGCTTTGCTTGGGTTTTCTTTGGATTCTCTTGAATTCTGAGTAGCTGTGTGTCCTCCGTGGACCACGAACGAGGGTTCCCGGTGGGTCGGTTTGGGAGAGGAGTTGGTGGTGATGGCAGAACTCTTCACCTGGGACCTGGGACTTGGCTTAGTGTCCCACGCAGGCTCTAGGGATGGAGGAACCAGAGCAAGTCCTGTCCTTGTCGGGCGGGCAGGTCGGCGGGAGGAACAAAGGGGCTGGGGCAAACGAGAAGCAGCCTGGGTGTTGCCCGGGCTGGCTGGTAGGAGGAGCTGAGACAGGGGGTGACTTGGAGGCTGGGTAAGTCACCTGGGATGGAGGACCCACTGCCCCTCTCAGGCAGGCAGGCCGGCAGGAGGTATTTAATTTTTTAAAGTGAATAAAAGCAAGAATTTTAGACATGGTATAGATGTGAGAAGTTATTTATGTCAATGTACAGATACATAGAAACTGAGAATTAAGAAATGCATTTGACCAGATTCCTGTCACTCAGCTGGGCAAGGGGCAAGACAAAGCTATTAAAGTTTATAGGAAGTTTATAGGAACATTGTTTTGAGCCAGACTATTGTCTTCAACTAATAGATCAAACAAAAATGGAGTAACTTGGTTTAAGGAGGTGGATCAGCATATGAGAAGACTTGCTGAAGAAGCATGAGAGCTTGAGTTCCAATCTCCAATATTCATGCAAGAAATTTGACATGTTTGTGTGTGCACCTAAAACTCCACTGAGTACTTGATACTGGAGAGATGGTATCAGGAATACCATTTTGATATGAAAATTTTATATCTAAAATTTTATATGAAGTTGGCACTGTGTTCAGAATGCTTTTCAATATCATATTGATTTCATGTGGAGAATGACTACTTATGAAAGCCTCAATATTGAGCCAATAGAGGTGGCGACTTAAAAATATAATAAATAAAAGCTAAGGCAGGAAGATCATGAGTTCAAGGCCAGTTTGGACAAAAGATTGAGATCACATCTCAAAAAAATAAAAAATAGAAAATAAACAAGATTTCTTTCAATTTAAAATGATAATGATAAAGGAGCCTGATAGCAGGTATCAATAACTATGCTGCATTAGAAAAAGATTCAAAGTAAAGTTATCATCTGAAATAATTTCTTTTGCATTATGTAAAATTATAGACATATTGTTTGCATGAGTATTACACAAAATAGCAATATACTGGTTGTTTTGTTAAACCAGTGAATTATATTATGCTATGATCTCTGATACACTTACTCTATCAAGTTGTATTCAATCCATGTGCATGTTTTAATATCACCATTTTTCTGGGTTTGATGCCTCAGAATTGGTTGCCCAGTAAACTGATGTCTTTTTCTTTTTGAGAAATTTGCCAATGTGATTATATAGTTTTGCCTTCCTTTCACTGGAATATAAAGAGTACCAAATTCTCCACATTCTCACAAACAAGTACATATGCCTGATTTTCCTCATCAAAAAAAAATTACTTAGGATGAAATTTCTCTGTCATTGGAAATTGCACATTTAATTTAAAACTGCTTTCCAGAGTGAATGGTATAAGTTGAACTTACACCAGGAAATTTTGTTTTCCAGTTACTATGTACATTCACAAGCATTGAGTATTTTCAGAGATCATTTTTCTCTTTCTTACAAGGGTATAAAGAAACCACATTTTGGCTTTAATTCATATTTCCCTAATGACTAATTGTGCCGAGAGCTTTTTATGTGTTTGCTTGAAATTCAGGCAACTCAATGAGTAAAGTGTCCAGTAAAAGTGTCCAGTATTTGAAAGTCATTTTATCTATGTTTGTTTTCTTATCATTGTGTTTTCTGAATTTTATTTAGAGAGATAGATAGATAGATAGATAGATAGATAGATAGATAGATAGATAGACAGACAGACAGATAGACATGTCAACTTGACAACTGAATGCTTCTGGTCTGGACACAGTTGTGAGGAATTTATAGTAATTAGTAGTTGAGTTAAGCACTGAGCAAGCATGAAGAAGATTGTCAAATTGATGGTGAAATTCCAGCCTTTAAAAACATTAGATTGGTATAACCAGAATACTATACATACATTTCACAGCAATACCCCACTACTGGTACCAATTTCTGTACTGGTTACTCTTCTGTTGCTGTGCTACACACCAAAGTTTAACAACTTAAGGGAGAAAGGGAGATTTACTCACCTTACAGTTCCAAAGGGGCGATAGTTTTTTATGGCAGATGTGGCACGGCTGATGGCAGAACCTGAGGCAAGCTAATTCTTTGTAAACATCTCAGAGGATGAAAGCTACAAGAATGCTTGCTGAAAAGTACACTTCTCCAGGAAGTATGGTGGGACTAATCCAACTCATAGGTGCCATGACCATCCAAATAAGTGAGACTGTGGGGGACCAATTTCAAATCATGACACTCCACTTCTGTCCCCTAGGAGGTTAAGTTTTCATTACAGCAGATTCCTTACCCTTGTGTCTCTTCAGCTGGGGAAAGCTGCGAATAGTGGTTGCCTGGATTATCTCTACTACAATTTGATAGCTCAGTAACTTTAAGAACTCCAGAGTTGCTGTCGATCAGCTTGATGAACTCTTTGTAAGAAGGAGCATATTGTAGGTTCCCTTGTGATGTTTATTCATCTGCTCGTGGAAGACTTTTGGGAAATTGACAGGCTGAGTCACTGTGGATGTGAATGAAACAGTCTGCAATGATGTTATAAAGACCTTACTCGCTCAATTCTATGATCCAAAAGCTTCAAATGACAGATATGAAGAAGAGCCAAGGATTTTTGTGTTGCATGCATGCTTGAAAAACTCATATAATGAAGAAAGATTCCTACAAACATGTTCTCAGGTCCTGGTATTTTGTTTCCTCCCTTCAAAGGATGTCCAGTCTCTGAGCTTATGTATAATGCTTGCAGAGATTCTCACAACAAATCTTGAAGCCAGTAGTAGAGTTACTGAATAATCCAGTTTACTTTAACCAGATGCTGCTTGCCCTGCTGGAATACAGAGAGCTGGCTTAAAAATATCCTTTGTTTAAAAAACAAATGATAATTAAACTCATCTTTTCTTAATAAAAAAACATATTTTCAGGTATCTGTGGGAATATATACTGGAGTCATTTCAAATAGAGTGGCCATCCTAAACTTGCCAGATTTCCCTCTTTTGTCAGTTAATAGATTTACAGCATACATGGACACCAAAATGAAAATGCTAGGAGTCATCTCAAAATCTCTACTTTCCCATTTTTCTTTTATTATTATTATTATTATTATTATTCAACTGTGAGCATGTGCGTGTGTATGTGTGTGCGCGCGCGTGTGTCTGTGTGTGTGTGTGTCTGTGTATGTGTAGAACCACGGACGAATTCGCGAACCACCATGGACGCCTCCACCTCCTTCTGCCCCAGGATTCACAGACTTTGCCCTACCAGGACCAGAAGCGCAGGCTGCCCCTGCTTCTGCCTGGCGTCTATACATGGGATCTGGGATCTGAACGCAGAACCTTCCACCTGCAAGGCAGAGGCTTAACCCCTGAGCCACCTCTCCAGCCCCCGTTTTTCTTATAATCATAATTAGCCTCTTCTATTATATCTACTAAATAGTGCCTGTATTGATCTTTTCAATCATCATCCAATTGTTTAGTTCTGAACTGAAGGCCTTGCTATGATCTGTTATAGTAGGCTTTTAAATTATCCTTCTGCCTCTCTTTTTTCATATTCTGAATTTGATCATTGCTTTCCCTTTCTGACCTCTAAAGCAGTAATTTTCAAAAATAAAATAAAGTATAAAAACATTCAACTCTTGTTTATTTCTGAGTTGAATATATGGAGCTCAGTATATGGAGCAGAAAAAATACAACTAAAATTTGTATAAAATGTCATTATACTAACTTTTTCTGTCATCTTCCCACATGTGGTGATCTTGTTAAAAGTGATATTGCCAAAGATTCATTCCAGACATTCTTAGGCATAATTTCTATTGACAGGGCATAAGGATCTGAATTTTCTACAACTGCCAGGTGATTCTTATAAATAGGAAAATTTATAGACTATTTGCAACTGAGAAAAGAATCAACTCCAAACAACAGAACATCAGAATTTGACACCATTTTATATTTCAAATGTCATTCATTTAACATATGTTGAAAACACATCAAGCCATTCTTCATTATCGGACTTGCTACACATCAAATTTCCTTTAATTCATTTAAATGTTTTTCCTGTCCATATCTATCTGTTGCCTGTTTCCCTGTCTATGAATAACCAGAGCAAAGATCAGCTTTTCTGTGAGACACTTCCTCACTCTGTTTCCAAAATATAGCAAGCTAACATCTCAGTCTCTATTATTAGTTCAATGATAAGCACTGATCTGATCTCTGATCTTTGATCCTATTTAATAAAAATACAATATTTCATGTATAATAGCTTAATTTGTTAAATATTTAATGAATAAATGAGTAACCAAGTTTAGCAAAAACCATATTTTAAAAAATAATAAATTTATTTACAGAGAGAATGAAATTGAGCTTCATCAATATATCTGTAATTTGTTATCAAGAATTTGTTATCAAGAATGTATATGTACATTTATCTAATATGATGAAAACCTGTGTATAAATATTAATGTAGATCCTAGGTACAGTTAGTAAACATTTGAAATACTTATATTCAGCAATCTGCAGTCCTTATGTTGTGAAACTTGTTTTAAGGACATTTGTCAAATTCTTCAGCTCCTATAGAAAATTATAAAGAAACAAAGCAGGGCTTTACATTAGTGTAATAAGTATTTTTTAATCATTGGTGAAATTAGAACAGTTCAAAGTTCTAAGTTGACTAGAAGTTAAACAGGAAATTCCAGCCGTATATACAAGGTTCTGGTACGCTCCACCAAATAGCAACCTTAAAGAAGTGTCCTTAGAGGTGTCGATGGTGGTTCGCGAATTCGTCCGTGGTTCTACACAGACACAGACACACACACATGTGGGCACATACACATGCACATGCGCACAGTTGAATAAATAATAATAATAAAAAAATTTAAAAAAGAAATGTCCTTAGATTCAATATACTGTTTGGACTGCTACAAAATTTCCACCCTCAGCCACCATTCTTAATATGGGAATTTACTGTCTGATGTAATTATAGGATTTGGGGATTCCGTAATTCCTTTCCATTTCTGTATGAAACTTTTATTCAAAGTGCCAAGTGTCTAAGGATATATGTTGATGATTTCAGGGATTATATAACAGGTTGCATGACACTTTTCTTGATCGTTAATGTTTTTAAGTATGGTAGAATGCAGTTCGAGATTTGCTTTCCCTGTAATATATCATTTACTAGTTTCCTACCTATAACTTTCACTCACAACATTTTATTTTAAAAAGTTTTGCATCTTCACAAACTTTGCAAGGGTGACAGAATGAATAAGCTCATACCCATTAGCTAGATTTACTAATTATTGATGTACGAATTTCATACAGAAAACTGTATGCCCATATATATTCAGTATGTTTAAAGATTTTTTTATGTCATAACAATCCATTCTAATTTAAAAATAATAGTGTATTCTACTTCAGGCTGGATTTTATCCCCTTTTGACACTTCTACAGTGTTTGAATGTTTCATTGCCTTCTAGCCCAACAAAGTATTCTTAGCTTATCCTACACTTTCTCTCTTCTGACCTAGGATTGACTGCTTCTCTAAAGAGTCATGGTATTTTTGCATAATGAAGAGAACATTTAGAGACAAAAACCTGAGAATTAGATGTTGTGATTGCTCTTGGGTTAACATTACTATTGGAACAGTTCTTTGTGTAAGCCATATGCTTCACCAATTCGTATTGATAATTCTAATTCCTATCTATTATCAGAGGGTTTTTCTTTACCCATTTCATGTTTGCATTTTCCTTTCCCTTTAGAATCCCACTTGAATCACACCTAAATTTCAATATAGGTACTTATTTATTCAATTTAACACTTCACACCAAATAATTTCAAAATTACTATTTAAAGGATGAAACATAAAAGGCCACAGTTAGTGAGATGAAAATGGGTATAATGAAAGGAAGATTTAAGGAGAGAGGGAGATGAGGGAATAGGGCACAAGAAGCATTGGGGGAATAATAAATAACACTAGATTGTAAGTCACAACTAGACAGAATCCTACTGCAATATGTTTACAAAAAAACTTATTTCTTATTTTTTTCTTAAAGAGTATGAGCAGACACATTCTGTACAGGGGAACACGGTATATACAGATAGAAGAAAGTGTATAATGGAAAATGCCCTATAATGCTGTTTAATTAAACAAATTACCAGAAGCCCATATACGAAATACCCAGTACTTGATACCTCCTACTAAACTACTGGTTTGCCATTTTTTTCCTTGCCCTCCAGAAACTGACAGAAAGACCCTGTTGCTGAAGGCACTACATAGGTTGAACACAGGACATGGAAAATTCAAGCTGGAAGTGATATGGATACTTTCTTCTTGCTGTCTAGTTTTCATAGTACAAGAAAATACTACGCAAGCTGCTGGGGGAGAAAAACAATTGGCATCTCATTAATCCATGAAAATTGAAAGCCTCCCAAGCCACCTCCATGACAAGAGAGGGTCATCAGTATAGATTATTATATAAGGTCTGCTTTTCAGCAAGGAACACATTCCCAGATGAAGAATCTCCAAAAGAGTAAGACATAAGCTCTAAGGTGGTGTGTAAGTACCATTAAAGTTTAGTTAAGAGGAATTTATGCCAAGCTTTAAGCATTTATCATTATACCCATAGATTTGAGGAGCACTTATTGCTCACCTTAGAAGCTTCCTCTTGCAACAGAAGACATTTATTACAGAAAATCATGGGTATAAATTAGTAAGAATATATGTGCCTAAACGGGGGATGGATGCAGCAAGTTCATAGTTTCTGGACAAGACCTGGACAGGATTCAGACTACCAACATTTTTTCATGGAAGGGAAAAAGATCTCAAGTGGTTCCACACCTCTATAAGAGAATGGGGGTTAATACTGAATTGGGGGGTTGTGGATGGAAGATATTTTCTTCAATGACACTGATTGATGTTCTAGCAAGTGTTCAGGAACATACCATTAAAGGCAACCCAGATGAAATTTAGTGGGTCACACACGCAAAAAGACAATAAGGTAGGAAGGAGACTGATAGGGAAGAAGAAAGGTTGTAATGTGAAAGGAAAGGGGATGTGATTAAGAATTAAGATGTTACCCCCTGGCCAGGGGGTAACATACAATGCCCACCAAGATGGAGTGAAGGGCATTGCAGGAGCAGCAAAACTGCAAAAGAAAACCAACAAACCACAATCCAGAACTTCAGAGACTCTATATCAACCACATAGAACTAGGCCAGCTTAGTCTCTCTCCATCCTGAAGCTCAGGGAAATTTGCGGAAGAGGGGGCGGTAAGAGTGTAAGAGCAAAAGGATGGGAGGAGCAATGATATATAAGATACTCTATACTAGTTAGGGCTGAAGCAATCATAACTGGACTTTGCATGCCCTGCGCATTGTCCAACACACTGTTGACCTCACAAAGTCTAGCATCTGCTAAAGGCACCAAGATCCTTGAAGGCAAAGGATTGGCAGCCACAGCAGTGTTCCTATACCTAAGGGGAAGACGGGAAAGGGTTCAGGGAAAGGCCACTGGGTCCTTGTATGTCATCGGAGAGGAGGGCCCAGAGGAGAATCAGGCATGCACAAGAAAGGACTCTCTGGGAATTGGGGCGGGAGGCACTGAGAGATGGGGAGGGAGAGGAGTGGAGAGGGGGAGCAGGGGGTACGCGGGGGGGGGGGGGGGAGGGGGAGGGAGGGAGGGAACTGGTGTACCTAATAAGTTTGTATGAGCTGAAATAAAAAAAAATTAAGATGTGAAAATATTATGACTTCACTGTATTCTTGTATGAAATTCTAAGAGAATAAATAATAAATTAAAAAATATAACACCATAAAATGAAGTAGACCACTGTCTCTCAAACTTCAATTTCAATTTTTATCCACAACTAAATGATTTAAAGATTTAAAAATTACACTGCATATTGCAAAAATAAACCTACCCAAGAATGTTCTTGATTTCATTATAGTTATATTTATCTTAATACAACCTTCTGAGGATTGTCTAAGCAATATGATCAAATGTTTCTTAGGTTTGTTCTGCACATGTGTGCTTTTTTATAAATTTTGTCAATTATTAAATCCACTTGTTTATCTTAGCATTCAGTTTCAGCCTTCTTATTTTTGCTAATTAAATGTTACTTTATAATAAATGTTTTGAAAACCAAAGTTATATTCAAACAAGAAATGAGAAGACTAACTCTCCTTTTTGTTACTCTTACCACATCACAACTGACTTGACCCGTTGGAAATGACAATCTAATTTTCAGTATATTTTTCCTGTGTTTCTTTTCACAAAAATAAAAATGTACATAGGTGCATATATCCAACTCATATTGCCTCTTTCTCTTAGATAAAATGTAGTATATACTTTGTCTTTTGTACCTTTCTAATTTCACTTAGCAATCTGCAAATTACATAATATTAATCTTTATTTTTTCAATATATCTTATATGTACCAGGTTTTTAATTAAATAATCTCCCAAATGGGTAAATATTCTGGCTACTTCTAATATGCTGTTCTGGAAGTAAGGTTGCTAATCTAAAATTTTTTTATTATTATTATTATTTATTCAACTGTGTGCATATGCGTGTGTATGTGCGCGCGCGCGCGCGCGCGCGTGTGTGTGTGTGTGTGTGTGTGTGTGTGTGTGTGTGTAGAACCACGGACGAATTCGCGAACCACCATGGACGCCTCCACCTCCTTCTGCCCCGGGATTCACAGGCTCCGCCCTACCAGGATCAGAAGCGCAGGCCGCCCCCGCTTCTGCCTGGCGTCTATACGTGGGATCTGGGATCCGAACTCAGGACCTTCCGCCTGCAAGGCGGAGGCTTAACCCCTGAGCCACCTCTCCAGCCCAAGGTTGCTAATCTAAAGGACAAATGCAAATGTAAAATTTTCCTACATTTTGCTGAGTTCTCTAGCATACAGTTTGTATGAATTTATATTCTCATTGGCAAATTGTAAGAAATTCCAAACTTCTGGTGACTTATTGTCAAGCTTTTGAATTTCTGACAAATTTAGAGGTGAAAAATTTTATTAAGGAGAGTTCCAATTTACATTTCACTTATGATAAGAGTTTAGCAGTCTTTTTGAATTTATGGCTATGCTTTTAATGAATTGACTGTTCAAACTTTTGTATTGTTTTTCAACTTATTTTTTATGACTTCCTCAATTTTATGTTATGAATCAAGCCCTTTATCTGTGGTTTTGCATTCTTTTTGTTGTTTAAATTAATACAATATAAAGTGAATCATAAGTAATTTAGGCTACTATGTAGCATTTTACTAATCTAATATTCTATGTCTTGAGTCTTATGTGACCTATATAAGACAAGGAAACTTCAGATGGATTACACCTGCTGAGGACAAATGTTTCTCACAGTTTGGACTCTTGAATTTTAAAAACGCATATAGTCAGTACATTATGCATTACCACTTATAAGGTCTTAGAGAATGTCACATAATCAAATGTATGACAATTTACTCCGTCATAAACTTATGAACATGACAAACAAGCACAAACTGAATAATACCTGTAAAAAAAACTGCATATATGAGGGACCATCTATGTTTTGCTTGAATAAAGTTCTGTGTCTCATTTTTCAAGGGCAAATAGATGACCCTGGAAAATAAACACTCATTAGATAATTTTAAAAACTTATCAGCTTGCTAGACATATACATAAATATTATAAATACCCTCATATCAGATCAAATCAGATTTTGTAGTCATATTAGTTTATCACTAACGTGGTACCATGAGATTTTTGTCACCTTTCTGGAAAAAAAATTTCCTTTTCTATAGTTTTGGATTTTAAAATCACAAAACAGATGATAGGCCCATAATTTATTAAATCAGTTACATTGGTGGTACATTTCATTCAGAAAAGCTGTGCATTATTAAATAAAGCTTTAAGAGAATCCTCAAAAAATCCAAGGACAATGCCCACTCAAAAAAAGTCTTGAAGAGTTTCTGATTAATTGACTGTATTGAAAAACTACCTCAAATTTCCCAAACTATTATAATCTGAATGAATGGAAGAACTAAAATGAATAGTTGCTTAGGGTTCTAAAATTGCATAAACAATTTTTTTCTTCTTTGGGACACATTAAATGTGAGTTTAAAAATATACATAAAAAACTTTCTCCTCTCTTCTTGTAAACTGTGTATTTGTTATAGTATATTCATTAGTATTTGTATTAGTTACTTATGGTTGTTGCTTATGTACTGTTTCACTCAGTACTTTTTTCTGGGTATCTAGCTAGCAAAATGTCTGAGTAGTTGTCAGTGTTTGAAGATTACTTTTGAATTAATGAATGCATGAATGAGGAATATAAAAAAAGCATAGTGCAATACAGGAAACAAACAGATTTACCTGTCTTTGAGAAAAAGATAGGCTTAAAACAACAGTGATATTTTCCTTATTCTTCAAACCCAATTTAGATTTATATAGAAATCAACTCCTACATGTCTTTTGAGAGAGGTTGCTTTTGCAAAGTGAAAGTAGTCTTTACATGAAGTGAACAATTAGTTATGTCAAATTCCCATTGTGTTTTCTCCTCTTCCTTCCAAATCATCAACACTTAAAGAAAGCAGGAATAATATAAAATTTGCAACTCCTATCCTATTTTGATACTGCTGTTAGTTTACCGATCTTCCTTTGTCTAAGGAAACATATTTTCCTTTAAAAATGTGCTTTGTTTTATAGATTATAAAATAATGTATGCTAGGATAAAAATGATAGACAATTTGAGAAATAAGGAAGAATAGGAAGAATTAAAATGATACATAGCCTTATCACTCAGAGATAGCTCACAGCATTATAAGGAATTCTTCTAGCCATTCTTTAAAATATATTATTTTAATAATATATGATATTATAATTAGTGTTTTCTAAGGTTTTATACTATAAAGATAATCTGAATTATTGCAGAATTTTATGATGATTAATTTAAATTAAGTTGTGTTATTCCTTCATGAAGGAACATTTTAAAAAATGTTATCCTATCACCATTACTAGACATTTTGGCTATTTCTGATGTTCAAATGACATACTACTTTTGAAATGCAATAAAGATATATAGACAAACTGGACATTCTTAAGAAATCTGTCAACATCCAACAAATCTAGATAGCTCGTGATATTCAGATAGCTCTGAAAATACTATTTTAATGGCTTATAATATTTCATAACATGAATTTGGAAACTTAGCTAAGAGGAACTTCATTTTACACTTGCAATACATAGTCTTTTTCTGAATCAATAAACTCTTTGAATTTGAGGCAGATTTTTGTCAAACAGTGGAGGAATCTGAGCTCTTATTCTTTTTTAATTTATTTTTTCCACTCATACAAACTCGATAGGTACCACATTCCCCTCCCTCCCTCCCCCCTTTCCCTTCCTTTTCTCCCTTCTCTCCCTTTTTCCCAGTACCCCTGTCCCTCATTCCTAGAGCACTCCTTAGTGTACATGTCCCTCTGGGTCCTCCTCTCTGATGAGGTGTAAGGACTCAGTAGCATTGCCTAGAGCTCTTCTTTGTGTTCCCCTTTAGTATAGGAATACTATTTTGGCTATTAATCCCTTCCCTCTAAGGATCTTAGAGCCTGTGATCCATGCTAGACTTTGGGGGTCAATGACATGTTAGTCATTGTGCAGTCATGCAAAGTCCTATTATGATTATTTCGGCTCTAACTTGTATGGAATATCTTGCATATTGTTGCTTGTCCCCATCTTTAGGCTCTACAATCTTACCACCCCTTCTTCTGCAAATTTTCCTGAGCTTTGGGATGGGGAGAGATTAGGCTGGCCTGGTTCCTTGTGATTAATGTAGGGTCTCTGATGTTCTGAATTATGGTTTGTTATTCTTTTTTTCTTCTTCTTCTTCCAGTTTTGCTATTCCTGCACCACGTTTGGCTCCATCTTGATGGGTATTGGATGTCACCTCCTAACCAGAGATAAAAGGCTGTTAAAATGGAGTCTTACTATAAGAGTAGATTCAAATGTAGGTGGAATAAGAGTAGGAGACCGTGGTGAGGGGTGTCAGTCTCCCATGGTTACCTTCTATCTGCCAGACTCTATGCCCTTCCTTTCTCTTAAGATTGAACTTAGCTCTTATTCTTAAGACTGTATCAACAAATTGCCAATATAATATCTTGTTTGTGTTTACATTGGATTATGCTTAATGTCTTCCTTCAAACCCTAATACAGTCATTGTGCTTTGTCTTTGAAAAAATAACTGTGGGGCTAGAGAGGTGTCTCAGGGGTTAAGCCTGTGCCTTGCAGGCTGAAGGTCCTGAATTCGGATCCTAGACCCCACGTATAGACGCCGAGCAGAAGCGGGGCGGCCTGCGTTTCTGGACCTGGTAGGGCGGAGTGTGTGAATCCCGGGGCAGAGTAAACAAGGAGGTGGAGGCGTCCATGGTGGTTCCCAAATTCATCCGTGGTTCTACACACACACACACACACACACACACACACACACACACACACGCACAATTGAATAAATAAAAAAAATTTAAAAAATACCTGTATTTCACTGCTTGTTGCTGTAATTCTAGACTTACTAGGATTCCTTTTGGGGGTTCTGGAAACTCAGCCATGTGTGGGGTTACTGTTACATATTGCTATTTAAAAGCTCTTGTGGGAAATTGAAGACTTACATCCTCTCCAACTGGGAATGGCAGGGAGATATTTGGGGTCTGTCTTAACCTTTACCCCACCACCACTCC
The DNA here is from genome assembly GCA_023101885.1 of Typhlomys cinereus. Lineage (NCBI taxonomy): Eukaryota > Metazoa > Chordata > Mammalia > Rodentia > Platacanthomyidae > Typhlomys > Typhlomys cinereus. The sequence continues at coordinate 3,007,786 of JALPQD010000279.1, forward strand.
TGGCAGACCAAAAGTAACTCATAATCATGGAAAGCAGAAACTGTCCATAGTACTCATTAATGGTGTGCTCATGTTCAGTGAGGAAAAAAGAATCTGCCCAAAAGGAAGTAGGACTCAGAGAACTTCCCTTGAAGCAGCTTTTTATCTCTCAACAATATAACACCAACACACACTGTTCTCAGTGGTTAAAGTTAATAGGAAATTAAAGTCTGCACTGGACTTTAGAAAATCATTAAAAGCACCAGAATGTTTTATATATAGAAGCAGAGAAACTTTCTTCATCCATTTGGAATGCTATGACAGAAAACTTCAGAGTATATAATTTATAAAGAGCAGACAATAATTTTCCGCACAGTTGTAGAGGTTAAAAAGTCCAAAATCAAGACACCAGTAGGTTCTGTTGTCTGGTGAGTCTTGTTTTCTACTTCCAAGATAGTATCTTGTTGCTTCATTTCCAGATAGGGAGGAAAATTATGTCTTTATGTGGTAGAAGGTAGAAAGGTAATGTAAGCAAATGTTTTGATCCCTTTCTCAAGGGTGGAGCTCTCAAAACCTGAATACTTCTTCAAAGATCCTTCTCTTAGTAGGATTACATTGGGAACCCCATACTTTAAGAAGAAACTCATTTGAAACATACAAGAATGTTATTCTTTACACTGCAATTTTTGTATTTATTGTATATTTTAATGGGCATCTGATCTTTTGTTTACTCTCTTATAAAACCTCCTCTTTTCTTCCTTCAATCAATCTAATTAAGTTCTACGCAAACAAAATAAGTAATTATAAAGCACAATAGAGCAATAAATTAGATAAATTTGTGACTTTCTAAATTGCTCTCGATTTTTCAAATTATACTAACCTAATCAAATGACATAATTTTGAGAATGTGAATCCTGCAAATTTCACAAGGGATTTTCTCTAGAAATATTTAGAAGGGATGCTCACATTTTTTGAAGACAAGTAGATAAATGGATAAAATGTACAGTGATAGAAGAACATTATTTCAAAATAGATTATGATTAATGTATGAGCTGATGTTAAATTAAAAAATTTCAGGAATTTTCATTTACCTTAAAATATACAAACTTCATAACAAAAGGCCCAGGATAGCTAATGTAATACTGAGTAATAAAAACTATGTTGGAGAAATCACCATGTCAGACCTTAAAATACACAGTAATAAAGACAGAATGGTACTGGCTCCAAAACAGACACATAGATCAATGGATAAATGTCAGAGATTCCAAAATAAGTCCTTACACATATAGTCATCTGATTTTTCACATAGATGCTGTGAAAGCTCAAAGGTAAAAGAATATCTTCAACAAATGGTGCTGGCAAAACTGTATATCCACATGCAGAAGATTGAAACTGGCCCCTTACTTGTCACCACGCACAAAAATCAACTCCAAATGGATCAAAAACCTTAACATTAGACCAGATACTATAAAAATCCTTGAAGAAAGAGTAAGAATTTCCACAAATGACTCAAATAACTCAGGAAATAGAAACAACTCTCAACAGATGGAATCTCATGAAATTAAAGAGCTTTTGTTCAGCTAAAGAGATTGTCAACTGGGCAAAAAGACAACCCACTTTATGGGAGAAAAATGTTCACTAACCACATATCTGATAGAGGACTATTATCTAGAGTGTACTAAGAACTCAAAAAAATTCAACACCAAGGAGATAAACAATCCAATTAGAAAGTGAGCCATGGAACTTAAAAGAATTTTTTCCTAGGAAGAAATTGAAATGTCCAACAAATACCTTTAAAAATGTTCTACCTCCCTAACCATCAGGGAAATGCGAATCAAAACTATTCTTAGATACCATGTCACACCAGTCAGAATGGCAAAAATCTAAAAGACATCCAACATATGCTGGAAAGGACATGGGGAGAAGGGAACATATCACTGGTGGCAATGCAGACTTGTACAGTCACTAACTATGGTAATCAGTATGGCTGTTCTAAAAGTTAAAAATTGAAATGCCATATGACCACTCCTGTGAATATTCCCCCCAAAACCTTTCATAATACTATAGTGACACACATACATTCATGTTCTTTTTTTTTGGTATCAAAGTTTTATTGTAAAACCAGAAATTGATATGTAAAAAGGAGATACAAAATAGGACAAGGGTGGGCCTGACCAATATGGATATGCCTTGCAGTGTGTGGAAGAAATTGATCCTGAGCACCGGAGAGAAGGCAAATGGGACTTGGTGGAAATGGACTCTACAAGAGCCCAAGATAAAATCTTACAGGGTGTGGGATGGGGTGAAATTTCATTTTACCTGCCAGAGTTCAACAAGAGGCTGGGTAGGATTTCACTGTGCCAGCAGAGACTTGGCAACTACCAACCCACCCCTAACAGGGGCAGGCCACCAGCACTTACAAGGAGGGGCCAAGTCTCAGCCACAAGGTAGTAAAAGATGGCTGAAGGCCCACCTGGCAAACATCAGGGACCCACACAAGAACATTTTCTTCTCTCCCGAACTCTCCTCATAAAATCTTACAAGCTAAGCTGGTGCATTCTGGCTCCCGCCACCCTCCCCAAACATCTGAGATACACCTATGCCAAGCAGGGGTTCAAACACTCAGGGAAGGAAGAGAGGGGTGGGAGACCTCTGTCTGACACAGGGTGGGGGCGGAGGCTGTCAGTCTGAGTCAGGCCCCTCTTTCTTGGGCATTAGTTTTTTATGATGGGAGGTAGACTGGCCCTTTTTGGACTTCAGGTAGCTGGAGCGAGCCCTGCTCTCTCCTGACTCCTTTTCAGCCTGGGCATCCTTGAATTCCATAGCCTCATTCAGGTTTTGGCACATCTCAAAGCGTTTGCGTCCACGGATCTTAAGGATAAAATATTCTCCATCCAGTGGTTTCCTCTTTATTTGGGGAGAAGAGCCAGTGCTTGTGGGCCACACTCGCTTGGTGTTCCCCAGAGGTGGCTCTGGACAAGGCTCCTCCTTTTTGCAGAAATTTTCCTCCTCCGTGCGCAGGTCTCTTCTTGGAAAGGCACGAACTTGCACCTCGAAGCTGTTGCGCCCCAGTAGGTTCCCACTGGAGTCTTCCAGTGTGATAATGGTGAGGATGGGTCTCCGGTTCATACCTCCCATGCAAGAGCTGTTACACATATAGTAGTAGTGGATGGTGGTACAATCAGAGCCAACCTCAGGTGGCTCATAAGGGACCACCACATTATGTCTAAATGTGTTCTTGTCATCCAAATACTCTGCATGTAAATTTCCTTCCACCCTGATAAGATGCTGAGGAGGAGCCAGGCCGTCACTATCAGAGCAGCGTTCATGGTGGGGGCAGTGGCTTATGACCTCCGTCATATGTTGTGACTTCTTGTAGATGGCCATGGCTTGGACACGGGTGCCATGTGGGGGTGGCAAATCGACCCACAGCTGCACAGGGCAAGTCTTTGCCAGCTGGCAAAACAACTTGTTGAGGGAAGGGTAGTACATGCATGTGATAGATTTGGCTGTTCCTGAGTACAGGAAGCCCAGACGTAAACCATATCTCCCCTGGTAGGTATTTTGAGAAGGGACGGATGATGACAGGGGCCAGAGGGTGGCTAGTGCAGAGACCACTGGTATGGAAGCCTCTGGTACTGGATCCGGCAACATCTGGAGGGTTTCGTCTGTGCCTTCCAACCAGCTTGTAACATCATCACAGGGCAGCAGCAGCTCATCCATGGGTTCAATTGACAGCGGGTTGGACAAACATTGTTTTGAGGAAGTACTTTCCACAAGTCTGAAAAAGTCTCCTGACTCAGAGGGGGCTCGTTGCTGATATCCGAAGATGGCTCCTCCATGGCAGCACCCAGGAAGTCAGTCTGGTCGCCGGTCTTCAGGAAAGCATGTCACCCTCCTGGGAAGCATGTTAGCAGCCTGGACACCAGGTCCAGTCCCGAGCCCAGTAGCTGCTTGCACCCTGGACAGTGGCTCTAGACTTTTTTCACATACATTCATGTTCATTGCAACACTATTCGCAATAGCAAAGTCATGGAGTCAATCTAAATGTCTTACAGTTGATGAATGGATAATGAAAATGTGATACATATACATAATGGAATACTACACAGCCATAAAAAAAGGAATTTATGAAATTTGCTGCTAAATGGATGGAACTGGAAGAAATCATACTGAACGAAGCATCTCAAGCACAGAGAACCAGATTTCACATGCACTCCCTTATAAGTGGAACTTAATTCCAAGTCCTCATAATGAGACACTCAAGGGAACATCTATTTATTACCCTTTAGAATCATGAGGGATTCAAATTACATAGGGCAAAGAAGACCCAAAGAGAATTAAGACAAAGGAACAAAGTTCAACTGAGAAATAAGGCCACTGTCAGGAAAGACCCATAATTAGTGAGATGTCTGATCCAACCCACTGTCAGTCTTCTTCCTGATCTCTGGTACTTAGAGTGGTTTGAAGCACTGGATATGTGTGTGAGAGGGTTGTTAGTGATTATTAGACAGCCGGATGATGTCTTGGAGGTTGAGCCCACACGCTACTTTGCCCTGCTCTTGATCCTCTCTCCCCTTCAATCCTCCTCTTATATAAAAGCCTCTCTTTAACAGTTTCTGTATTGTTGGATAGGAAAGGATCTCAAAACCCAGATAGGATGCAACCTTGTGAAGTGCAAGAAGAGCAAAATGGTAACAACAAACAACCTGAATACAGAACATGGGAAACCCTATAATGTTCACCTGGAACCAGGCCAGCCAAATCTCTTCACATCTGGAAATTCAGGAAACTTTGCAGAAGGGGGCAGTAATACTCTAAGAGCCTAAAGATGGAGAGTTCTGTTGCTGAACAGGTCACTCCACTCAAGATAAGGCAGCTACAGCCAGGAACTCATGGCATTGGGATTTGAACTCGTCAGACCTGCACAGTGGTGGACATTTTAGCATGAACCCATGGACTTATGCAGATCTTAGGAGAAATAGTTTCAGGCAGTGGGATCCTTAGAGGCAAGGGTTTAGACAGAGGCCTGAATACCCATGAGAACAGATAACATAGAGGGAACCACAGGACCTATAGGACAGGAAAATAGGAGAGTAGACTGGACTCACATAAGGAGGAGAGGGAGTGTGGGATTGGACAAGAGTGGAAGGGAGTGGAGGTGAAATGAGGGAAGCAAGGAATGTGTATATAAAAATGTAATTTTAGGGCTGGAGAGATGGCTCATGGGTTAAGACTCTGTCCAATAAGCAGAAGGTCCTGAGTTTGGATCCCAGTTCCCAGGTAAAAACCCAGGTAGAAATGGCTCTCTTGCACTTCTGGTCCTAGTGGGTGGATGGAGCCTGGGAACTCCCAAAGCAAAGCAAGAATGAGGTAGAAGCAATGGAATTCGAGAATGATTCCCAAATTCTCCCTTAGTCCTCCACTGGGACACATGGTGCTGTCTGATACACACACACACACATAAAATAAATAAATTATTTTGAAGAATGTAAATTTAACAAATTTATTAAAAAACAAATATGTAAGCTTCAGGAAGAGTGAAGAAAATATTAAAAAGTAACTGCAGTTAGAGGCAGTGAAATAGTTTCAATAACAGCGATTTCTCAAGCACTGTTAAGCTTGAATCATTTCTGGATAATCATTTACACAAGTCATTTACATAAATTTGCAAACTATTAAACCATTCCATAAAAAGAGTTAAAAGCAGAAGTTCTCTTGCTCCCACCTCAAAATATTTTGAAATATATATTCTACTTTCATTCATCACTTGACATCCATTTGACAAGAAGCTATCCAATGCACTTTAGAACGAAAACAAGTGACATATACCTTTGGATTCATCAAATCTGTTGCTTTGATATTTTCTTTCTCTCAGTTGCAAAAGTGTGACTTTATATGTATGGTTATCAATATGCTGTATAACATTATTTTAAAATAGCAAAAATCACAAGTGGATACATTAATAAGAAGCAAATTAAGATAATTAAAATTAAATTAAGAATCATCATTACAATGGAATAGTACATATAGACACGCTGGTCTGGCAAGTAAAGATCACCCCTGTTTCAGCCATTATGTAAAGATAGTATGGCCAATTTCCTTGGCCCTAGTGTTAGTGCATGCTCTCCCATCAAGCTGGACTACAAACTAACTGGACTATCTTAAGAAAATAAACCTCTTGTTCCCTTAAGCTGTTTGATGGTGATTTATCAGCAACCATGCATAGTTAGCAGTCTGCCTGCAACAGAGATTCTCCATTTTGCTATAACTTATCTATCTGATGTTTATACTAATATATTTGAAAAGTCTTTTGGATTTTGATTTCTTTTTCTGTAACTATGAAGTATCACAAAAACTATTATGTTGGAACATGGTAGCTGAATGTGTTTTTGAGCCATGACCACTCATAATTGATTCTAGATTATACGATCTCTTGGGTCTTTGAGATGAGAACAATGTTTTTGCATCAATTTAGGTGTTATTCTACTGGGAAAGGGCAACAAAACCTTTTTTGTTTTCAAGAAGAGGTGCCTCACATTATTGCTGTTTCCCCATACTTGCCAAATTGCCAATTCAATATTGTTAGATCAAAGTCCCTTGTGCCTGCTTGATACAAGTATCAACCTGAAATTTTTTGGGCACATCTGTGAGGAATTAATAGTTAAAGCAAGTCCTATACCAGCCTAAAACATTATCTAACTAAGGTGACTGGAACCAACCCATAGGTGGGTGGGACCATTTTCTGGGCAGGTGGATAAAGTAGAGCTGATTCAATGCTTTGGCATACTCTCACATACTTTGGCAGATTGGCAAGTGAGTTTTCCCCTCTCTCATCAATGCCCGTGGATATATTGTGGACTTGTGGTGGTATGAATTCTCCTGACACAATGATGAAGAGTAACTGAGAATCATAAGCAATACTAAATGCTTTGTTCCTCTAAGTTGTTTAGTTATGTACTTATCAACAATATAAAGAGAAACTATAAAACTTCTGTAAGTGTATCTCAAAGGAACCAGAACGTGTCCCCTTGTGGCTTATGGTGGCTTATGTCTCACTTGTAGCCTCCTTCCTCTACTGCCCAGATCAAGATCTACTTGAACCCGGGCATGTACTGGTATAACAAGATGCAAAACCTCTCTCCACACTGGATAGGCTATAATGGCAAGCCCTCTCTCTGTTCAGTGGATTATATACCAAGAAGTCCCCCTCATACATACACATACACACATAATCCAAATATCTCTGCATATGGCTATGGGGGTTATCTCTTCCTACATGATGCTATCATTCCTGTCTGAATACTCTCCCAACTTTAGACTTCCATAGCTATCTGTTCTAAGACTTCTCCTTTTCTAATATATGGGATTCAAATTCCAGCTTTGCATATTATATCCTATATTCTCCTGTGATTTTGAGAGTCTTTTTTGCTTACATTAAGTTTCTGATAGTATTTCATTGCTCAACTCACAATAATTAATAATTCCTTAAAGGAAATTCAGTGAATAACACGTGTTGATTATTTATCTAATTAAATGTGCTAAGAAACTTATTGATAGCTACAGCTCCTGGCATTATAATTCTCGCTTTACAAATGAGAAATCATACTTTGATATCTTATCTAGTTTTAACCTCTCCAAGTAGCATATCTGTAATTTGGACTTCCTTTATCCTTTCCTAATTTTATTGAAATATTTCTGTCATATATGTAATTCCCTTAGGAGTTTGTATATTTTTACAAAATAATGTATTCGTTTCCATGAAGTCGCTTATGCATTGTTGCAGTCCGCCTGCATGGTTGCTGATAAATGACCATTACACAGCTTAAGGGAACAAGGAGTTTATTTTCTTACAATAGTCCGGTTACAGTTCATAGTCCAGCTTGACAGGAGAGCATGCATCAACACCAGGGCTGAGGGAATTGGCCACCACAACGGCTGAGAGATGGACAATCCTCATTTGCCAGACCAGCGTGTCTGGCCAAGTATACAGAAGGATGCCAACTCTCTCAACCAGCTCTCTGTGATTTATCCAGGGCCTAATCCCACCGACCATGGGCTGGGTCTTCCCCAGCAGCTAGACAATCTCCTTCAGGTTTGCTCTGGGCTTAACTCAACCATCAACTCTCAACAACTGTGCCTAGAGCCCAAACCTTCAAGAGTCAAGTTGACACCTGTGCTTAACTATGACACTCCACCCCTTGTCAACTTGACACAAAAACAATAGCACTTTTAAATTGTAACCTTTCCTTGTCCCCACAGATGTTAAAATATAAATACATTCCATGGACAAATTTAAAATGTTCTCATTAAAACTTCAGTTCCAACATTTTAAAAGTTCAAAGTTTTTTAAGTACTTTAAAACAAAACATTAAAACAGAAGGATCTACAATAAGAAACATTTAAATTAAAATCAAAGTCCAGCAAATTACCGCATCCTGTACTTCAATGTCCATCTTCTGTTGCTCATCACGTAGTCAAGGCGGCTCAAAGATTCTAGGCATTCCCAGTCCCTGTTTGCAGCTTAAAGATTTAAAAGCAAAGTTCCTCTGAACCAGGTTGAATCTCCACTTGCAGTAGTCCTCAGCAGCAGTCCCATAGTTCTGGCATCTCAAACACAATTCCGAGTTCTCCTCTGCAGCTTTAAGCCTCACCATCTCTTGCAGGAACTCTACGCCTGCCACTTGGTGCCAAGCTTTTGCTGCTTTCCACGAACCCCTCAGTAGTATGCCCAAACCAGTATCACCTGAGGGATGCTGCCTGATTCCGAAGCAAGGTTGAAACGTAGCTTAGTCCACTGGAGCTACAGCTGTACCAACTTTAACAAGCTGACGCTGGAAAAGCCTCTTTCTAGGCAGCCAAACATCCAAAGGGCAAGAAATGGCTTTAACTTGGGCTTTCGGTCCCTGAAGGAATCTGGGGTTTCAAACAACGAACTCGCCATACAGTGGTTTCCACGTCCTCCACCGTCTCAGTGCAAGTCACTAGGTTTTCCTTCACTGATACTCATTTGTCCAACAGCCTGCCCTTTGCACATCCAAACCTCTAAGGCTGCCAACACAGCTCTCCTCTGTCAAGCAAACCAGTCCATTGTCCTTATATTCAGTTTTACCAAAGTCCTTGTTTCCCTCATCACAAATTGGGCCCAAATGATGTCTCTCAGCAACTGGCCCACTAAACGCTGAAGAACGGTATTTGTAAATCCACAAAGTGAAAATTTTCAAGAATTTCCAACTTTGTCTAGCAGAATCGTTCAAAAGACACAAAATCCACATAGTCAGATTTATCAGCAACACCCCACTTCCTGGATACCAAATTCTGTTGCAGTCTGCCTGCATGGTTGCTGATAAATGACCATCACACAGTTTAAGGGAACAAGGAGTTTATTTTCTTACGATAGTCCGGTTACAGTTCATAGTCCAGCTTGACAGGAAAGCATGCACCAACACCAGGGGTGAGGGAATTGGCCACCATAACGGCTGAGAGATGGACAATCTTTATTTGCCAGACCAGCATGTCTGGCCAAGTAGGATGCCAACTCTCTCAACCAGCTCTCTCTGATTTATCCAGGGCCAAGAAGGATGCCAACTCTCTCAACCAGCTCTCTCTGATTTATCCAGGGCCTAATCCCACCCACCATTGGCTGGGTCTTCCTCACAAGCTAGACAATCTCCTTCAGGTTTTCTCTGGGCTTAATTCAACCATCAACTCTTCACAACTGTGCCCAGAGCCCAAACCCTCAAGAGTCAAGTTTGACACCTGTGCTTAACTATGACATGCATGATTGATGTTTAATATGTTGTTCTAATTTGAGAATATTCACTTATTTAACAGAAGCTTTCTGCAGATGTAGCACACATTCAGCTATTCATTAAGCAAGCAATTTCACTGATAGGCACTAAAGATTTCTCAGAATTTAGAGCTCATAGACACTAGATAAATAATTCATGAGGATATGTAATATTAAACTCTCGTAAATACAACAAAATTTTTCAAAACAGGGTCATCAGTGTCTGCTTAAATGTTTATATATTTAGGGTATCTCTATGGATGTGAGATTTATTTCTATATACGGAAATATACAGAATTGAAGTAGGAGAACTTGACTGATGATATTCTAATCATGAGAATAAGATGAACAAAGATTCAGGTATGGTCAGAAGGCTAGAAAGACAGGAAATGAAGGAACGTACAACATAGAAATGGCTAGAACATAGAACACTCAGCAAAGGATGGTGAGTGAAGGGATTGGAGAAGCAATCAGAGGTCAAAAATGATCTAACACAAGTAAATAGAAAGTTAAGCAATTAAATAATTAAGTATTTGTATTAGGTATCAAAAATGAAATGAATGCTTTGGGATAAATCTAGAGGGAATATCTGAAATATCTGAAACAAAGTTCAAGATTCAGAAAAGACATCTCATAATATGTGAGATATGAAGGATGAGTAGGAATTATATAGGAAAATAAGAGGAAAGTAATGGCCATTCATGTTTCTGGTTAGGGAAACAATAAAAATATGCACATGAGCTAGCTAGCTTAGCAAATTTTAAGGAAGGAACTGAGGATGTCTCCATGAAAATGTTGATGTAAAATAATAATTCTACCTCCCTAAGGTAGAGGAGAATGGCAGGGCAGATTGGATTAAACTGTGGATGTGGCAAGGAAAAAGACTACTGGTAAAACCCAGGTTGAAGCAAAGTAAATCTATAATTTATTTCTTTTGGTTTTTAAAGCTTTGATTATAAAGGTCTCTCACTTCTTTGGTTAAATGTATACCAAGGTATTTCATTTTTTTAGGGGATATAGTAAATGGGATAGTTTCTCTAAGGACTTTTTCACTTTTTTCATCCTTGATGTATAGGAAGGCTGCTGAGTTTTGCATGTTTACTTTGTAATCTGCCACTTTGCTGAACTTACATATTAGTTCCAGGAATTTCCTGTGGAATTTTTATGATCACTCAGGTTTATGATCATGACATCTGCAAACAGAGATCTCTTGACTTCTTCCTTTCTGATTTGAATCTCTTTTATTTCCAGCTCTTGTCTTATGTCTCTAGCTAAGACACAAGCACAATATTGAACAGAAGTGGTGAGAATGGATAGCCTAGTTTAGGTCCTGATCTAAGCAGGAATGCTTCAGATTTTTCCCTATTGAGTACAATCCTTGCTGTTGGCTTGTTGTATACAGCTTTTATTATGTTGATATAAGTTCCTTCCATTCTTACTGTCTCTAGGGTTTTGATCATTCAAGGATGTTGGATCTTGTCAAAAGATTTTTTTGCATCTATGGAGAATATCATGTGGTCTTGGACTTTGCATTGGTTTATATGATGGGTTACAGTTATTGATTTGCATATGTTGAAGCAACCTTGTAAGTCTGGGATAAAACCTACTTGATCACATGAATGATCTTAACATGTTTTTAAATCTCATTTGCTAAAATTTCATTGAGAATCTTTGCATCTGTGTTCATCACAGAGATTGGCCTAGGGTTTTCTTTTGTAAGTGTATCTTTATTAGGTTTTGGGATTAGTATGAGAATAGCTTCATAGATAGATTTGGAAGTGCTCCTTCCCCTGCTACGTTATATATCAGTATAAAGAGTAGTGGTGCCAATTGTTCTTTAAAGGTCTGGTAGAATTCTGTGCTGAATCCAACTGGTCCAGGACATGTTTTTGGTGGGAAGTTTCACTATTACTTCATCAATTTCCTCATTTATTATAGGACTATTTAAATAATTCAAAACTTCTTGAGTTAATTTAGGTAAGTTGTGCTTACTCAGAAATTCATCCATTTTTGGGGAGGTTTATCAAATTTCATGGAATGTAAGTTTTTGAAGTATGACCTTATTATTCCATGAATTTCTGGGGATCAGTTTTGATAATTCCATTTTCATTTCTAATTTTATTAATTTTATTTTGGTTAATTTAGCTAGGGGTGTATCAATTTTATTGATTTTTTTCAAAAAACCAGCTTTTCATCTCGGTTGATTCTTTGTATTATTTTCTTTACCTCAATTTTGGATATTTCTCCCCTGATTTTGCTTATCTTTCTTCTACTGTTTTGGGATTGGATGACTCTTATGTCTCTAAAGCTTTATGCTGCATTGCTAAGTTATTTACTTGTGATGTTTCTATGTTTTGAAATAGGTATTAAGAGCTATATACTTAGGACAGCTTTCATTTTGTCCCCGAGATTTTGATATGTTGTATTTTCATCATTGTTCCCTTCTAGGGAATCTTGAATTTCCTTTGAGATTTCCTTCTGAATCCATTTCTCATTCAGCATCATAATGTTTAGTCTCCAAGAGTTAGTGTATTTTTTCTGCTATTTGTTGTGTTGTGGATGTCAAGCTTTAGACCATGGTAGTCTGACAGGGTACAGGCTATAATTTAAACTTTCCTGTATATGTGAATGTAGAATCCACCACCCACAGCGTGGCATGTCTCCACCCACTCACATACTCATTCACACGATTGTGCAGCCTGCTGCGATGACGAAGAAAGGTAAGTCCTGCCATCCCCATCTCTGCCTCAATTCCCCAGAGAATCGGCCACAGGATGGGGAGTTTGTCAGAGCAACTCTCAGTTTATTGGGGGTAACAAAGCAGCCTCTATAGACAAAAGACCACAAGGCGCCAAACGAGCAGCCAATTGTGTCAAAGGTCAACATAACCTTCAGGTTCCAGTGGTCAAGTCCAATGTCACTCAGCACAGAAGGCAGGTCAATACCTGAAAGCCAATTAGGGTTCTCTGTAATGTGATCAAGGTTTTGCTCAGGACACTAGCCCTCAGCGCCATCTTTAGTCCCATGTGCTCGGCCATGCCTTGGGGCAAATCCTTGGCGGGTCCAACATGTGGAAATTCATTTTTGTGGCCCAATATGTGATCTATTTTGGAGAAAGTTCCGTGGGCTGCTGAGAAGAATGTGTATTCCTTGTGGTTGCATGGAAAGTTCAATGGAGATCTGTTAGGTCCATTTCAGTAAGGGTTTGATTTAGTTCCAATGTGTCTCTGTTGAGTTTTTGGTCTATTGATCTATCCCATGTTGAGAGTGAACATTGAAATTCACAACTATTATTGTTTTGGGATTGATTTCTTGTTTTAGATATCGCAGTATTTGTTTGACGAATGTGGAGGAGCCCATATTAGGTACATATATGTTCAGTATTGTGAAGTCTTCCTGGTGAATTGTTCCTGTGACTAAAAGCTAGTGTCCTTCTGTATCTCTTATGACTTTCTTTGGTTTGAAGTCCTCTTTGTCAGATAGCATTATTGCTATCCCTGCTTGTTTCCTGTTTCCATTAGCTTGAAGAATTTTTGACCAGCCTTTTACTTTTAGATTGTGCATATCTTTTTTGGTGAGATGTGTTTCCTGAAGGTAACACATGGATGGGCTTTGATTTCTAATCCATGTTTGTAACCTGTGTCTTTTGATTGATGAGTTAATTCCATTGACATCTCAGGTTAAAATGGGGAAATTACTTTTGATTTCTGATATTTTTTGTGTTTAGTTGCTTAATACATAAGTGTATTACTTAGCTAGTAGGTTGTGGTGGTATGAAATTTCCATTCTGTCCCCCTGAATATACTTGTTCTTTTCTTCAAGTTTGAAAATACCTTCTAGAATTTTTTGAAGACCTGGTTTTATGGTCATATAAGCCTTCAACTTGTCTTCATGGTGGAAATTTTTTCTTTCACCCTTGATCATGGTTGATAGTTTTGATGGGTATATCAGCCTGGCTTGACATTTGACCTCTTTCAATACTTGAAGTACATCTCTCCAAGCTTTTCTGGCTTTTACTGTTTCCATTGAAAAATCATTTATTATTTTAATAGGTTTACCTTTAAAAGTGACTTTTTTTTTCTCTTGAAGCTCTCAGCACATTCTCTTTATCTTGTATGTATAGTGTTTTGACCATTATTTGCAGTGGCAAGTTTGTGTTTTGGTCATATCTGTTTGGGGTGCAGAATGCCTCTTGTGTTTGGATGGGCTTGTCTTTCCTTAGATGTGGAAAATTTTCTTTCATGATTATTTGAAAAAATTCCTCAGGTGTGGTATTTTAGGATACTTGTTCTTGTATTCCATGAATGCACATGTTAGGCTTCTTCAAGGTGTCCTATGACTCTTGAATATTCCTCTCAAATATCTTTTGGCTTTAACAACCTCTTCAGTTGAACTGGTTTGTTCTTCCACTTTGACTTTAAGATCTGATATTCTATTTTCTGTTACATTATTTCTGCTGATGAGACTCTGTTGAGTTCTGGGTTGAAGATAGTCTTTTAGTTCAAGTTTAAACTTTTCTTGAGATTGTTTTAACTGCTCTATACCTTTTTTTGTTCAACTGCTTTTCTTATCTCCTTCAAGTGCCTGCTGTGCTCCTGTTCAAACTGGTTTATGCAGTTATTTAACTCCTCTTGGATTTGTTCTTTAATTGTTTTGATTATAGTAAAGATCATGCTTTGAAAATTACTATCATGGGTATGACTTTCTTGGCTATTTTCTGTGAGTTTGTCCTGGTTGGAATCCATCATTATGGGGTTGATTCTTTTTGTAGGAGATTTGTTGTCTTGGTGTTTGTTTCTCATGGATTTGCACTGTGATCTGGGTATTTTTGTTTTATCTCATGTCCTTCTTTTTGTTTTTATGTGTATTTGGCTGAACTGAATTAAACAGTATTACTACACTTAAGCAGATATTGCTAGTGTTTGCCCTGGAATTGGATATGGCTGTCTGTTGTTGGTATTATTTCCTATATGAGGATATTGGATTGTTATGACATTAATTAAAGTGGGTTTAGTAGACAGGGACTAAAGATTAGTATGTTAGTGCACTTTTTAGGCTTACTTCCTTAGTGATATGTGAGGATGAATGGTATAGTCCTTGAAGTTGTATGGGTTTTTGGGTCACTATATGGAAATTTTAAACTGCAGTGACTAATAAATTAGAGGAATAGGATGATAAAAAGGTGTTTACTTATCTTAGAGCTCTATTCAAAGATTCTCTCCTGTATGATGGAATGATTTTAGAAGACCTCAGATGAATGGTGTCGGTTCCCTGGCCTATTGTTTGGGTTCTCTATGGATTCTTTTGAATTCTGAGGAGCAAGGAGTCTGCCGAATTCCAGGGTCCAAGGCAGAAAGGAAGAGTGGCTAGTAGGGTGCACAGATGACCTGGAGCCTGGGGTGTGGCCTAGGGGCCTGAGGATCAGGGAGTCTGCCTGGGTCTGCGTTCTGGGCAGAAAAGCGGCAGCACCTTATAGATGTCTTTTATGTATTTTTTTAATGTTGATGAGTTCATGTTTATCCAATAAAAAAGATGGAGATAGACTTAAAAATAATAATTTGAGGAAATTTGTGGATGACAGTATATATCTGTCTACATTAGCAGCAGATGGTTATGGAGATTTGAGTTTTACCTCACACCCATCATCAAGAAAATAATGTCGAGAATGTTAAAAATTAATCATCTATGTTATCACAGCAACTGACCATATTACTTGTTCATTGAAATACTCTGAAAACCTCTGAGAAACAAGTGCACTTCAGTGTAATCCACACAACTTCTAAACAACCTAAGTACTTGCACATGGTGGCCCTAGAAAGCCTGTCTTCTATTCATGTGCATGTAGTTAGTAACAGGATAAGAGAGGTAATCAAAAATGTTTTAAAGGTAATAGACTGGCAAGCCACTGAAATTAACCTTGATAGGAAAAGAATTAAGGGAGGGAAGAAGACAGGACAGGAGGGAGGAGAGAGGGAAAGCAGGAAGGAGAGAAGGAGAGAGAATAAGAGGTTAAAGGACAGTGGAATGCCTGCATTTTAAGAACAACAGAAATTAACATTCATATATGTTAAGTCAGTGGGGGAAAAATAATCCAGATGACTCTCTAACAGGGCAGGTTTTATTTAAGAAAAAAAAAAACCTTAATCTAGAGAATTATTCTCAGATGGAGCTGGAGACCTTAACTTTAAGTGTCACATTAACAATTAGTACTGTAACAGAGTTTGGTATTCCTCCCCAAAGGTCCAAACACTATCCCTGGACCATGTTCATTTTGTGATACTATTGCATGACATAGATGGTATGGAATCAAATTGTTTGAGGTGTTAATATTCTAGGTTCCAAGTAAACTTGAAATTTCTAGTAAAAATGAGTCATTGAAGATATAACTTCTAGAGAGGAGAATAAAAAATAAGCAAAGAATATGTTTTAACCTGGTGGTTTTGAAATAAAATATCTACATAATTGAGAAAAATAATCATGGCCCTGTTTTTCAGTTCTTTCACTTCCATATGTTTAATTTACATTGTTTTGGAAGTGCAAATATGCTTTGCCAAATGTTTAATTTCCCAAAGACTTCTCTCTAATAAAATTAGAGTTCAAAGAGGAACATGTCAATGTAATAATAAAACTTAAATCAAAAAAAAAATCAAAGTGAGTATGAAAATTCAGAATAAACAGGCAAAATGTGATAAATCATTTACCAGCCAAGAGGTTAGGAGCAATTTTAGTATTGCTCTATTGTAATTGATAAATTAATTTATATTTTGTGAATTAGGTTCTCAGCATCATGGTATAGAACTTAAATAAATCTTACCAATATTAAATTCAGTGTATTATTTTTTTGAAAAATCACAGGGTAGGCGTGGAGCTTAAATATGTGCCTAAACTGACATTGTACCCTAAGTTTCTTTCATTTTGGATTTATGACATATATAAGTATAATGTGAACCGAGGATTTCACAATCTATTTCTTCAAGTTGAATGCCTCTGCAGAACTTAAAACTGGATTTTTGACACTCATACTTTTGTGCAGACTACATAAATGATGACCCTGAGCTTCTAACCTCATTACACTCAATTTAGCCATAAAATCGTAAATGGAGGAGTGCAAAGTTTAACATAAACCATTTATTTGAAATCACACAATCCAGAAAAGACAAATTGGAATTTCTCTAAGACACTGTTGAAGGGCCAGAAAGATACCTTAGTGAGTAAGGCACATTCTCAAACCAGGCAAGTTGACTTCAATGCTTAGAAACCCACATGGTAGAAGGGAAGTTGTCCGGGGACTTTCATCTAAGTACCATGCATCCATGTGTGCACCTTCTCTTTCCCTTCTCTCTCCAAAATAAATAAATAAAATATTTAAAAAGAAATTAGTTTAATTGGGTAAAATGTATGTGGAGGGTGTGAAAGAGAAAGATAGGCAGGGCAAGAGACTTTAGAAAGAATTTGAAAGCAGAAAAACAATAAGTTTCTTATTTTGTAGACATATATATATATATATATATATACACAAATTTATAGGAAATGTACATAATTCATTTTCAAGTTAAAAATTTATAAAAGCAAAATTTTTTGCTACTAGGAATTAAGTATATAGAAACAGAATCTTACCTAAATTTTACACTTAGATTTGAACATCAAAGAAGTTTAAGATTTTAAGACATTGATTATAGAAGAAAAAGTTCAAAATATTAGAAAAATAAATTTCTTTCTTTCCCCTGTGACCCTAGATATTTTCTTCTATGATTTTAATTGTCATTCACAGAGAAAAATCAGTATTATTACTTTTGGTTATACTTATACATACACACACTCACACATGACTCTTCCAATGACTTTCACCCTCTCTGAATTTAAATTTAAGTCTGAAGACATGTAACTGTTATTCTTTTGACTTGCAAGTATAAACTAGTAGAATTGTATTAGAAATTCTGGCAGATATCTAGACATATTAATCAAATTACTTGTTACACATCTTTGGCTTATCTACATTTTTGTCCATATGTTTTTAAGGCATTGTGCCTACTCATAAAATATGCCAGTATAACAAGGCACTAAGTGTTCAGAAAAGAGGAATACAGATGGATCTTCTGGAAAGTGGAGTAAATGATATCACCTTGGAAAGATGCCACCTCTATATAATATCACTCATTGATACCCCATGTTTACTTAATTGCACTGGTGGTGTTAAAGACTGCATATACAACCTTTCACCACTAAAGGTAAACCTGTTTGGCTTGTATGATGTTTTTGGCACCACTCCTTTCTGAACATCAAGAAATGAATAAAATAATATTTTGTAAAAGATTTTCTGAAGGAAAGATAACTTTTTGAAATCAACTTCTAATAGGAAAGATGGCAGCAAATAATTTAGAGTCCTCTCCCCATCCTGAAGCTCAGGGAAATTTGCGAAAGAGGGGGTGGTAAGAGTGTAAGAGCACAACGATGGGAGGAGCAAGGATATGCAAGATACTCCATACAAGTTAGGGCTGAAGCAATCATAATTGGACTTTGCATGCCCACGCAATGTCCAACACACTATTGACCCCACAAAGTCTAGCATTTGCTAAAGGCACTAAGATCCTTGGAGGCAAGGGATTGACAGCCGCAGTAGTGTTCCTATGCTTAAGGGGAACCCAGGAAAGGATTCAGGGAAATGCCACTGGGTCCTTGTACGTCATTGGAGAGGAGGGCCCAGAGGAGAGTCTGGCATGCACATTAAAGGATTCTCTGGGGATTGGGGGGGAGGCACTGGGGGATGGCGAGGGAGGGCTAAGGGGAGGGGGAGCAGGGGGTTCGGGGTTAGGAAGAGGGAGGGAGGGAACTGGTGTACCTACTAAGTTTGTATGAGCGGAAATAATAATAAAAAATGTTAATAAAAAACAAAAAAATAATTTAGAGTCCTAACTGACTCATTTCTCACTGCTTTTTAAAGTACATTCATAAGTAAAACATGAAAGAAGTGAATACATATGGCCCTTACACTTCCTATCTTAAGTCTGGAACAATGGATAGCAAGATAAAAGAAGTAGGAAGAAAACTTCCTGTTGTGGGTATAGAAATACAACTGCCTGCAAATCTCATGAGAATTTATATATGAAAACATTAATTCTTTTTTTTTCCTGGGCAGAGTCAATGAAATTATGCTGCTTTCCTATGAAAAAGTTAGTGGATAGGTGTTTTTCACTATTGATATGAGTGCAGTTGTATTTACCAATGTTCAGGTACCTATATTGGAAGATAGTATAATGTGGGTATAATAAATAAAGGATTTTAGACTTTGCCATATACAGAATCTTGCAAAAGTATTGTAAATACACTGATGGTATGGTTCATTCAAAAACAAAATTGTTAGAATAATGGAACAGAATTCACCTTGATTAGCTGTATGCATGGGAAAATAACTTCTTATGAACTGATGACAGTTATAGTATCTGAGTGGGATACTAAAATAAAAATTGCATGGAAGCAGATATGAGGGACAATTTTTCATTAACTATATCACAAGCCCTCTATTCTTGGCCAGCATAACTTGGAAATAAACCATACGTATCCATGAAGGGGAGTAAGATGAGTGCCCAACATACTTATCCAGCATCAGTGAATATGCCAACACCAGTTTTACTCTGTGAATATCAGCACCACAACATTCCTTCCAGCCTCTGGCTATAAGCTGGCTCAGTACCCTAAGACTCTAGGTTTGTACCAGCACTGGCTTGTCGCTCAAGGGCTTTTGTCCCCAGGCTGGCCATACAGTTCCTGACTTTAGTTGACCACCTCTACACTCGGACTTCAGCCTATCACATTACCAAATGGCCCTAAAGATCCAGGTACAAAGTGAACCTAGATGAACAAAGATTTTAGATATCTCCCTAAATACCCAAGCTCTAGACTTTTCCCAGTAGATTCAGGTGACAGTTGTAACCCAGTGAATCTTGGTGTCATGTCAGCTAAGGCACATTATGACATACCTATCTTAAAGAACTGGATTCAGACTTGAAACCACAGATTCTGATTTTAAGGCTTCCTCTTTCACCCTTTCTGTCAGACTTATCCAGCCACTGACTCAAACAACAAGTCAGCTTGCCTGAATATTCCAGAAGCCTTTTATTGATACCCCTAGTTACCTCACTTTGAATATGTAAATGACTGGCTAATGATGGGCTCTATACAAGTCTATATACTACTATGTCAAAATTAGCAAAGGAAACTCCTAATCAGATTTACAGACATAGGTTCAAGACACAGGAATCATGTATGGCCAGAGAAAAATAACACAACAAAAGTGATAACGTAGTGTACCTAAAGGTACACTAATATAGCTGATCCCAAAAGACTGGAGATCTATGAAATGCCTGACAAAGTAATAAAACGATCTTCCTAAAGGAGCTCAGTGAAGTGCAAGACAGTGCAGATTAACAGTTCAATAAAAACAGGAAAACAATACATGAACTAAGACAAATTCCACTATGAGAAATAAGTCATTTATTTGTGCATTAGCAACAAGCACAAATTCTGAAGCTACAGAACAGTGTGAACTACATAACTGAGGATTTCAAAACTTTTTTTTTTTTATTATTTATTCAACTGTGTGCATATGCGTGTGTATGTGCACGCGCGTGTCTGTGTGTGTGTGTGGTGTGTGTGTGTGTGTGTGTATGTGTAGAACCACGGACGAATTCGCGAACCACCATGGCCGCCTCCACCTCCTTCTGCCCCGGGATTCACAGGCTCCGCCCTACCAGGACCAGAAGCGCAGGCCGCCCCCGCTTCCACCTGGCGTCTATACGTGGGATCTGGGATCCGAACTCAGGACCTTCCGCCTGCAAGGCGGAGGCTTAACCCCTGAGCCACCTCTCCAGCCCCCATAACTGAGGATTTCAGAAGAGAGTTGTAGCATCAGACTTGGTCAATCAGAGGAAATAGTGAGCTTTAAGAAGAGTCCATTAAAACTACCTAGTTAGAAAAATAGAAAAAAAAGAAAAACATAATGAAACTAGGCATAGAAAGCAAATGAGATATGAGCGGAAATAATAATAAAAATGCTAAAAAATTACATTGAGACATTTAAAATTTGTCAACTAATACTTATGAATATTTATAAAGGCTCCATGTGACACAAAAAAAAGAAAGCAAATGAGAGATTTAAGGGACATTAAAATAAATGACATTGTTAGATTTTTTGATACAATATCAAAAGCCTAAGCAATGAGAGCAAAAACAGACACATGGGATCAAATCAAGTTAGAAAATTTCTGAATCTAGGAGTGTAGCCCCATGGTAAAGTACTTTGTTTACCATATGTAAAGCCCTCGAACTGATTTCCAGTGATAAAAATAAAAAAATGAATGAATTATAGTAAAATGAAAGCTTCTGAACAACTGTCATAGTTAGGCACAGGTGTCAATTTGACTGTTAAGGGTTTGAGCTCTGGGCACATTTGTGGAGAATTAATGGTTGGGTTAAGCCCAGAACAAAGCTGCAGGCGATTGTTCAGCTGATAGGGAAGGTCCAGCCTATGGTGGGTGTGACTAGGCCCCCCGAACAGGTGAATAAAATACTGAGAGCCAGTTGAGGAAGTTGGCATCCTTTTGTATACTTGGGCATACATGCTGGTCTGGCAAGTAAGGATTGTCCCTCTCTCAGCCTTTATGTAGAGATGGTGTGGCCAGTTCCCTCGGCCCTGGTATTGATGCATGCTCTCCCATCAAGCTGGACTACGAACTGTAACCAGTATATTTTAAAAGAATAATCCCCTTGTTCCCTTAAGCCATTTGATGATCACTTATCAGCAACCATGCAAAAGAACTGCAACAACAACCAAGTAAACAATTTAAAGATTAAACAGGCTATGGATTAGAAGAAAATATTTGGATACCATACATACAATAATGAGAAAATATCTGACACATATATGTAGTTTAAACAACTCAATAGTAGGAAAACAACCCAGTTAAAATTTGGTAAGAGACTTGAATCAATATTTCTCAAAAGAAGATACAAATGGCCAACAGACATATGAAAATTGCCTTAACCTTGTAAGTGCCAGGATTACCAATGTGTACCATCAATTCCACATGAAACAACCATCTTGAAAAAAATATCATCATCTCCATGTTTACTACAGTGTTATCCACAATAGCTTATATATGGAATTAGTCTAAGGGTCTATAGATGAATAAATGAGTAAGCATGTATTAGAGCATTATTCAGCAATCTACAAGAGTAAAATCCAATCATGGGAGACAATGTGAATGAAGACATCATGCAGCAATACATGTTAGACTTGGCAAATTGTCACATGCTGTGTATACTTACTGAGAAGCTGGCTTTGGAAGTGGGTTTCCTCCTGTTTCGGACCTGAGCATGTGATGTCAAAGTGTCCTCCAAGACTCCTTGCCCAGAGACAGGCTGCCTGCAACCTCAAGGCCTGTGGGCAGGAGAAAGGAATACAATAAAAGAATCCCTGTCTTTGAGAACAAAAGAGTAAATCGTTGGAGTAAAAACATTCTGTCCTTGAATACAGCTAGGAACTAAAGCACTCCCAGGCACCTTCCCAAAGCTAAAGATTTAGCTACTCATTCAGTGTTGTAAAACTGCCCATGGTAGAAATAGCTAGTTTGAATTCCAACTCTAAAGAGAATGCTCTGCCCAGAATTTCTCAATGAGGAAATCCATCTTACTGATTCCTTCGGATTTCCACAAGTCATTTGTGCTGAATGTTAGTAAGCTTGCTATTGAATGGTAGTTTGTTATTTATCTTCTTCTTTATTCTATCTTCTATTTACAATTTATTTTCTTTTCCTTGTTACATACTTAATAAGCTCACTCATTCAAAATTGAAAGCATCACTATTGTAAATCATTCTCTGTACTGTACAGAGCACATGCTAAGTAAAACAAGATATAGAGAGACCTTTAGACGGAATCTAAAAAAAAAATCTCATCCATAAAAACATCAGGCTTCATAATTGAGGAAATGGGAAAAATTTGCTCAAGGGGTACAACTAGCAGTAACATAAGTCACAACTAGAAGCAGTTACAAGCTCAAGAGAACTGCTATATAGCATGTTTACTATAGCTCATTGCACATGCTGTATTCTTGAAATTTACTCAAGAGATCTTAAATATTCTTACCACAAAATTATATATATGTGAAATGTATTGACATGGTAATCAATCAGTGTCAATCATTCATTTTATAATGAATAAATCACAATCGAGCACGGGACTTAGAGTTAACCAAATCTGTGTTCCTGAGACAAACGTTGCTCTGTATGCTACAAATACATACAATGTTTTATTTTCCAATTATACTTCAATAAAATTGAATATATGGGGTGACTTTGACAGCCAATTTTTCCTCTTAGTATGCTTGGATTCTCCTGGCTGTCCTATCACAGCACTTGGAACGAATGAAACTCTTTGGCAGTGGCACAGCTCTTTTATCCATTCACATGTTTGGCAGTGGACTCATTACCAAGTGTCTGGACATTTTCAGCCAAGGTGATCTACTTTTCAATATTTCTAATATCCATTCATTATCTTCTGTGAGCAAGACATAGTTAATAAAACAAGTTGCATCTTAGATATGTAGATTTCAGAATGAAAAAGATTCAGGTGAAAGTTCCAACTTTTCTGTGGTCTTGCTAAGCCATTTCCATAAATTATTTTACTATGCTTTGTAATGGGTCTGGGGCTGCTCAGGAATTCAACACTCAAGAGCACTAAATAAGTTTAAAAAGGGGGGAGGCTTTATTTAGCTGATCAGAGACTGTATTCTGAGGTCAGGGTCTCAGAATATTGCCCACGGACCTTGTTTAACCCAGGCTTATAAAGCCACGCAAACACAAGCGGCTATGTAAAGTAAGCGGCATAGCAAGCAGCATTGCAGAAGCTTAGGTGAACAGTTGTCTCAAATAGCAGTTATTCTGTAACTATATCTTAAGGTTTCCAAGAAAGAGGGACCTAAGGTGGTTTATGTGAGGCTTTATTACTAGTCAGTAAGTAAAAAAGTATAGTGAAAAAAAAAAAGCCAGCCAAAGCAGAGCCCACCAAGCAAAATTCTGCCAAGGCAAAGCCCATTACATTATAATTTCCCAGCATTTTACATTATTTTAGGCTACTACATGCTTCATAATGTATAAAACTAAAAAATAAAATTAATTTCATTTGGGTTTTGCACAGATTTGTACAGAAAATTTTGTGACAGAACATAGCAAATTTTTTTCACACAAAATTCAGTGACTGTCAAGTGCATTGCCATTTTATGAAATTATCTACGGTTTCATGGTAGAAAAAATTTAAAATTTGACAAATTTGTTAAACAAAGTTTTGCAAGTTTTAAAAATCAGATTTATATATTCACAAGTAGATGTGCAAGTATATAGTAATGCAAAGAAGATTCAAAGGAAATTGTTTAATATAGCACAAAATTTCTTTAAAATCAGTGAGATGAACAAAACACTACACCAGACAAGCAAAAAGCTAGAGGATATGACAGTCTAGGTTTTACCATATAAACCTTCTGTCATGATTCAAATCTGAGTTGTTCTCCACAAGTTCATGTGTTTAAATTCTCTGATATCAATATTTGTAAACATTGTGGCAACTTAAAGAGATGGACCTTTGCTGAAGAAAAGCAGGTTACAAAGGGTAGACCTTAAGGTTTGGAGGCCCTGCCTTGCTTCCTTGAAGTTTGTTCTTGCTCTCTCTGCCTCCATGATTTAACTTATGACCTGACCCCTCCAGCCTTTGCCATCAAGCCATGCTTTTTGTGATAGTGAGAGGCAGGTGTCAACCTAACAGTTCCAGGCTGAGTTTGAGACACAGCTGTGAAGAAGTAATAGGGCAAGCCAGTAAACAAGTCTACCTTTAATTGACAATAAAGACCCAGCCAATGGTGGATGGTACTAGTCTCTAAACAGGTGTATATAATGGAGGGGTTGAGAAAGTTGGCATATTTTGGCATACTTGGGCAGACATGTTGGCCTGGCAAGAATGGATTGCTCTTCTCTCAGAAGTCTTGTGGATGGACGGATTTGGTGTGGCCACTTCTTTTGACCCCAAGTATTGGTGTGATCTTTCCTCCTAAGCTGGACATGTATCTGTAACCAGACTATCGTAAGCCAAAAATAAAATGTCTTGTTACCCTGTAAGCCATTTGGTAATCCATTTATTGACAATACAGAGTAACTACAACACTTTCTGCTATGAGATTTCTGCAGTAATGGACTATCCCCTCTGGAACAATAAGTTAAATAAATTTCCCTTTTCTTCCTTTAACTTGTTTCTGAACATTATCTCACAGCAGCAGAAAGAGAGAAAAATAACTTTAACAGAAATTGGTACTGAGAACTGGAGTATTGCTGTGAGAATAAAAGGATCTGGTACCAGAAATAAAATCCGAGATAATTTGCACAGAGAAGTATGTTTGTTACTATGATATGGCTGGTGCACCTTTGAAACTGTTTGGTGGGAGGATGATGACAATTTTTGAACTTTGGATTATGAAAGACACTGTGTCCTGAAAACAGACTTAAATGGCTATTCTAGTGAAACATTTTAAAAAAAATAATATGCTAATGATGCTGAAAATCAATCCAGCTTATGAAGGTCTAGAGAGGGATAGAGACTGTTTAGGAAATTGTACTAAGGGCAAATGGAGTGATACTTTGGCAGATAAGTTAGCTGAGCAAAAATATTTTGCTTCTGTACTAAAGTTTGCTTGATATTAAATTAAAATGTTTGGTGGAGAAAGTTTAAAACAACACAGGTTTTAAATTCTGGCATGGATACTTTTTACTGCTCCTCTTTAGATTTATGATGAAAATGAGCAAGAAATAAGGCAAAAAATAATAAAAACTGAGATTTGATGATGAAAAATATGAGGCTGACCTTGAGACTGCAAAGAAAAAAATGGGGATTATTGTTGATTAGCTTCAATAGTTAAACAAATTCCTCCACCTTCCTTCCCTCCTCTATCTCTTTCCTCCTCCTCCCTCCCTCCCTCCCTTCCTTTGCTCTCTTTGAGATGGGATATCACTACATCACCCAGGTTGAACTGAAAATTTTTGTCTCATATGACCATCCTGCCTCAACCTCCATTATGCTTGGTATCAAATGGTTGCACAATTGTACCTGTCTAGTTTTTTAACTCACTAAAAATATTTCAAAATTTAAACTTTAACTCTCTAATATATATAAAATCTTAAAAGATTATATACAATACATAAATACATAATAAACAATATAAATATTTTGGCCATAACCAGGTCATTTTGTAAAACTCTATCATGCTTGTATGGTGGCAGTTCTCAGAGCTGACCACATCAGCTAACAATAGCCATTCCTGAAACTAATTTTTCTTCCTAGATTCCTGTCCTCCCAACTCTATTATCTTAACAATTGCCAACATTGAGAGATGATTATCTTTTACCTGACATTTTTTCACTAACCAAATCTTACTTCTCTAACAACCCCTTAGCAACATCTGAAAGCAATAAAAGTTAGAACCCCCATTTGTCTTTTGAGCATTGCGGATTTCTCTCACCATGCTGCCCCCGTCCGTTATCTTCTTTGTACTCTAGGACTTGAAGCTAGTTCTTTTTTTCCAATATTCTTTCACGTTAATGTCGAACTGTAAGAACTATTAGGCCCTCATATCCAGTAAAACTCATATTTTTCAAGTATCTTTCTTTCATTAGCTTTGTTTACTTATTCCTTACACGTATCAGAATTTAGAGAGATCAATTAGGTTTTGGCAGAAAAAAGCGATTTTTTTCTGAGTGAATAAGAACACTTTATTTAGTGAAAATAACACTTATCCATGATTATATTAGTATTACAATTTTCTGTACAGAGCAACAAAATCTCGTTTCCACAGCTTTTCTTCTTTTTCTTAAACCCTGCTAAACTGTCAGTGAACTTTTATTACTCTTACAGAGAATCATCAAGTAATTCTTACAGATGGCCATCTGTAGTTTTAAAATTTAAAAGCACATTCACAAAAATCTACTTTACTTTAGACTAAACCATATCAGCACAATTCAATGAGATAAGGTTGCATTTAGGACATTAAAATACTGAAATTTCAGTTCATCCTGAATCAAAGAGTTGGAAAGGTTAACATAAATGCGATGCCATTAAATATTTAGTTCCTTGTGTTTTATGTCACAGTATGCACTCATCTCTGTTAGATTTAGATAGCAGGGTAACAGTTTTGTCTTCTAAAATACGATGCTTACCTGAAAGTCATTACATAAATGTCAGAGGATAAAAATGTGTCTGTTCAAAATTAATTGTTTCTTAAGACCACATTTATAAATAGAAAAGCATCTTAGGATGGCTGTCTACTTTCTTTCATGCACATGCTTTCCTGGATATCTGGCATTTGAGTAGATTCTTATAATAAAATGAAAAAATGAAAGAACAAGAAAGAGCAGCTTTTATCCCATCTCTGTATTTAGAGTGATTTGTGCTGATGAATTGGATTTTAGGAATAGTGATGTCTGAGGAGGATTCTCTGGAAGTTTTCCTACTGGACAATGTGTGGCAAAATTTCTCATCTAAATATCACAAATTAGATTTCACTAAAAACTCATAGTAGGCAATATTATCTTTATCAGTAGTATTTTTATGCGTTCTTGCCCATCTGCATTGTACAATGTTTCACCTTGTCTGTACCTGTCATTCTTTCCTGTTAGATGCATCATTTAGAGGAATTATTTTCTTCAACAAAAAGCAACAGAAATGGCAAAAGTGTTTTATAACTGTGGTGCTGAAGGTTTGGTGCATTGAGCTTTAAGGAATAAAAGGAAGAAAAAAGAAAAGAAAAGTGTAATTCAAAAGCAGTAATTATTTTGTATACCACAAGTACAGATTTTCTGTGTCTAAAAAAATCAATTGCATATATAGTTAAATGCTTTTGCAGAAAGTTTGTCCTTGGGTTAAGATTTAGCCATATTTTCTTTAACAAAATTTAGTTCAACATGCTTGGTTCTTTCAAGGGAAGATAAGTGTTTCTTTGCACATGTCTTCTAAAATTAATTTGGAATTGTGAAACAATTATATGTTATAGAGGAGGACCTGCTATTTCATCAATCATGAAACTTTCAGTATATAACAAATATAAAATCCCATTAAGATCTTCTATCATGAACATTATTAGTAGTTTGTGATTTTTCAGGATGAAGGTATTACCTGTAACTCTCTCAAGAAATTCTTTTTTAAATTTTACCTAGTTTTTTAAAATATTTATTATTATTATTTCCGCTCATACAAACTTAATAAGTACACTGGTTCCCTCCCCCCCTCCTTCTCCCCCCGAGCCCCCTGGTCCCCTTCCCCTCACCCCTCCCTCCCCATTCCCCAGTGCCTCCCTCCCCAATTCCCAGAGAGTCCTTTAATGTGCATCCCTGACTCTCCTCTGGACCCTCCTCTCTGATGACGTACAAGGACCCAGTGGCACTTCCGTGAACGCTTTTCCGTGTTCCCCTTAAGCATAGGAACACTACTGTGGCTGCCAATCCCTTGCCTCCAAGGATCTTGGTGCCTTTAGCAGATGCTAGACTTTGTGAGTTCAATAGTGTGTTGGACATTGCGCAGGGCATGCAAAGTCCAATTATGATTGCTTCGGCCCTAACTTGTATGGAGTATCTTGCAAATCATTGCTCCTCCCATCCTTTTGCTCTTACACTCTTACCACCCCCTCTTCCACAAATTTGCCTGAGCTTCAGGATGGGGAGAGATTAGTCTGACTTAGTTCTAGGTGGTTGATATAGAGTCTCTGAAGTTCTAGATTGTGGTTTATGTTCTTCTTTTTCAGTTTTGCTGCTCCTGCAATGCCCTTTACTCCATCCTGATGGGCACTGTATATCACCTCCTGGCCAGAGACAAAAAGCTGTTAAACTGGAGTCTTATTATAAGAGCACATTCAAGGGTAGATGTAATAAAAGTAGGAAACCTCAGTGAGGGAGAGGTCAATCACCCATTTGCAAAATGGTTACTTTTTCTCTGCCAGACTATATGCCCTCCCCTTCTGGTGAGATCATACCCCCTTAGTTGTAAATGATCAGGAATGAACGTCTGTGAACTTAACCAGGTATCACATTACTTACTTGCAGTCCTTGATGGAGGCCTATTTTCTCTACTGTAACATGGTCACTTCTCTCCTTGTTTCTGGTGGGGCCCTCCAACCCCATCCCTCCTACTCATAATCCTTGCAATTACTGTAGGTATTACATAGATTTACCTATGAGTGTCTCAAGGTGGGCTGGGTGGGTTTGGTACTAGGAGCCACCTATTAGGGAGTACATATGGTGCTAAATTTTCTGGGTTTGGGATGCTTCACTTAATATAATTGTTTCTAATGACATCCATTTCCTGGCAAATTCCTGTAATTCATCATTTTTGATGGCTGAGTAGTACTCCATTGTATAGATGTACCACAGTTTCCTTATCCACTCATCAACTGATGGACATTTGGGTTGATTCCATGACTTTGCTATTGTAAACAGTGCTGCTATAAACATTGTTGTGCTTGTGCTATCGAGGTGAACCTCGGCTGTATGGGAGGTTATTCCCAAAAGTGGAAGCACAGGGTCATATGGCATTTCAATCTTTAATTTCTTTAAGAATCTCCAGACGGCTCGCCAGAGCAGCTGTATGAGCCTGTATTCCCACTAGCAATGTAGCAGAGTTCCCCACACCCCACATCCTCTCCAGCATTTGTTGTTGTTTGTATTGTGGATTTTTGCCATCCTGACCGGGGTGAGATGATATCTCAGGGAAGTTTTCATTTGCATTTACCTGATGGCTAAAGAAGTGGAACATTTTTGAAGATATTTGTTAGACATTTTAATGTCATTCCTGGTAAAATTTCTTTTAAGTTCCAGGGCCCATTTTTTAATTGGGCCATTGGTTTCCTTGGTGTTTAGTTTTCCAAGTTCTTTGTGCACTCTGGACAGTAGAGCTCTATCAGATATGTGGCTAGTGAAGATTTTCTCCCATTCTGTGGGTTGTTTTTGAGCTCGTGTTACAATCTCTTTATCTGAGCAGAAGCTCTTTAATTTCACAAGATCCCGACTGTTGAGAGTTGGTAGCAGTGACTGTGCCATTGGATGTCTGTTTAGGAAATGTTGGCCGAGCCCAATCAGCTCGAGAGAGTTCCCTATCCTTTCAACTATGGTTTTTATAGTCTCTGGCCTTATATCAAGGTCCTCGATCCATTTGGAATTAAGTCTTGTACATGGTGACAAGTACGGGTCCAGCTTTAATCTTCTGCATGTGGAGATCCAGTTTTGCCAGCACCATTTGTTGAAGATGCTGTTCTTTTTCCATTGGATTCTTTGGGCCCCTTTGTCAAAGACCAAATGGCTGTAATTTTGTGCGCTTATATCTGGGTCTTCAATCCTTATCCATTGATCTGTTTGTCTATTTTGGAGCCAGTACAAGGCTGTTTTTATAACTATGGATTTGTAGTATAGACTAAGGTTTGGTATGGTAATACCTACAGCAGTGTTTTTGTTACTCAGGATTGTCTTTGCTATCCTGAGTCTTTTGTGCCTCCATATGAATTTTGAGATTGTTTGGTCAACTTCTTTGAAGAATTGCTTTGGGATTTTAATTGGTATAGCATTGAATTTGTATATTGCCTTTGGTAGGATGGTCATTTTTATGATGTTGATTCTGCTAATCCAGGAAAAAGGGAGGTCTTTCCACCTTCTGGTGTCTTCTGCTATTTCTTTCTTTAGGGTTTTAAAGTTTTCATTGTAAAGGTCTTTTACCTCCTTGGTTAGGTTTATAACAAGGTATTTCATTTTTTTAGGAGCTATAGTAAATGGGATTGTTTCTCTCAAGGCTTTTTCTCTTCTTTCATTCTGGGCATATAGGAAGGCCTCTGATTTTTGTACATTTATTTTGTATCCTGCCACCCTACTGAACTTCTCAATTAGTTCCAGGAGCTTCCTGGTGGAGTTTTTGGGATCACTCAGCTATAAGATCATGTCATCTGCAAATAGGGATAGCTTGACTTCTTCCTTGCCGATTTGAATCCCTCTTATGTCCCTTTCTTGTCTTATGGCTTCGGTTAAGACTTCAAGTACAATATTGAATAGAAGTGGTGAGAGTGGACAGCCTTGTCTAGTTCCTGATAGAAGTATGAATGCTTTCAATTGTTCCACATTGAGCATAATCCTTGCTGTGGGCTTGTTGTATACAGCTTTTATTATATTGACAAAGGTTGCCTCCATTCCTACTTTCTCTAGCGTTTTTATCATAAAAGGCTGTTGGATTTTGTCAAAAGCTTTTTCTGCATCTATCGAGAGTATCATGTGGTCTTGGACTTTGGACTGTTTTACATGATAAATTACATTTATTGATTTTCGTATGTTGAACCAACCTTGTGTGCCAGGGATGAAGCCTACTTGGTCCCTGTAATGATCTTTTTAATGTGTTTTTGAATCCGATTTGCTAAGACTTTGTTGAGAATCTTTGCGTCTGTGTTCATCAGAGAGATCGGCCTATAGTTTTCTTTTTTAAGTGAATCTTTATTAGGTTTTGGGATTAAAATGGTATTAGCTTCATAGAAGGAATTTGGTAGTGTTCCTTCCTTTGCTATTTGATGGAACAGTTTAAGGAATATTGGTGTTATTAACTCCTTAAATGTGTGGTACAACTCTGTGCTGAATCCATCTGGTCCAGGACATTTTTTGGTGGGAAGATTTGAGATTACTTCAATTTCCTTATATGTTATAGGACTATTTAAATAATTCACAACTTCCTGATTCAATTTAGGTAAGTTGTATTAGTTAGAAATTCATCCATCTCTTTTGTGTTGTCAAACTTCACAGAGTATAAGTTTTTGAAATATGATGTTATAATTCTATGGATTTCTTGGGTATCAGTAGTGAAAACTCCATGTTCATTTCTAATTTTGTTAATTTGGATTTTCTCTCTCTTGCTTTTGGTTAATTTAGCTAGGGGTGTATCAAGGTTATTGATTTTTTTTCAAAGAACCAGCTTTTTGACTGGTTGATTTTTTCTATAGTTTTCTTAATCTCGATTTCAGATATTTCTCTCCTTATTTTGCTAATCTCCTCTCTTCTACTACTTTTGGGATCAGATTGCTCTAGTTTCTCTAAAGCATTAAGCTGCATTGTTAAGTTGTTTATTTCTGATGTTTCCATTTTTTTGATGTAGGCATTAAGAGCTATGAACTTACCTCTTAGAACCGCTTTCATTGTGTCCCAGAGATTCTGGTAAGTTGTATTTTCATTATCATTCACTTTCAGGAAATCTTGAATTTCCTTTTTAATTTCTTCCTGAATCCAGTTCTCATTCAGCATCATATTGTTAAGTTTCCAGGAGTTAGTGTATTTTCTCTTGTTTGTTGTGGTATGGATGTCCAGCTTTAGGCCGTGGTGGTCTGATAGAGCACAGGTTAGAATTTCAACTTTTTTGTATATGTGTAGATTCGTTTTGTGGCCCAGTATGTGGTCTATTTTGGAGAAAGTTCCTTGTGTTTCTGAGAAAAATGTGTATTCTTGGTACGTTGGTGAAAAGTTTGGTAGAGATCTGTAAGGTCCATTTCTTTAAGGGTTTGATTAAGTTCCAAAGTGTCTCTGTTAAGCTTTTGACCTGTTGATCTATCCCATGTTGAGAGTGCGGTGTTGAAGTCCCCAAGAATTATCTTTTGGGTGTTGATTTCTTGCTGTAGATGCTGTAGGGTTTTCTTAATGAATGTGGAGGGGCCCGCATTGGGTGCATATATGTTCAGTATTGTGAAGTCTTCCTAGTGAATTGTACCTGTCACTAAAATGTAGTATCCATCTGTGTCTCTTATAATTTTCTTTGCTTTTCTTTACTTTGTCTGATATCATAATGGCTACCCCTGCCTGTTTTCTGCTTCCATTAGCTTGTAGAATTGTTGACCAGCCGTTTATTTTTAGGGCATGCCTATCTTTTGTGGTGAGATGGGTTTCCTGCAGGCAGCAGATTGATTGATTGTGATTTTTAATCCAAATTTGTAATTTGTGTCTCTTGATCTGTGAGTTAATTCCATTAACATTTAGTGTTATATTGGAGAAACTATTTTTATTTATTTATTTTTTTTTAAATTTTTTTATTATTATTATTTATTCAACTGTGCACATGTGCGTGTGTATGTCTGTGTGTGTGTGTGTGTCTGTGTATGTGTGTGTGTGTATCTGCGTATGTGTAGAACCACGGACGAATTCGGGAACCACCATGGACGCCTCACAGGCTCCGCCCTACCAGGACCAGAAGCGCAGGCCGCCCCCGCTTCCGCCTGGCGTCTATACGTGGGATCTGGGATCCGAACTCAGGACCTTCCGCCTGCAAGGCGGAGGCTTAACCCCTGAGCCACCTCTCCAGCCCCGGAGAAACTATTTTTAATTCCAGATATTTATTATGTTTAGTAGTTTTTATAAGTATATTGCTTTGCTTTTAATGGTGTTATACTTGCCTTCTGTTCTCCTGGATATGCCTGTTTTTTTCTTCAAGCTTGAGTATCATTTCTAGCATGTTTTGAAGGCCTGGTTTGGTGGACATGTATCCCTTCAAGTTGTCTTTGTGCTTGGAGATTTTTCTTTCTCCCTCGATCATAAGGGATAGTTTTGCAGGGTAAATCAGCCTGGGTTGACATTTTTGCTCATTCAATACTTGAAGTATGTCTCTCCAAGCTCTTCTTGCTTTTACTGTTTCGACTGAGAAATCATTTGTTATTTTAATGGGTTTACCTTTAAAAGTGACTTGTTTTTTTCTCCCTTGAAGCTCTCAGCACAAGTTCTTTATCTTGAATGTGGAGTATTTTGACTATTATTTGCTGTGGCGAGCTTCTGTTTTGGTCATATCTGTTTGGGGTGCGGAATGCCTCTTGTATATGGATGGGCCTCTCTTTTTTTAGATGAGGAAAGTTTTCCGTGATGGTCGTTTGAAAAATTTCCTCAGGGGTGGTAGTTTGAGATTCTTGCTCTGGTATTCCATGAATACGCATGTTAGGCTTCTTCAAGGTGTCCCATATCTCTTGGATATTTCTCTCAAGCATCTTTTTGGCTTTAACAACCTCTTTCATTGAGCTGGTTAATACTTCCACTTTATCTTCAAGGTCTGAAATTCTGTTTTCTGCTTCCTTAGTTCTACTGATAAGACTCTCTGTGGAGTTCTGGGTTGAAGATAACTTGTCTTTTAGCTCAGTTTTAAACTCTGCTTGAGTGTGTTTTAACTGCCAGTTTTTGTTTCTTGCACTGTTTTTCTCAACTCCTCCAAGTGTCTGTTGTGTTCCTCTTCAAACCGATTGATTCGATTATTTAATTCCTCCCGGATTTCCTCTTTCATAGTATTGAACATGGTAATGATCATATTTTGAAAGTCGTTTTCCTGGGTCACGCTTTCATGGCCATTTTCCCTGGGTTTGTTCTGGTTGGAGTCTAACATTATGGGATTAATTCCTTCAGTGGGAGATTTGTTTACTTGAGTGTTGTTTCTCATGGATTTGCAATTTGACTTTGGCATTGTTGTTTTAACTCTTAAGATCTTTCAATTTCTGTGCTTTTTTCACTAAACTGAATTATTTCATCTGGGTTTCTGGGGATGGGCAGGGACGGAGCTTACCTAGGTCATGCTGAGACCCGGCTGGACTGAGCGCGCATCCAGGGCGGCGGAGTGGGGGAAGGAAGGATGGGGCATCGGTGGGGAGCGCTATTTAACCTGAGGGGAGCTGGGGCAGGGCCCGACACAGAGGGGGTGTCCTCCTCCCACGCCCTGCCCGGCTCCGGCTGGATGGCGAGAGGAGCTGGGTCCCTTGGGCTGCCTGGGGTTCTGGGGGTGGATAGGGTCAGAATTTTACCTAGTTATATAAGCTCAATGAGTACGTATCCTCACCCCCTTCCCCTCCTCATTCCATTCCCTTTTTGTCTCCCTGTAACGGTTATTCTTATCTATTGCTGTGAGAGAACACCCAAAGTCAAACAACTTAAGGGAGAAAGGGAGATTTATTCAGCTTACTGTTCCAGAGGTGAGAAACAGTCTTTCATGGCGGAGGTGACATGGCTGGTGGCTGAAGCTGAAGGCAGGCTAAGTCATTGCAAACATCCTGGAGTCTCTCTTGTAAGTCTTCTGTGCTATGGTTCTTTATATCTGATTTGCTACTGGGAGGTTCCAATCAGATCTAGGGCTGGACATTGTATTGTAAATGTATTGTTCTGGATTATCTCTTCAGGTAGTCTGACAGCTGATCTTAGTTAATGCCAGGTGTGGTCAAGTTGATACCCAAGATTAACTATCATACCCCCCATACCTCCCTCTCTTTTCCCTTTCCTCACTCTCTCTTCCTAGCTTTCCTCCTTCCTCTCTCATGGTGTCTCCCACCTCCTCCCTCCCACTCTCATGTCTGTCAGTTTATATAGGCCCCGAAATTCCCTTTGAATAATCTGCTCTAAAGGGGCTTCAGAATGCTCTGGCATATCTTGAGCCTTTTCTTGGGCTTCCATTAATTTGGAAACTCACCTATATCTGTGTAATCCCTTGCCTCTAAAGATCCTATTGTCTGAAACTCATTTGTCTATGAGCACATATTGACATGTCAGTCATTGTGCAGGTCAAGTAAAGTCACCTCTCATTGCAGTGAGTTCCTGGCAGCCACAGCCCTGTCTGGACTGGAGTATCTTGTTCAGCTACCATCTAACTGACAGCCTCTATCCCTTCCATGATAGGGGACACATGCCCAACACTTCAAACCCAATCAAACCCAAGTGAACAGGAAGGAAAGTGAGAGTGAGCATTGTCAGGTGTCTTGTTACTTACAAGCCACTCATGACGGTGGCCTAATTTCTCTATTAAACTGTACTCCTGTGTCTCCTTTTTCTTGAGGTCTTCTTTCCCCATCCCTCTTAGTTATAATTCTTTGCAGTTATATTAGGCATTATAGAGATTTTCCTTAAGTATGTCATTAAGAGGATTTAGAGCTAAGAGCCACTTATAAATGAAAATATGCGGGATATAATTTTCTGTGCCTGGGATATTTCACTCAGTATAATTTCTTTAATTTCCATCCATTTATCAGCAGATTTCATTAATTCATTTTTTGATGAATGAGTAGTATTCCATTTTATAAATGTACCACGTTTTCATTATCCATTCATCAACTCTTAGGCATTTGGGTTACTTCCATTACTTTGGTATTGTAAATAGTGCTGCAATGAACAAGGATGTACCCATGTCACAGTACTAAGTGACTCATTTGGGGGCATTATTCCCAGTAGTGGTATAGCATGATCATATAGCATTTCAATCCTTAACCTTTTCAGAAACTGCTGTACTGATTTCCAAAGTGGTTATACAAGCCTGCATTCCCACCAACAATGACTGAGGGTTTCCTTCTCCCTACATCCTCTTCAGCATTTCCTGTTGTATGTATTTTGGATTTTTACAAATCTGACCAGGGTGAAATATCTTAGGGTAGTTTTGATTTGCCTTTCCCTGATAGAGAGGAGGAATATTTTGTAAGGTTTTTGTTTGACATTTCAATTTCATCCCTGGAAAAATTTCTTTTAAGTTCTACAGCCCATTTCCTAAATGGGCTATTTATCTCCCTGGTGTTTAGTTTTTTTAGTTCTTCCTACACTCTAGATATTAGTCTTCCTACACTGTAGATATTAGTCTTCTGTCAGATGTGTGGTTAGTGAATATTTTCTCCAATTTGGTAGGTTGTCTTTTTTTTATTATTTCCGCTCATACAAACTTAGTAGGTACACTGGTTCCCTCCCTCCCTCCTCATTCCCCCGACCGCCCTGCTACCCCTCCCCTCATCCCTCCCTCTCCAACCCCCAGTGCCTCCCCCCCCCAATCCCCGGAGAATCCTTTAATGTGCATGCCAGACTCTCCTCTGGGCCCTCCTCTCCAGTGACGTACAGGGACCCAGTGGCATTTCCCTGAACCCTTTCCTGTGTTTCCCTTAAGCATAGGAACACTACTGTGGCTGTTCATCCCTGGCACACAAGGTTGGTTCAACATACGCAAAACAATAAATGTAATTCATCATATAAACCAGTCCAAAGTCCAAGACCACATGATACTCTCGACAGATGCAGAAAAAGCTTTTGACAAGATCCAACAGCCTTTTATGATCAAAACGCTAGAGACAGTAGGAATGGAAGGAACCTTTATCAATAAAATAAAAGCTACATACAACAAGTTTACAGCAGGGATTATGCTCAATGGGGAACAATTGGAAGCATTCCTACTTCGATCAGGAACTAGACAAAGCTGTCCACTCTCACCACTTCTATTCAATATTGTACTTGAAATCTTAGCTGAAGCCATAAGACAAGAAAGGGACATAAAAGGGATTCAAACGGGCAAGGAAGAGGTCAAGCTATCCCTATTTGCAGATGACATGATCTTATACCTGAGTGATCCCAAAAACTCCACCAGGAAGCTCCTGGAACTAATTGAGAAGTTCAGCAGGGTGGCAGGATACAAAATAAATGTGCAAAAGTCAGAGGCCTTCCTATATGCCCAGAATGAAAGAAGAGAAAAAGCCTTGAGAGAAACAATCCCATTTACTATAGCCCCTAAAAAATGGAATACCTTGTTATAAACCTAACCAAGGAGGTAAAAGACCTTTACAATGAAAACTTTAAAACCCTAAAGAAAGAAATAGCAGAAGACACCAGAAGGTGGAAAGACCTCCCATGTTCCTGGATTGGCAGAATCAACATCGTAAAAATGACCATCCTACCAAAGGCAATGTACAAATTCAATGCTATACCAATTAAATTCCCAAAGCAATTCTTCAAAGAAGTTGACCAAACAATCTCAAAATTCATATGGTAAGTTGTCTCTTTGTTTGGTTGACAATCTCTTAAGCTGAACAGAAGCTCTTTAATTTCATGAAATCCCACTTTTTGAGTGTTGGTTCTTTTTCCTGTGCTATTGGGGTGCTGTTGAGAAAATGTTGGCCTAAGCCAATCAGCTTGAGGGAATTCCCTACTTTTTCATATAAAGTTTTTATAGTCTCTGGTTAATATTAAGGTTCTTGATCAATTTGGAGTTGGTTTTCATGCTTGGTGACAAGTAAGAGACCAGTTTCAATCTTTTGCATGTAGATATCCAGTTTTACCAGCACCATTTGTTGAAGATGCTGTTCTTTTTCCATTGAATTTTCTGAGCCTCTATGACAAGGATAAGATGACTTTAAGTGTATGGGGTTATGTCTGGGTCTTCAATCCTTATCCACTGATCCATGTGTCTATTTTGGAGCCAATACTTAAAGCTGCTTTTTTTACTATGGATTAGTGTATGGATTAAGGTTTGGTATAGTGGTACCTCCAACGGTGTTTGGTTACTTGTTTGTTTTTGCTATCCTGAGCCTTTTGCGCTTCCATATGAATTGGAGGTTGGTCAATTTCTATAAATAATTACTTTGGAATTTTTTTTCATTTTTTATTATTATTTCCGCTCATACAAACTTAATATGTACACTGGTTCCCTCCTTCCTTCTCCCTCCCCTTACCCCCCTGCTCCCCCTCCCCTCACCCCTCCCTCTCCCTCCCCCAGTGCCTTCCCCCCCAATCCCCAGAGAATCCTTTAATGTGCATGCCAGACTCTCCTCTGGGCCCTCCTCTCTGATGACGTACAAGGACCCAGTGGCTTTTCCCAGAACCCTTTCTTGAGTTCCCCTTAAGCATAGGAACACTACTGTGGCTGTCAATCCCTTGCCTCCAAGGATCTTAGTGCCTTTAGCAAATGCTAGACTTTGTGGGGTCAATAATGTGTTGGACATTTTGCCGGGCATGCAAAGTCCAATTATGATTGCTTCGGCCCTAACTTGTGTGGAGTATCTTGCATATCATTGCTCCTCCCATCCTTGTGCTCTTACAATCTTACCGCCCCCTCTTCTGCAAATTTCCCTGAGCTTCTGGATGGGTGAGATTAGGCTGGGCTAGTTCCAGGTGGTTGATATAGAGTCTCTGAAGTTCTGGACTATGGTTTGTTGATTTTTTTTCAGTTTTGCTGCTCCTGCAATGCCCTTCACTCCATCCTGATGGGTATTGGATGTCACCCCCTGGCCAGAGATAAAAACCTGTTAAACTAGAGTCTTGTTATAAGAGTATATTCAAAGGTAGATGTAATAAAAGTAGGAAATTGCAGTGAAGTAGGGGTAAATCACCCATTTGCAAAATGGTTACTTTTTATCTGCCAGACTATATGCCCTCCCCTTCTGGTGAGATCATACCCCCTTCAGTTGTAAATGATCAGGAAGGAAAGTCTGTGAACTTAACCAGATGTCTCATTACTTACTTGCAGTCCTTGATGGAGGCCTATTTTCTCTGCTGTTTGGAATTTTGACTACTATAGTGATGAATCTCTATTTTGCTTTTGGTAGGATCGTCATTTTTATGATTTTAATTCTAGGAGCATGGGAGGTCTTTTCACCTTCTAATGTCTCCTGTAATTTCTTTTTTTATTGTTTTAATGTTTTCACTTTAAAGATCTCTGACTTCTTTGGTTAGATTTATACCAAGGCATTTCATTTTTTTAGGAGCTATGTTAAATGGAATTGTTTCTCTTAGGACTTTCTCACTTTTTCATCTTGGTGTATAGAAAAGCTACTGATTTTTAAATTGTATTATTTTTTATTATTACTGTTTATTTATTATTATTTTATTATTATTTTGTTATTACTACTGATTTTCATTCATTTATTATGATAAAATGCTATTATATTTATTATTATGTTTATTAATTATTTATAATACTTTAATTATTTTATTATTATTGTTATTATTTATTATTATTACATTTTATTTTTGCCTAATAATACAAGCTCAATAGGTACGCCCTCCTCTCTCTCTCCCCTTCCCTCCCCTGTCTTGCCCCATTGCACTCACCGTCCTTCCCTACTCCTTATGCTCTCCCTCCCTCCTCCTCTCCCAGTCTCTACTGATTTTTTTTTGTTTCCACTCATACAAACTTAACAGGTATACCGGTCCCCTCCCTTCCTCCAACCTCCCACCGCCCTGTGCCTCCCTCCCCTCTCCTTTCCCTCCCCATCCCCCAGTGCCTCCCCCTCCCATCCCCGGAGCATCCTTTAATGTGCATGCCAAACTCTCCTCTGGGTCCTCCTCTCCGATGAGGTGCAAGGACCCAGTGACATTTCCCAGAACCCTTTCTTGAGTTCCCCTTAAGCATAGGAACACTACTGTGGCTGTCAATCCCTTGCCTCCAAGGATCGTAGTGCCTTTAACAAATGCTAGACTTTGTGGGTCAATAATGTGTTGGACATTTCGCCTGGCATGCAAAGTCCAATTATGATTGCTTCGGCCCTAACTTGTGTGGAGTATCTTGCATATCATTGCTCCTCCCATCCTTGTGCTCTTACAATCTTACCGCCCCCTCTTCTGCAAATTTCCCTGAGCTTCTGGATGGGGAGAGATTAGTCTGGCCTAGTTCCAGGTGGTTGATATAGAGTCTCTGAAGTTCTGGATTATGGTTTGTTGATTTTTTTTCAGTTTTGCTGCTCCTGCAATGCCCTTCACTCCATCCTGATGGGTATTGGATGTCACCCCCTGGCCAGAGATAAAAACCTGTTAAACTAGAGTCTTGTTATAAGAGTATATTCAAAGGTAGATGTAATAAAAGTAGGAAATTGCAGTGAAGTAGGGGTAAATCACCCATTTGCAAAATGGTTACTTTTTATCTGCCAGACTATATGCCCTCCCCTTCTGGTGAGATCATACCCCCCTCAGTTGTAAATGATCAGGAAGGAAAGTCTGTGAACTTAACCAGATGTCTCATTACTTACTTGCAGTCCTTGATGAGTCTAGTGATTTTTTTTAACATTAACTCTGTAACTTGTCACTCTGCTGAACTTATGTCTTTGCTAGAGGAGTTTTCTGGTGGAGTTTTTAGGCTCTTTCAGATGAGGGATCATGTCATCTGCAACTAGGGGTATCTTGATTTCTTCTTTTCTAATTTGTATCCCTTTATTACCCTCTCTTGTCTTATGGCTCTAGCTAAGACTTCAAGTACAAAATTGAACAGAAGTTGTGAGAGTGCACAGCCTTGCCTAGTTCCCGATCAAAGTGGGAATGCTTCAAATTTTTCCACATTTAGAATAATCCTTTCTATAGGCTTGTTATATACAGCTTTTATTATGTTGACATAAGTTCCTTCCATTCCAATTGTCTCCGGGGCTTTGATCATAAAAAGGTGTTTTATCTTGTCAAAGATTTTTATGCCTCTCTGTAGAGTATCATGTGGATTTGGACTTTGGATTTGTTTATATGATGGATTACATTTATCGATTTGCATATGTTGCACTAACTTTCTCCTGTGATAAATCCTACTTGATCATAGTGAATGATCTTTTTTATATGTTTTTAAATCTGATTTGCTAAGATTTTGTTGAGAATCTTTACATCTATATTCATTATTGACTCTGGTCTACAATTTTATTTGTTATTTTATCTTTGTTCACTTTTGAGATGAATATAATATTAGCTTCCTATATAGAATTTGGAAGTGTTCCTTCCTTTGATATTTTATGGAATAATTTTAGGAGTTGTGGTGTTAGTTGTTCTTTAACTGTCTTGTAGAATTCTACACTGAATCCATCTGGTCCTGGATCTTTTTGGTGGAAAGATTCATAATTACTTCTTTAATTTCATTAATTGTTATAGCACTATTTAAATAATTTAATTTGTCCTAATTTAATTTAGGTAAGTTGTGCTTACTTAGAAATTCATCCATTTCTTTCTGATTATCAAATTTTGTGGCTTGCAAGTTTTTGAAATATGACTTTGTAATTCTCTGAATTTTTTGGTATTAGTTGTAATACCCCCATTTACATCTCAGATTTTATTAATTTGGATTTTCTGTCTTTTAGTTTTGGTTAATTTGGCCAAGGCTACATCAATCTTATTTTTTTTCTAAGAACCAGCTATTTTTTGGTTGAATCTTTGTATTATTTTCCTTATGTCTGTTGTGGATATTTCCCCCCATGATTTTTCTAATCTCTTCTCATCAACTGCTTTAGTGATTGGATTGCTCTTGTGTTTCTAAAACTTTAAGTTGTGTTATTAAGTTATTTACTTGTGATATTGCAATTTTTTGATTAGGCACTGAGTACTATAAACTTAACTCTTAGGACAGTCTTCACTGTGTCCCAGAATTGTTTTTACTGTGTTGCATTTTCATTATTGTTTACTTCTAGGAATTTTTGAATTTCCTTTTTGACTTCTTTATGAACCCATTCCTCATTCAGTGTCATGGTATTTAATTTCCAAGTATTAGTGTATTTTCTGACATTTGCTTTGTTGTGGATAGTTTTATTTCATGATGGTCTGATAAGGTATAGGCTATAATTTCATCTTTCCTGTATATGAGGAGATTGAATTTGTGACTGAATATGTGGTTTATTTTGAAGAAATTTCCATGGGCTGCTGAGAAGAATGTGTCTTCCTTGGTGTTTGTATGGAAAGTTCAATAAGATCAGTTAAATGCATTTGGGTAATGGTCTGATTCAGCTACAGTATGTCTCTGTTCAGTTTTTGGCCCATTGACATATTCAATGTTAAGAGTGGGGTATTAAAGTTCCCTCTTATTATCATTTTGGCACTGATTTATTGTTTTAGATGTTGTAGTATTTGTTTAATGAACATGAATGGGCTTATGTTTGGTGTGTATATTCTCAGTATTGTGAAGTCTCCCTGACGAATTGTTCTTTGACTAATATGTAGTATCCTTCTTTGTTTCTTATGATTTCCTTTGGCTTGAAGTTCATTTTGTCAGATGGCATAATTTCTACACTTGCTTTTTTGTCAGTTTCCATTAGTTTGAAGTATTTTAGACCAGCCTTTTACTCTAGGGGTGTGCCCCTATCATTCTTGGTGAGATGTGTTTCCTGAAGGCAGCAAATTTATGGGTTGTGATTTCTAATCCATGTTTGTAGCCTTTGTCTTTTGATTTGGTGAGTTAATTCAATTGGCATTTAGGGTTATAATTGAGAAATGACTGTTGATTCTTGTCATTTTTGTGTTTAGCTTGGCAGTTACATTAGTACTATATTTCCTTTCTGTTCTCTTGGATATGTTTGTTTTTTCTTTGAACTTGAATATTTTTTCTAGCATCTTTTGTAGGTCTGATTTTGTCGTCACATAAACCTTTAGCTTGTCTTTATAATGGAAAATTTTTCTTTCACCTTCAGTCATGACTGATAGTCTTGATGGGGATATCAGCCTGGGTTGGCTTTTGTGCTCATTCATGACTTGACATATGTCTCTTCAAGATCTTCTGGCTTTTACTGTTTCCATTGAAGAATCAGTTGCTACTGGCTTATTTTTAAAAGTGACTTGGTATTTTTCTCTTGAAGCTCTCAGTACATTCTTTGTTTTGTGTCTATAGTGTTTTGATTATTATTTGTCATAACAAATTTCTATTTTGGTTATATTTGTTTGGAGTGGAACATGCCTCTTGTATTTGGATGGGCTTCTTTTTCCTTAGATGTGTAAAGTTCTCCTTTATGATGATTTGAAAAATTTCCTCAGGTGTGGTATTTTAGGATTCTTGTTCTAGTATTCCATGTATGTGCATGTTAGACTTCTTCAAGGTGTCTGATAACTCTTGAATAATTCTCTCATGTATCTTTTTAGCTTTTTCAACTTTTTTGATTGAACTAGTTTGTTCTCCCATCTTGTCTTCTAGTTTTAATATTGTATTTTCTCTTTTGCTACTTCTCATATGTTTCTCTGTTGAGTTATGGATTGAAGATAGCTCGATTTTTAGTTTGAGTTTGATCTCTGCATGAGGTTTTTTTTCAACTTTTCTATGCTGAATTTTGTTTCTTCAACTGCCTTTCTCATCTCCTCCAAGTGCCTGTTGTGTTCCTGTTCATATTGGTTTATGCAGTCATTTAACTCCTCTTGGTTTTCTTCTTTCACTTTTTTTGATCATAGTAGAAATCTGGTTTTGGAAATCATTATCTTGTTATGGCATCTTTGCTATTTTTCAAGAGTTTATTCTGGTTGTAATACATCATTATGGTCTTGATGTTTTTTGTAGATTTCTTGTCTTGGTTTTTGTTGTTTCTCAAGGATATGTGTTGTGATTTGGGCATTTTGTGTTTCATTAATGTTTTTTCTTGGTGTGTATTTTTGACTGATATGAGTTAGACAGAATTATTATGCTTGGACAGTTATTACTAATGACTACCTAGGTGTTGAATGTGTCTGTCTAGTGTTCCTTGGTGCTATTTCATAGATGAGACTATTATATATACTAGTTTTGTTAGAATATCTATTAAGGTGGTTTAGTAGACAGGGGTTGAAGATAAGTGTGGTAGTGTAGTTTTTAGCTTTTACTTCCTTGGTACTGAGTGAAGGTAAATGGTTATGTCCCTGAAGGTGCATGGGTTTTTCAATGAGCTATATAGGAATCTTACCCTGTAGTGTCTATCAAATGAGAGTAACAGGAAGGTAGAAAGATTTCACTTACCCTAGATTTGGATGTGAAGATTCTCTTCTGTTTGATGGGAAGATTTCTGAAGTTCTCAATTGTATGGTTTGGTATACTAGCCTGTTGTTTATGTTTTCTTTGGACTCTGTTAAATTCTTGAAAAGTTTTAGAATTTTTTTAATAACTAAGGGGGGGA
The DNA here is from genome assembly GCA_023101885.1 of Typhlomys cinereus. Lineage (NCBI taxonomy): Eukaryota > Metazoa > Chordata > Mammalia > Rodentia > Platacanthomyidae > Typhlomys > Typhlomys cinereus. The sequence continues at coordinate 3,052,232 of JALPQD010000279.1, forward strand.
GAAGCTAGATGGGTGGTGGTGTGGTGTTGATGGAGGTTGTCAGTGAGCCATCCTAATGAGCATGTTCACAGGGACCAATGCCAACCCAGCTGCAATAAATGGCAAGAGACACCAGGTCAGTGATTCCAGAGCAAAAGGACAAGAAATTTTTAAGTATATTCCTTTTACTTTTGCATGGCATAAATTTTCATATTTAATTTTACATCTGTTTAACCTGGTATTTTTTTATCTTGCTAACTCCATTCACTAATTCCTTATCATGTGGTAGGTATCTTAAGCACTAATTATGTATGAGACTCTATTACTGATATTTGTTCTTTTATGAGATGCATGTCAATAAAAAATTTTACTTTACCCTTCTTAGTAATTTTATATGTTGTATAGTAGTCCTGTGAGGTAGATTTTGTCTTATTTCCAATTTTATGGGAAAACTGAAAAAATCAAATTAACTATGATATTGGATGTTTTATGGACATTTTTCACAAATTGAGGATTATACTCTGAAAGATTTGTTTTACAGGAGTAAATGTTGAATTTTTTCCAATGCTTTTTCTTATCACATAAGCTTTTTTCCACTTTTGATTCCAGAATACGGTGATTTCCTTAGCTGTTTTCCAAATACAAAACTAATCTTGCATTTCTGGATACAATGTTCAGCTACAACAAGTTTTCCTTTATATACACTGCAACATTAAATTTGTCAATACTTTCTTTAAACTTTATGCATCCATTTTCCAAAGGATATTGGCATGCAGTGTTACTTTTGCAATACCTTTGTTGCGTTTGCATTAAACATAATGGTGGGCTCCTAATATGATGTATTAAGTAATTTTGTAATTCAATAATTTTGTCTAATTTCTCTTCAACTTATACATATATTAAAACAGTACTATTCAATATCAAGATAAACAAGGCCTTTCTAGGTAACATGTTTTTATTCCATGAAATTTATTTCCTCAATGTCAGAGAAAGCATTCAGAGATTTTCATCACTTTTTAATCAATACTTGTCTTGTGGCCCAGAATGTGGTTTATCTTACTAAATGTAATATTTACCCTTGAAGATAAAGTGTATTCTGCAATTTGTGGGGATAGTAAAGCAACATAGTTAATAATGTGATTCATATCTTTTACTATCTATACAGCGTTTTTCTTTAGTTATTCTAAATAGTTGTGAAAAATATTATCATCTAAAAACAGTAGCAATTTTTTATAACATTTTAAGAGGAACTTTTCTAACACATGAATTCCAGTATTTTGAGAAGGAAGAGGACATGATGGAAACAAAGAACATCAAATCTAAGATTATAATGTGACTGAGCTTGTGAGCACAATACAAAGCTCTATTTAAGGCACAAAATCTCAGGTTTAAAAGATTAGGTAATCTTGGACTCTGATTAGCAGTTCACTTGCCTCTGGAGAAGTCTCTATTTTTTTTCTGCTCCTCAAATACAGAGGTTTTAAGGATACATATGTGTCCTCACTCTGACTATTTGGACTAAGTTGTTCCCGGGAATTGGAATTTCATCCAGGATTTCATGCTGGGAGCTGGAAAATACCTGACAAGAATCAGAGTTGGTAATAAATTTCACAAATTGATGAAAACTTGTCAGCACTTTACAAGAAGGACAGAAGACATGTAAGACTATGCCTTGACAAGAATTACTTAAGTATACTTATCTGTTTAAACTTTATTCTCATGTTGAAACTGCAAAGGACAATGAACAATACTGATCTCTTAATCCTTTCTCAATGTGTCCACATTGATTATCTCCTTATTCGGCTTTTCATTGTTAATTTAATTTTTTAAACTGAGTTATTGAGTATGGATGATCAAACTGATGTACAATGCATTTCCCCAGGCTTGGTAACAATATGTAACAGGATTTATAATGTTGCTTTGCCATTGTATCCTGCAATGTGGATTCTTAGCAATCACTATTGCAGACATTTATATGCAGTACTATGGACAAAGATTTCCCTGCAGAGCTAAAATAAGGTCATTAAGCATATGGAAACTCTAACTTACAAGTGCAATATTGTCTGGTGAATTGGATCATTAACTTTTTTAGGTTATGGCCTTCAGTATTCTATCCAAAGTAATGATATATGTTAACACC
>JALPQD010000279.1:3054375-3206408 GCA_023101885.1 Typhlomys cinereus
GACCCTATCACTAGCACAAGTAGCACTAAGCAAGTTTGCTAAATAGTCAGTAGACTTCAAAACACCCAAATGTTTATGTGAGCCCTTTGGCCATTCAAGTGTACTTAGATGATAATTTTCTAATCATAGATTGCAAAATTTTTCACCATTGACATTACAGTCTTGGATAGCATAAAGATACTAAATAATGGTGTGCTTGAAAGTCTGTGTTGTTGTGTTATATTTAGTTTACATCAATCTGCATCTGGGTTCGGGATTCAAATACTTTAATCTCTATGAAAATATTCAATACATTCTTGTTCCTAGTGAGAATATAAATTATAGATTTAGAAGGAAAAGGTTAAGAACTAGTTCTGAATCAGCCATTGTGTAATTGGTAGTTATTCGATGTGGTATTTATATCTTTTTTAATTTTTAAATTTTTTATTATCTTGATTTTAACATTGTTTATGAGGATCTAGAACCATTAAATGTATACCAAATAATATATTAGCAATTAAATGGAAACCTTAAGAACTTGAATATAGCTTTTTGTACTGAAAATCATTAAACTTATGTATACTTAAAAGACTAGGTAATATATAAACTCTGTGAAAATGCATATAATAATTATAGACCTCTAAGACCATAATGAAAAAACCTTAGGATTATAATTTATAAATTAATGACTAAAGGAAATCCATGTCAATTAGAAAATTATTTAGGGAAAAAAATCAGGTATCAGTACAACAGAAATTAACTCTACACAAGGATAAATTACCTTTAAGATTCTTGTCTCAGGTATAATTTCAGTTCATTGATTTTTTTTTTTTTGCTTAAATCTTCAATCCATCACAGTGGGAACATGTAAAACACAAAATTTTTTCTTTGCTGTACTCAATTTTCTCACTAGCTACTGACAAACCCTCTTTCTGTTAGATTGTCTCTATACCGAGCTGGTTTCCTTAGGGGAGCAGAAGGGATACGTTGACTTATTTACTCAATAGAAGTACCCTATTTCTTATAACATTCAGTTGTTAAATTGTTTTATTGTTTCAGTCTGCCAAACCAGCTCATGGCACATAACAAGTTATTTTTCCAGTTATAAGTGTTTTTGCTCTGTATCATCATTTTAATGTACAAACATCAAATTGAAATTAATTAACTATGGTAACCCAGCATTGCAACTTTAATTTACAAGATAAATTATTTCCATTTCCTTCCATAAGTTTTTTCTAAATATGTCTTAAGGTATTTTAAAAGATATTACAACATTTTATTCTATTTTTTTGTGCATGAAATATGCAGTTTTTTTTATTTGTTTCATGTCATTTTATCAGGCTCTGTGAAATCAACTGTGAGTTTTTACCCCTGTAAGACCTAGTATAAACATTGATGCAATAATAAAGAATGAATATTTATTCAAAGGATATGTGTTGTGTCTTAAATGTCTTAGGTCTTCTTTCAAGTTAATTTCTTTGTACAGGAAGCCTAGGATCTATAACACCAGACCGGAAATAGAAATTTATACATAATGACAAAATGGTATTTGCATTGAAATTTACATTAAATACGCACATGTTAGTACATAATATGTGAAAGTGAAAAACTCTATTCCAAATCACACAATTACTCTAATTAAGAGCTAACATGAAGATAATTACTATCACTGGGAAAATGATAATCAGAATGTACAAGAAATGTTAATTAAAGATAGGAGTATTAAATATTTTCCAGAGCTAGAGAGATGACTCTGCATTTGAAAGCATTTTTTTTCAATAACATGAACATATAACAAGCCAAACATCTCTGCACACACCTGTAAACTCAGTTCTGACGTGGCCAGACACAGAACTGCTGTTTAGGCTTGCTCGCTTCTAACTGGTTTAAGAGGAGACCCTGTCTCAGAGGGTTAAGTGGAACAAGACACTGAATGTCCTCTTCTGGCCTTTTTGTGGACAAATAGGCATTAATACCCAAACAAATATTTTTATACAGAAACACACAAGTACACATAAGTGAATGAACTAATGAATAAAATATTTTTCTACTGGAAAAAAATTGGTGGTCAAAATAGTTAATTAATTCTGCTTTGTAACAGTTCCATAATATGATCATGCTACGTATGGAGCATTTTACAGTGATTGCATTATTCTTGAATCCTGTCATCAGAACATCACTGTATCTATTTTTCTGTAACTTTTTCATAGAAGGTATCTGTTGTCAAGCCTATGGTAGAAAATGATGCCTTTGGAAAATTTGTGAGGGAGAAAATTTAAGGTTTCAACTTGTTTTGTAACTAAGGATGTTACAAATTACAATTATGTACAAAAACAACTTGGCATTTGCTTATGTTACTACATATCAACTGTTGAAATAGGTCCCTGTTTATAAAATTCTCCATTGGAACATGTGTATTCAAAGTATTTGGAAGATACCAATCCTTTAGTCACCAGAAAATAGTAATGGAGATTTGAGATGGTAATATTGAAAGGGACAATAATGCTTCTTATTCTCCAAAATATTGAAATATCTGTTTGTTCAATTGAAACAATGAACCATAAATATAACAATCAGTTCAATGCTTTATTATTCTCATTTTTGATGAATTTTAGTGAGCTGAGTTTAATTATTTAGCAGTTATTATTCAAGTCAGAATTCCAACATACCACAGGATTTTTATGTTTTTCTCTGAGAAAAGCTGCATATCTGAACAGCCTAGGCTTCTAAGACAGTCTCAAGATAAACACTCCATCTTTCTGGAAATCAGAAGAGTTTAGAAAGGTCAAAATAAATGATACAGTAAAAGTTTAAATGAGAACCACTACCAGTACTCAGAACTGCCAGTGTGTTGCTCTGAAGCTAAATAATACTTCTTATTTAGGAGAGTGTTTTATTCATTCTTACAAAATATGATCCAGAAATATTTTACAATGAATGTAAAGACTAAAATTCAAAAGAAAATACTAAATCCAAAAACAACAGCAAAAAGTAGTCTGTTTGAATGAAAATGGCTCTATAAAATAGTTTAAAAACATTGCCAGGCTGTTTTAGTAAAATATGCCATTTGAATTAGAGGATCATATAAACTACATTAATTAAAGGATCATATAAATCACAAATTCATATCATGGAATTCTTTAGGTATTTATAAGCTCCATTTTTCTGAATTTTTGTAATAATATCACAGAGGCACTATTCACTTTTATCCAGTCAGAATAATATTCTCACTTTTAATTGAACCACAAAGTAATATAATTACAAATTATGCAACTATTTTTGAGATTGCTTATTAGTACCATTTGATTAGATATGTGTCTCTATCTCAATAATGCTTCTTCCAAGTAGATTTTTTGTTGTCGTATTCAGATTTTACTCACTAAAATGTACTGGTATGAGAGTTCTTTAGAATGTCACTCCTCTGAGTTAAAAGCTACAAGGTCTGACACAATTTGGCTGTGAGGCAAGTGTTGTGAAATCCAGCAGAAAAGCTGTTTTGTTCAACTGAATTGTTTTTCAAGTTTTAGTGAGGCAAAAAAAAGAATGAAAGCATAGACCTTTAAACCAAAATCAATTGGGCCCAGCAGTCTGAGGAGCTCTGTCAAAATTGCTTAGAAGACTGCTTCTACAGGAAACATTTCTATGGTTTAAGAGAAAAGAAATAAGTGAAATTGTGTGGAATAAGAAAGTAAGGTGCAAGAAATGCAAGAAAATGGAGATATAAAGATGAAAGCCACCTCTTCTTCAAGTATGCTGTGAACTCAAGGCTTCATGTAGAGGATAAATAGCTGAATAATTTTTTATTTGTTCACAAGAAAAAAAATAGATTGACGGCTGAGACCAAGATGGAGTATCCTCTGAAGACATATTGTGTAATGTACCAGCTGAAGAATTCCATTACCAGCAGTCTGGCCACCACACTATGCTTTCTTCTAGAAAAGGTGCCTCCTGATTGGCAGACACTGAATTTTAGACACATACAGTAGAGTTTAGAGTAAAGCTAAGGTGAAATGAAGGCGAGACAAAGTAACTAATGACAAAATTGCATCCCTGAGGGTTGGAGAAAGCTGATTTGAGAAGGTGATAATAAAATAGGGAAATTATTCTAAATACACATGATACTTTGAATTCAAATTCCTGAAGGTCACACCTATACTGAAGCATCTTAAGACTGACTGATTGAAACTCTGTGATTGTAGAGAGTTGGAATATTGTAGATTCAGAGCAAAATAATCTTGGGCTATCTTTAGTTCCCAATAACCATTGCCTAACTCTGTGATCTGGATAATGTCAGGTCCTTTGAACTGTCAAGCTTAACTTTGGAATGTATTAACAGACAATTACTTCTACCAACCCGAAAGCTAAGAATACTATCAGACAACATCTACTAACTGTAAAATACTTTTCCTTGCTTTGCTGCAACCAATGTACTTGGTATTGCCAGGAAACTATTTGGAGTAAAAAGATCCTTTGATTTATGACTTTCTTTTATTTTGTGACTACAAAAATTCACGTAAGTGGTTTTATACTGGAATGCATTATTTGAATAGTGACTTCATGTTCCCAGGCTACAGTGCTACTTAATTACCGTTCTGATACTGTGGTAAAACAACCTGGCATATTTTAAGGAAGGAAGAGCTTATTTTGGCTCACAGTTCAAGCAGAAGGCTATTAATACAAGGAAATTTAGGCAGCAGGAGCTTGAAGCTGTTGATCCTGTCACATTCAAAACTGGAAAGAAAAGAACAAGATGATGGATGAAAAGTAATGCTAAGCCACCTTTCTCCATTTTATGCAGTCTAGAATCCCCTATCCATGGAATGCTCCCTCTGAAAATTGAGATAGGTCACCCAACACCAATTAACAGAAGCAAGATATACCCTCACAGAAGTTTTCAGAAGACAATGCTAATCTAGATAATCCCTCACAGGGGTACCCAGCGGCTTGCCTGCTGGTGTCAAATTGTTACTTAACCATATCACACATGTTAACTCATATATGGTTCAAAATAAATGTTCTCATTCTCTCCTAGGTGAGAGCTGTGTTTTGCTAGTACTTTGCAATATCAATGGTAATGACCATTTATCATAAGATCACTGTCTTATGATCTTCTAGGAATAATATCAATGTTTAAACTGTGTTAATTAACCAATTTAACCTTACTAACATCATTAAGTAAGTATTACTATTATATTCTGTTCTATAATTGAAGAAACTTTACTCAAGGAGATTAGATAACTGGTATAAGGTAGCTTTTAGATATGAAACTCCAAATCCTATCGAAGAAATATAGTTCTAATCTCCTGAGTTAAATCTTTACAAGGTTCATTGATACATAATTTTACATTATATAAACAGGATGCATATTAATTTTAGATAGTAAATGCACTTATATATTGAAGTTGACATAATATTACCCTTCGAAATAATTTTTTTCATGAGAATTGTGGGCTAATGACAAAAGACAGCCATGAAATAGGAGAGCATTCAGAGACATAGCTTCTTGGCCAGAGAAAGCCAAAATGGACCCTCAAAGGTTAAGAAGAAAGACTTCCTTTTAAAAACAAAACAAAAAAAAAACCATAAAACCCTAGAGAATGAAGGCTTTTGACTTTTACAGGTTTTCAGGGCGAGAGAAGGATGGTAAATTCCCTGCCATATAAATCTAGCTGGACTAGTCACACTCCAAGAGTCCTGAAGGACAATAAAACTGATTCCAGATTGTTGATTCAGGGATCTTGAGGATTAGATTTGCTCAGAGCTTCAAGTGGCTGGGAGAACACTGAACTCTGAAGAGCAGCAAGGTCACAGCATATCTTATCATATTTCTGTCCCAGACAGAGAAAAGGGAAACAGGTAATGCATGAACTGACTACTTGAAGTGGGAGAAAGGGAGACTGGAATTTAACATTACACACCTAGGAGTGGTTTCAGAAATGAATCATAGCAGGGAAAAAAGAGCTGCATTTCCTAAGTTTTAAAAGTAGCAAGACAATCAGTTCTCTGAAGCCTCATCAAATCTCACATGGTTTTGAAACTTATTTCCGATGTTTGCTATCAAAACTCTGGGACTACATTCCATTCCTGATTCTTCTCTAAGACTAATTTGATAAACAAATTGAAATGAGGACTGATCATGACACTTCTGATAGACTGATAAATAGAATGATATCTAACATCTATAAAACCTCTCATTCTTCTTGTCATATTCATTTCATTCATAAGGAGAAATCACTCATATAATTGATATCACTAGAGCTCTGCATTTTTAAATAATTCACAGCAAGGTTTTTTTTAACATTTTTTATTGTCTCTGCTCATACAAACTTAATAGGTGCACCGGTTCCCCCTCCTTCTCTCCCCCGACCCTTGCTCACCTCCCATCATCCCTCTCCACCCTCACTCTGCCTCCCCTCCCCATCCCTGGAGAATCTTTAATGTGCATGCCAATCTCCTCTGGGTCCTCCTCTCCGATGACATACAAGGACCCAGCGGCTTTCCCTGAACCCTTTCCTTTGTTCCCCTTAAGCATAGGAAACACTACTGTGGCTGTCAATCCTTGCCTCCAAGGATCTTGGTGCTTTAGCAAATGCTAGACTTTGTGGGGTCAATATGTGCTTGGACATTGCGCAGGGCATGCAAAGTCCAATTTGATTGCTTCGGGCCTAACTTGTGTGGAGTATCTTGCATATCATTGCTCCTCCCACTTGTGCTCTTACAATCTTACCGCCCTCTCTTCCGCAAAATCCCTGAGCTTCAGGATGGGGAGAGATTAGGCTGGCCTAGTTCTAGGTGGTTGATATGAGCCTCTGCATTCTGGATTATGGTTTGTTGGTTCTTTGCGTTTTGCTGTGCTCCTGCAATGCCTTCACTCCATCTGATGGGTATTGGATGTCACCCTGGCTAGCAAGTTTTTTGATAACTGCTCATTTCTTATAAGTAATGCCCTCTAGAGGAAAACACGCTGAGACAAAAAAATAAATAAATAAAATGACACTTTAACCAGCAGGAACTCCTCCAACTCTGGCCAGATTACATCTGTTTTGGGATTCAGAATTTGTGTGTAGAATAATGCATCAGATAGCATGAGCTATTGAATTTACAATATATGAAAAGTTGGCATTTAAATGACAAAGACAGAGCTTTAAGTGGGTCACAGAAAGCTAGTGACAGCAAAGAAGAGGAGATAGAGCCAAAAGATCCTGTGCTTTCAAAACAAGATAGAATGCCCTGAATGTGCCTTATTTTTTGACTGTGTTGAAATTCCTAGTGCTATTGTTACCAGAGTTATGAAAGTCAATGTCTGAGTCTCAATAATCTTCATAAGAAAAGCTTAACTAACCACCCTTATACAGCATTTAAAGAGATAAGTGACAGGAAAAGCCGAGAGAGGAGAGTTACATGATATGGCCACATTGCACAGATAGATTCAGCTACCCCACAATTTCGTCAATGGAATCTTGACAGGAGATTTAGGTTTAAATAAAGGTCAACGAGGTATGCATAGCTAGGCAGTTGGTCAAGGTATGTTCCAACTAGTCATCACTGTCCAGGCTGCAAACTCTCCTGTCAGATGAGCTAAGTTGTCAGAACTATATAGAAACTCTTTCAACCAAACTTCCCCTCTGCTTGGCACCACGTGTCAGTCTTTTCCTTCTCCAACCACAAAATTCCTATTAGCCATTTTGTGAAGCTTCCACCCTGGCTTGAATGAACCCTAAATCCCTGACCTCTCCACAAAATATAGACACTTTCCAGGCAGAAGCTGTGCAGGTTTCTTTTTCACCCAAGGGATTTTCTGTAGACTTCCTCTCCTGCTATGCTGTCCATGGCAGTTATCTCTCTATTCTCTCCAACTTTGAACTATTTCTTTTGTTTTAAAACTCTCTCAACTCAAGGCTACACTTTGGTGCTCTTGGCCATCTACTTGTAACTTGAGAGACAAAAAGATGGTATACATGGCTGATACTGATATAAATGCTTTCTCCCCCTTAAGGAGCCTGTACTTATACCTGGGTATATCTTACTTCCCAGTACTCTCCTTTGGAAAGTGCATAGTCTCACTTAGGCATATCTAACTTTCATCTCAGCATCTCCCCTTTGCTTAAATCTACAATAGAGCAATATTAATAAAATTTACAACTCTGCTTCATGAACTGACTAGTCTTGAAATTCTTTTCAGCATTGAAGGGACTACAAACCCTTATTTGGAGTGAATCAAAGTCCCTAAAACTCTACGGAGACTGCCAACATTAAGGTTGTGGAGATTTGTCTCTCTCCACCAGCGCTTAAAAGTGCATAAGAGGAAATGAAATCACATTTAGTACAAGCCACCTCACTAGTGTTATGAATTTAGCTAGGCCCCAACTTCAATATGCCTGGTGATGTTGAAATCATGTTCTCAAATCTTAAATTGAGATCTGTCAATTTAGGAATCCATTTCCTTCCTCCAGGGAATCTAATCCACCTGGAAATACTAAATAGGGGGAACCTGTGTCTTCTTGTTCCCAGAAGTCCCTTTTCTCAGTCCCTTCTCATCTCTCAGTAAAGCTCAGGCAGCAAGTAGGACAGAGAGGTTCCATTATGTAAGCCACATGCTGTTTGAGCTTTAAGCTCAAAAAGCAAAACTCACTCTCTCTCTTTTCTGAGCATTCTTTCCAGAGTCTATACATGCTATTCTATGGTGTTATCTTCCTCTTCCCAGCAGTAGCTGGGATTCCCAGCTTGTACTTCACAGCTTCTGTTTGTCCTGTCATTTTATGTTTAAAGACAATCATAAGCATCCTCAATTCTTTTCTCACCTCAAAATTTCTTGTCTAGTGGAGAAAATGAACCCATACCACTAGACCATATCATTAGAATTCTGTTATAGAACTTTGTCAGAAAACTTAGGGTTAAAAAGAAGGTATATTTGCAATGCTGCATTTGCTCAAAAAGGATTCAGTATAATGAATGTGGTCACTACGAAATTCGAGATACTAAGCCATTCTCCTTTATCATGGAACCTGTTCTGCACTTTGTTATTAAGAGTACATTTGGAGTATTCGAACTTTCAAAATAACAGAGACAAATCAGATTACATTACACCTACTTACAATCATATCAATTAAACATATCAATTTCAGTAAAAGAAGAAATATGAAGGATGTAAATATTCATCTTCAAATGCATGGGACAATATGATATCTACTAGTAACAAATTGGACATTATGCTTATATACTCAAAACTAGAGCATAAAGAACTTTATTCCCTAAAGATATTACAAAAGAGCTTTGAGTTAATGTCAGATGGATTATCTTTGAACAAGGTTATAGAATTATCTTAATGAGATTTAAACAGAGAAACTAGTGGAGATGTAGCTAGAAAATAACAATTCTTTCCTGTAACAAAATTGCAGGTATTATATTGGAGTCACATATGAGTGACTATGACCTGGAAACAAAGATTCAGGCTGCCCCAAGTGTTCTGCTACAGCAATTTCTGGAGATTTTATCATATCCGGAAAAGAATACCATAAATATCATAAATGGAAACACTAGTACATGGGTTACAGAAAAGAGGAGAAATCACTGACATAGGCCTTAGAGGCTAACTAATGACATTTTTAGTCTTTCGATTGGTGGAAAACAGAGGTCTGGTTGTACATTCCAAAGGATTTACCTAATAGACACCAGAATGTTATGTTACATAGACAACTGTATAATAAATTACTATTACAGGTACTAAACATTGTCAAAGATAATTTGACTCTGGATTTGAAACATTCTATATATGTCTACATCATTGAGGCTCTAAACAGTCCATCAGCCTTGCAGGTACAGCTTCTTTCCAGCAACTTATGTTCACAAGATTAAACAAATGGAGAAAGGAAATGAATATTTGATAATATCCTATGAAAACTACCCTGTTGTCTAATGTGAATACTTGGTTTCTTTTTTATAAATTTATCTTAAATCCCCTTTCCAAGGGAAATTATTCAACATTTTATATGGTCAGTGGTAACACAATCAAATCATGTTCTCTGCATTAAGTTCTATTCTTCTTATCACATCCAGAAGTAGCTACCTCATGCTGTGGTGATGTCCTAACAAAAAAAAAGTTTATCTATTTTCAGTGTTTTTTGTATATAATGATATGGAAAGACTAAGATAACTAGTACAATTTCCAACTCAGAAGAAAAAAGAAAGAGGTAAACAACACATCGGTGTATAACATATATCATTTATCTTTGGATAGAATACTGAAGGCTCCATAACCTAAAAAAGTTAATGATCCAATTCACCAGACAATATTGCACTTGTAAGTTAGAGTTTCCATATGCTTAATGACCTTATTGTACTCGGCAGGGAAATCTTTGTCCAGTGACTGCATAAAATGTTGCATAGTGATTGCTAAGAATCCACATTGCAGGATACAAGGGCAAAGCAACATTATAAATCCTGTTACATATTGTTACCAAGCCTGGGGAAATGCATTGTACATCAGTTTGATCATCCATACTCAATAACTCAGTTTAAAAAATTAAATTAACAATGAAAAGCCGAATAAGGAGATAATCAATGTGGACACATTGAGAATAAGGATATAGAGATTCAGTATTGTTCATTGTCCTTTGCAGTTTCAACATGAGAATAAAGTTTAAACAGATAAGTATACTTAAGTAATTCTTGTCAAGGCATAGTCTTACATGTCTTCTGTCCTTCTTGTAAAGTGCTGACAAGTTTTCATCAATTTGTGAAATTTATTACCAACTCTGATTCTTGTCAGGTATTTTCCAGCTCCCAGCATGAAATTCCTGGATGAAATTCCAATTCCCTGGAACAACTTAGTCCAAATAGTCAGAGTGAGGGACATATGTATTTCCTTAAAACCTCTGTATTTGAGGAGCAGAAAAAAAAATAGAGACTTCTCCAGAGGCAAGTGAACTGCTAATCAGAGTCCAAGATTACCTAATCTTTTAAACCTGAGATTTGTGTCTCTTAAATAGAGCTTTGTATTGTGCTCACAAGCTCAGTCACATTATAATCTTAGATTTGATGTTCTTTGTTTCCATCATGTCCTCTTCCTTCTCAAAATACTGGAATTCATGTGTTAGAAAAGTTCCTCTTAAAATGTTATAAAAAATTGCTACTGTTTTTAGATAATAATATTTTCACAACTATTTTAGGAGGTGAATCTGTGATTTCATAGTGAGGATGTGATGTCACATTGAGGGTATAATCTCAGAGTTGAGTTTTTATGTCACAGTAAGGCTTTGATGCCAGAGTGAGGCTTTGATGTCACCATGGTGCTGTGTTGTCACCGTCCCCTTGATGTTACAGGGAGTAGATGATGTCATGGTGGAGACTGTGAGGTCACAGTGAGACTGTGATGTCAGTGGTGATGCTCTGATGTCACATTGAGGCTGTGTCAGAGGTGTGTATGTGATGTTACCATGAGGCTATTATGTCAGTGGAAAGGCTGATGTCACAGTGAGTTTGTGATGTCACTGTCAGGTTTTAATGTAACAGTAAGGCTGTGAGGACACAGTTTGGCTATGATTTCATAGTGATTCTCTGATGGCACAGTGATGTTATGTCACTGGAAAGGTTTTATTGGCACAGTGAGTCTGTGATGTTAGTGGTGAGGCTGATGTCACAATGAGGCTGTGATGTCACTGGTGAAGCAATGATGTCTCAATAAGGTTGGAATGCCAGTGGATAGAAAGATGTCATAGTGAGTCTAAGAAGTGAGGCTATTATCTGCAGATAATAAGTAACTTTGCAAATGGGTGATTGACCCCTCCCTCACTGTGGTTTCCTACTTTTATTGCATCTACCTTTGAATATACTCTTATAACAAGACTCTAGTTTAACAGTTTTTTATCTCTGGCCAGGGGGTGACATCCAATACCCATCAGGATGGAGTGAAGGGCATTGCAGGAGCAGCAAAACCGCAAAAGAACATCAACAAACCATAATCCAGAACTTCAGAGACTCTATATCAACCACCTAGAACTAGGCCAGACTAATCTCTCCCCATCCTGAAGTTCAGGGAAATTTGCGGAAGAGGGGCAGTAAGAGTGTAAGAGCACAAGGATGGGAGGAGAAATGATATGCATGATACTCCACACAAGTTAGGGCCTAAGCAATCATAATTGGACTTTACATGCCCTGTGCAATGTCCAACACACTATTGTCCCCACAAAGTCTAGCATTTGCTAAAAGCACCAAGATCCTTGGAGGCAAGGGATTGACAGCCACAGTAGTGTTCCTATGCTTAAGGGGAACACAGGAAAGGGTTCAGAGAAATGCCGCTGGGTCCTTGTATGTCATCGGAGAGGAGGACCCAGAGGACAGTCAGGCATGGGGGAGGGGAGGCGCTGGGACATGGTGAGGGAGGGGTGAGGGGAGGGCGAGCAGAGGGGTGGGGGGAGGAGGAGGGAGGGAGGGAACCAGTGTACCTATTAAGTTTGTATGAGTGGAGATAATAAAAAATGTTTAAAAAAAAACAGACACAAAAGAAAAAAAAAGTGAGGCTATGATATCAGTGGTGAATCTATTCCATGACAGTGACACTGGTGAGGCTATGATGGCAAATGCTGTGTTGTCACTGGTGTGGCAGTGATGTCAATGTTCCGACTAATGTTAGTGGTGATGCTGATGTTACAGGTGAGGCTGTGATGTCACTGTGAATGTTATATGTCTCTATGGGCTGTCAGGTCAACATGAGGTGATGTCAGTCTGGAAAATGTGATGTCACACTGAAGCTGGGATGTCAGTGTCAAGACTGATGCCACAATGTGTATGATGTTAAGAGAGCCTGTGGTGCCAGGAGGCAGGTTGTGAGGTCACTGTGAGGCTGTGATGTCACATTGAGGCTCTGAGGTCTGGATTATTCTATGAGATATCAGCAAGGTTATGATGTCAGAGGTGATGCTTGGATTTTACATTGAGGTTGGGAAGTTAGTGGTGAGGTTGTGCAGTCACACCAAGGCTTTGATGTCAGAAGTGAGGCTGTGATGTCACTGTGAGGCGATGATGTTACCAGGAGATTGTGATATCACAGTGAAGCTGTGATATCAGTGGTGATAGACTATAACATCACAGTTTGGCTGAAATTTCAATGGTTGGGCTGGGATGTCAGAAGTGAGGCTGATGTCAGTGATGAGCGTGAGATGTCAAAGTAAGGCTGGGATGTTGCTGGTGAGTCTGTGATGCCACAGAAAGGCTGTGGTGTCACTGTTGAGGCCGTTATGTGACCATAAGCCTGAGGTGTCGGTGATGAGGCTATGGTGTCATAGCAAGGCTAGGCAGGATGCCTGATGTGTCACTGATGCTATGATTTCAGAGATTAGCCTGAGGAGGTAATATCTGAGGTGAGGCTGTGATGTCCTAGTGAAGCTGTCATGTCACACTGAGACTATAACCTCAGAGGTGAGGCTGTGATGTCCCAGTGAGCCTGTGTTATCACCATTTATGCCGTGATCACAGTGGGGCTCTTATGTCAGTGGAGTTGGCCTGTGACATCACAGTGAGGATGTGATTTCATTGGTTAGGCTTTGATATCAGAATGAAGCTGAATTAAGTGATGAGGGTTTGAGGTCACAGTAAGCCTGCCATGTCACTGGTGAGGCTTTGACATCAGTGGTAAGACTAATGCTATGAGGCTATGGTATAACAAGTGAGCCTGTGATGTCAGTGGGCAGGCTGTGAGGTCACTGTGAGGCTGTGTTGTCACAGTGAGGTTATGATGCCAGACGTGAAGCTTTATGCCACAATGATGCTTGGAGGGTACGGTATGGCTGTGATATGACAATGAGTCTGTACTGTCACTGTGAGGTTGTGATGTTACTGGGGAAGTTGTGATGTCCCAGTTTGGCTCTGATGTCAATAGCGACACTGTGGTGTCACAGGGAGGCTGTCATGTTTGAGTGAGCCTGTGAGGTCAGTAGTGAGGTTGTGGAGCCATAGTGACACTGGGTAGGATGTCAATGATGAGGCTGTGATGTCACAGTGAAGCTTTGATGTTGAGGTTGTCATGTGAGCATGAGCCTGAGATGTCATTGGTGAGGCTGTTGTGTCATAGTGAGGCAAGGCAGGATGTCCATGGTATCACTGATGCTATGATTTCACAGGTTAGCCTGTGATGTCACAATGAGGCTGTGATGACAGACGTGAATCTGTGATGTCATAGAGAGGCTGTGATGTCAGAAATAGGGCTATAATGTCACAGTGAGGCTTTGATATCACTGTGAAGCTGTGATGTCACTATGAGGCTGTATCATCACACAGAGGTTGTGATATCACAATGAGGCTGTGAGGTCACTGTTGAAGATGTGATATCAGTGGCAAGCCGATTTCAACATGAGGCTATGAGGTAACAGGAGAGTTATGATTTATCAGGTTAGACTGTGAGATCACAGTGATTATTGTGAGATCACTGTGAGGCTATGATGTCTGTGGGAAGTTTGATGTCACAATGAAGAAGTGATGTAACATGTGAGGCTGAGGTTTCACTGTTTATGATGTCAAAAGCTGTGATATCACTGCTGAGGCTGTCACGTCACTCTGAGCCTGTGGTATTTGTGGTGAGGCTGTCATGTCATAGGAAGGCTAGGTAGGATACCAATGGTGAGGCTGGGATGTCACAGTGAGGCTGAGACTCTGATGACACAGTATTGTTGTGATGTCACTGGATAGGTTTGTGTGACACAGTGAGGCTGTGATATTAGTGGTGAGGCTGATGTCACAATGAGGTTGTGATGTCACTGATGAATGTGTGATGTCGCAATAAGGTTGGAATGAGTGGTGAGAAAGATCTCATAGTGAGTTGATAATGTCACAGTGAGCTGTGATGTCAGTGGTAAGACTTACGCCAGATCATAGCAATGATGTTAAAGGTGAGCCATGGTGTCAGTGAGCAGGCTGTGAGGTCACAGTGTGGTTGTATTGTCGCAGTGAGTTTCTGATGTCCCAGTAAGGCTTTGATGTCACAGTGCAGCTCTGAGGTTAGAGGTTAGCCTGTGATTAAAAAAAGAAGACTGATATGAGAGATGAGGCTGAGATGTCACATTGACGATGTGACATAACTGGTGATGCTGTGATGTCACAGTGAGGCTCTGCTGGCACAGTGTGGCTGTGATATCACAGTGAGGTTGTGATGTCACAGTTAGGTTGTGATTTAGTAATGACTGTGTATTCACAGGGAGACTATGCCATTGGTGAGACTGTATTGTCACTAGTAAGGCTCTAATGTCACAGTGAGTTTATTGTGTCAAACTGAGGCTGTGATGTTACAGTGAGGCTATGATGAGAGAGGTGAAGCTTTATGTCACAGTATGCTTTGGTGGCAAGTTATTGCCGTGATGTCACAATGAAGCTTTAATGTCACAGTGAGGTTGCGATGTCAGTAGCGACACTGTGGTTCAACAGGGAGAATGTCATGTTTCAGTGAGCCTGTGAGGTCAGTGGTGAGGCTGTGGTGACATATTGAGGCTAGGTAGGCAGTCAGTGATGAGGGTATGATGCTGCATTGAGGTTATGATTTCAGAAGTAAACCTGTAATGTCATAGTGAGGCTGTGATGAAACAGTGAGGCTAGAATGTCAGAGTCGTGGCTGTGATCTCACAGTTGGTCAATGATTTCACAGGTGACCCTGTGATGTCATAGTGAAGCTGTCATGTCACAGTGGGGCTATAATCTCAAAAGTGAGGGTGTGATGTCACAGTGAGGCTGAATTGTCACCAGTGATGCCATGATGTCACAGTGAGTCTGTGATGTCAGTGGAGAGCGACTAACATCACAGGATGTGATTTCAGTTTAGGCTATGATATCAGAATGTGGCTGATGTGAGTAATGAAAGTATGATGTCACTGTGAGGCTGGCATGTTAGTGGTGAGTCTGTGATGCCACCATGAGGCTTGGATGTCACTATGTGTCTGTGATGCCACCATGAGGCTTGGATGTCACTATGTGGCAGTGGTGACACGCGAGCCTCTGATGTCATAGTGAGTTGGTGATGTCACATTGGAAGCTATTAAGTCACAGCGAGACTGCTATGTCAGTTGCAAAGCTGATGTCACAGTAAGGCTATGATATCACTGTAAGATTGCAATGTCGCAATGATGATGTGAAGACACAGGGTGGCTATGAAGTCACAGTAAGGCTCTGATGACGCAGTGATATTGTGATATCACTGGAGAGGTTCGGGTGGCAGAGTGTGACTGTGGTGATAAGGGTGAGGCTGATGTCAAAATGAGGCTGTGATGTCACTGGTGAAGATGTGATGTCACAATAAGGCTGAAATGTGTGGTGGGAAAGATATCATAGTGAGTCTATGATGTCACTGTTGAAGCTATAACGTCAGTGGTGAACCTACTACGTGACAGTGACACTGGTGAGGCTGACTTCAAAGGCTGTGTTGTCAATGGTATGGCAGTGATGTCAGTGTTCTGACTAATGTCAGTGGTGATGCTGCTGTCACAGGTGAGGCAGTGCTGTGACTGGTGAGGCCGTCAGGTCACTGGGAGTCTGTGATGTCCCACTGAGGCTCTAATATCAGGGGTGATTCTATGTGATGTCAATGAGGCTGTCATGTCAGGGGGACTGCTTGGATTTAACAGGATGTCAGTTGTGAGTCTGTGCAATTGCACTGAGGCTTTGATGTCAGAAGAGACGCTTTGATATCACCGTGAGGCTGTGATGTTAACGTGAAGTTGTGATATCACAGTGATGTTGCGATAGCAGTGGTGATAGACCATGATATCACAGTGAGGCTGAGGTTTAAGTGGTTAGGCTGTGATGTCAGAAGTGAGGCCAATGTCAGTGATGAAGCTGAGTTGTCACAGTGAGACTGGGATGTTACTGGTGTGGCTGTGATGACACAGCGGGACTGTGGCGTCACTGTTGAGGCTGTCATGTGAGCATGAGCCTGAGATGTCACTGGTGAGGCTGTGGTGTCATACTGAGGCTAGGCAGGATGTCCGTGGTGTCACTGATGCTATGATTTCACAGGATAGCCTCTTGTGTAAGTGAATCTGTGATATCATAGGTGAAGCTGTGATGTCATATTGAGACTGTGATGTCAGAAATGAATCTATAATGCCATAGTGAGGCTGTGATATCACTGTGAAGCTATGATGTCATTGTGAGGCTGTGATATCACAGAGAGGTTGTGATGTCACAGTGAGGTGGAGAGGTCACTGTGGCAATGCTGATTTCACCATGAGGCTATTTTGTAACAGGTGAGTCTATGATGGAAGAGGTTAGACTATGAGGTCTCAGTGAAGCTGTGAGGTCATTGTGAGGGTGTGATATCTATGGGAAGATTGATGTCACAATGAGGCAATGATGTAACATGTGAGGCTGTGGTGTCACTGTTTATTATGTCAAAGTCTATGATGTCACTGCTGAGGCTGTCAGGTCACTGTGAGCCTGTGTTATCTGTGGTGACCCTGTGGTATCATAGTAAGGGTAGGTAGGATACCAGTGGTTAG
Organism: Typhlomys cinereus; assembly: GCA_023101885.1. NCBI lineage: Eukaryota > Metazoa > Chordata > Mammalia > Rodentia > Platacanthomyidae > Typhlomys > Typhlomys cinereus. The sequence goes on from JALPQD010000279.1 coordinate 3,071,832, forward strand.
GCTATGATGTCACAGTGTGGCTGTGATGTCACTATGAAGTTGTGATATCACAGTAAGGCTCTGATTTCACAGTGTGGCTGTGATGTCATGATGAAGCTGTGCTGTCATAGTGAGGGTGTGCTGTCACAGTGCAGCTGTGAGGTCAGTGGTAAGATTTTGACTTCAGACGTGAGACTGATGTGAGAGATGAGGCTGAGACGTCGCATTGACGATGTAATATAACTGGTGTGGCTGTGATGCGATAGTGAGGTTATGATGTTATGATGTCACCATGAGGCTGTGTTGTCCTTGGTGAGGCTGTTATGTCAGTGAGGTTGTGATGTCACAGTGAGATTGTGATATCAGTAGTGACTGTGCTTTCACAGGGAAACTGTGTCATTGGTGAGGCTGTATTGTCATGGGGAGGCTCTATTATCACAGTGAGTTTGTGTCAAACTGAGGCTGTGAGGTCATGGTGAGGCTATGATGTCAAAGGTGAAGCTTTATGTCACAGTGATGCTTTGATGTCACAGTATGACTATGATGTCACAATTATACTTTGAAGTCACTGTGAGGTTGTGATGTCATTGGGGAAGTTGTGATGTCACAGTGAGATTGTGATGTCAATAGCAACTATGTGATGTCACAGGGAGGCTGTCATGTTTCAGTGATCCTGAGGTCAGTGCTGAGGCTGTGGTGTCATTGTGAGGCTGTGAGGCTAGATAGGATGTCAGTGATGAGGGTGTGATGTCCCATCGAGGCTATGTTTTCAGAGGTGAGCCTGTGATGTCATAGTGAGGCTGTGATGAAAGAGTAAGGCTATAACATCAGAATCGATGCTGTGATGTCTCAGTTGGGCAAGGATTTCAGAGGTGATCTTGTGATGTCATAGTGAGGCTGTGATGAAAGAGTAAGGCTATAACATCAGAATCGATGCTGTGATGTCTCAGTTGGGCAAGGATTTCAGAGGTGAGCCTGTGATGTTACAGTGAGGCTGTCATGTTACAGTGAAATTATAACCTCAGAGGTATCCTGTGATGTCACAGTGAGGGTTTGTTGTCACCAGTGTTGTGACACAGTGAGGCTGTGATGTCAGCGGATTGAGAGTATGATATCACATTAAGGATGTGTTTTCAGGGGTTAGGCTGTGATATCAGAATGAGGCTGATGTGAGTGAAGAGGGTATGATGTTGCAGTGAGGCTGGCATGTCACCATGTGGCTGTTGTGTCACCATGAGCTCATGTTGTCACAGAGATTTGGTGATGTCAAGATGGAGGCTGTGAGGTTATAAAGAGACTGTGATATCAGTGGCAAGGCTGATGTCACAGTGAAGCTCTGATGACGTGTGATGTTGTGATGTCTCTGGAGAGGTTTTGATGGCACAGTGAGGCTGTGAAGTCAGTGGTGCAGCTGATGTCCCAATGAGTCAGAGATGTACCTGGGGAAGGTGTGATGTCACAATAAGCCTGAGAAAGATGAAATAGCGAGTCTATGATGTCATTGGTGAGGCTATGATATCTGAAATGAACCTATTACGTGACAGTGACTGGTGAGTTTGTGATGTCAAAGGCTGTGTTGTCACTGGTGTGGAAATGATGTCAATGTTCTGACTAATGTCAGAGGACACACTGATGTCACAGTGTGTCTGTGATGTCACTGTGAAAGTTGTATGTCACTGTGGACTGTCATGTTACCCTGAATAATTTTACTCTGGAAGGTGTGATGTCACAGGGATTTCAGAGGTGAACTTTTACCTAAAAGTGATGCTTTGATGGCATGGTATGCCTGTGATGTCACAATGAAGATGTGATGTCACTGTGAGGGTGTGATGTCAATAGCAACACTGTGGTGTCACAAGGAGGCTTTCATGTTTCAGTGAGCCGGTGAGGTCAGTGGTGAGGCCATGTTGTCACTTGTGTGGCAATGATATTAGTGTTCAGTCTAATGTCAGTGGCGATGCTGATGTTGCAGTTGAGGCTGTGCTGTCACTGGTCAGGCTGTGATGTCACAGTGAGGCTCTGATGTCAGTGGTAAGACTGATGCCAGAATGAGGCTGTGATGTAACAGGTGAGCCTGTAGTATCAGTGGGCAGGCTGTGAGGTCACCGTGATGCTGCGATGTCACAGTGAGTATCGGATATCAGCGCTGATTCTATGAGATGTCAATGAGGCTGGGACTTTAGGCGTAAGACTTGGAATTCACAGAGAGGTTAAGATGCCATTAGTGAAACTGTTCAGTCATACTGTGGCTGTGATATCAGAGGAGAGGCTGTGATATCACTGTGAGCTTATCTTATCAGTAGTGAGGCTGTGATGTTACAGTGAGTCTGTGCTAGCACAGTGTGGCTGTCATGTCATAGTGAGGCTGTAGGGTTATAAACTCAGAATTGAGGGTGTAGTGTACAGTGAGGCTTTGATGTCATCATGTGCCCGTGGTGTCACCATGAGCCTGTGATGTTACAGCAATTTGGTGATGTCAGGGTGGAGGCTGTGAAGTCACAGTGAGGCTCTGATGTCAATGACAAGACTGATCACTTTGAGGTCATGATGTAACAGGTGAGCCTGTGGTGTCAGCGAGCATGTTGTGAGCTCACTGTGAGGCTGATTCTTTGAGATGTCAGTGAGGCTGTGAAGTCAGGAGTGATGCTTGGATTTCACAGTGAGGTTAGGTCATCAGTGGTGAAGCTGTGCAGTCACACTGAGGCTGTGATGTCATTGTGAGGTGGTGATGATAATGTGAGGTTGTGATATCACAGTGACACTGTGATGTCAGTGGTGATAGCCTATGACATAGTTCAGCTGAGATTTCAGTGGTTAGGCTGTGATGTTAGAAGTGAGGCTGATATCAGTGATGAGGCTCAGATGTCACTGAGGCTCTGATGTCACAATGAGGATGTGATGTCAGAAATGAGGCTATAATTCCACAGTGAGGGTGTGATATCACCATGAAGCTTTGATGTCACTATTAGTCTGCAACATCACAGAGAGATTGTAATGTCACAGTGAGGCTGTGAAATAACTGTGGAAGATGTGATGTCAGTAGCAAGGCTGATTTCACCATGAAACTATGATAACAGATGAGTTTATGATGTAATAAGTTTGACTATGAGGTCACAGTAAGGGTGTGAGGGCACTGTGAGGCTGTGATTATCTGTGGGAAGAGGTTAGCCTGTTATGTCACAGTGAGGCTGTGATGTCAGAGGTTAGGCTGTGATGTCACAGTGAGGTTTTGATATCAATAGCAACACTGTGGTATCACAGGGAGGCTGTCATGTTTCAGTGAGCCTGTGAGGTAAGTGGTGAGGCTGTGGTGCCACAGTGAGGCTAGGTAAGATGTCAGTGACGATGGTGTGATGGCACATTAAGTCTATGATTTCAGATGTGAGCCAGTGATGTCACAGTGAGTCTGTGATGTAACAATGAGGCTAAAACCTCCGTGGTCAGGCCACGATGTCACAGTGAGGTTGTGTTGTCACCAGTCATGCCGTGATATCACAGTGATTTTGAGATGTCAGTGAAGCATGACCATGGCATCACAGTAAGGAAGTAATTTTAGTGATTAGGCTGTGATATAAGAATGAGCCTTGTGTGAGTGATGAGGATATGATGTTACAGTGAGACTGGCATGTCACTGGTGAGGTTGTGATGCCACCGTGAGGCTTTGATATCACTGTGTGGCTGTGATGGCACTGTGACCCATGATGTCCCAGGGAGATGGGGATGTCATGGTGGAGGCTGTGAGGTCATAGTGAGACTATGATGTCAGTGGCAAAGCTGATGTCACAGTGAGGCTATGATGGCAGAGGTGATTCTGTGATGTCACATTGAGGTTGTGATGTCACAGTGAGGTTATGTCAGAGGTGTGCACGTGATGTCACCATGAGGTTATTATGTCAGTGGCAAGGCTGAAATCACAGTGAGTTTGGGATGTCACAGTTAGGCTGTGATGGCACTGTCAGTTTGTAATGTCACAGTGAGTCTGTGAGGACAAAGTGTCGCTATGATGTCACAGTAAGGCCCTGATGACACAGTGATGTTGTGATGTCACTGGAGAGGTTTGGATGTCGCAGTGAGGCTGTGACGGTAGTGGAAAGGCGATGTCACAATGAGGCTGTGATGTCACTGGTGAAGGTGTAATGTCACAATAATGCTGGAATATCAGTAGTGAGAAAAATGTCATAGTGAGTCTATGATGTCACTGGTGAGGCTATGATATCAGTGTTAGATCGATTACATGACAGTGAAACTAGTGAGGCTGTGATGTCAAAGGCTGTGTTGTCACTGGTGTGGCAGTGATGTCAGTGTTCTGATTAATGTCAGTGGCGACATTGATGTCACAGTTGAGGCTGTACTGTCACTGGTGAGGCAGTGATGTCACTGAGGGCTGTCATGTAACCATGACTTGATATAACTCTGGAAGCTGTGATGCCACGGGGAGGCTATACACTCAGTGAGGAAGATGTAATGTCAGAGGCAATGCTGATTTCACCATGAGGCAATGATATAACAGTGGTGTCTATGATGTATCACGTCAGGCTATGTGGTCACTGTGATGCTGTGATATCTGTAGGAAGATTGATGTCACAATGAGGCATTGATGTAACATGTGAGACTGTGGTGTCACTGTTTATGATATCAAACCTATGATGTCCTGCACATATGTCACAGTGAGGCTGTGATGTAACCTGTGAAGCTATGATGTCACTATTTATGATATCAAAGGCTGTCACTGCTGAGTCTATCACATCAGTGTGAGCCATGCTATATGGTGAAATTAAATATGATACCAGTGGTGAGGTTGTGATGTCACAGTGTGGCTGTGATATCGCCATGAGGCTGTGATATTACAGTAAGGCAGTGATGTTACAGTGAGACTGTGTCACAGTGCAAGTGTGAAGTCTCACAGTGCAAGTGTGAAGTGTGTGATTAGGCTGTGATTTCAGAAGTGAGACTGAGATGTCGCATTGACATTTTGATATAACTGGCGAGGCTGTAATCCCACTGTGAGGATATGATGTCACCATGAGGCTGTGATGTCACTGGTGAGATTGATATCACAGTGAATCTGTCCTATCAGTGCTGAGGCTGTGATGTGATGTCACAGTGAGGCTGTGCTTGCACAGTGTATCTGTGATGTCACAGCGAGGTTGTGATGTCACAGTGAGGTTGTGATGACAGTAGTGACTATGCTTTCACAGGGAGTCTATGTCATTGGGGAGACTGTATTGTCCCTGGTAAGGCTCTAATGGCACAGTGAGTTTATTGTGTCAAACAGGTCGTTATGTCAAAATAAGGCTATGATGTCAGAGGTGAAGCTTCATGTCACAGTGATGTTTTAATGGCACAGTATGGCTGTGATAGCACAATGATGCTTGGATATCACAGTGAGGTTGTGATGTCAAAAACGACACTGTGGTGTCATAGGGAGGTTATGTTTCAGTAAGCCGGTGAGGTCAGTTGTGAGGCTATGGTGTCATTCTGAGGCTAGGTCAGATGTCATTGATGAGGGTGTGTCACTGTGAGCCATGCTATATGTGGTGAGATTAAATATGATACCAGTGGTAAGGCTGTAATGTCATAGTGTGGCTGGGATATCGCCATGAGATGTTACTGTAAGGCAGTGATGTTACAGTGAGACTGTGATGTCACAGTGAGGCTATTTTGTCACAGTGCAGCTGTGAAGTGGTTAGGCTGTCGCATTGAGGCTATGATTTCAGAGGTGAGCTTGTGATATCATAGTCAGGCTGTTACCAAACATTGAGGGTATAATGTCAGAGTCGATGATATGATGTCACAATTGGTTAATTATTTTAGAGGTTAACTGGTATGTTATAGTGAGGCCATCATGTCACAGTGAGGCTATAACCACAGGGGTGAGGCTTTGATGTCACAGTGAGGATGTGATGTTAGTGGAGACAGATTAAGACATCACAGTGAGGATGTGATTTCAGTGGTTAGGCTGTGGCAACAGAATGAGGCTGATGTGAGTGATGGCAGTATGATGTCATAGTGAGGCTGGCATGTCACTGGTGAGGTTGTGATGGCCTAGTGACGCTTTGATGTTAACTGTGACTGTGGTATCACTGTGAGCATGTGAAGTCACAGGGAGTTGGTGATGTTACGGTGGAGGCTTTGAGGTCCCAGTGAGACTGTGATGTCAGTGGTAAGGCTGGTGTCACAGTGAGGCTATGATGTCAGAGGTGATGCTGTGATATCAAACTGAGGCTATGATGTCACAGTGTTATGTCAGACTTCTGTATGTGATGTCACCAAGAGGCTATTGTGTCAGTGGAAAAGCTGATGTTACAGTGAATTTGTGATGTCACAGTGAGGCTGTGATGTCACTGTCAAGTTGTAATGTCACCGTGAGGCTGTAAGGACAGTGTTGCTATGATGTCATATGAGGCTCTGATGATACAGTGATGTTTTATTGTCATTGGAGAGGTTTTGATGGCAGAGTGAGGCTGTGATGTTAGTAGTGTGGCTGATGTCACAATGAACCTGTGATGTCACTGGTGAAAGTGTGATGTCCCAATAAGGCTGAAATGTCAACGGTGAGAAAGATGTCATAGTGAGTCTATGATGTCACTGGTGAGGTTATAATGTCAGTGGTGAACCTACTATATATCAATGACACTGTTGAGACTGTAATATCAAAGATGTGTTGTCACTGGTGTGTCAGTGATGTCATTGTTCTGACTTATGTAAGTGGTGATGGTAATGTCTCAGGTGAGTCTGTGCTGTCACTGTTGAGGCTGTGATATCACAGTGAGGCTATGATGTCACTGTGATATTTTTGATGTCACTGATAAGGCTGTGATGTCACACTGAGGCTGTGATATAACTGTGAAACCTTCACAGTTTTGTTAAGCCACTATGGGCTGTCACATCGCCGTGAGGTGATATCACTCTGGAGCAGGGTTGTCACCGTGAGTCTGTGATGTCACTGGCAAGACTAATATCCCAATGAGTCTATCATGTAACAGGGGAGCCTATTTGTCAGTGGGCAGGCTGTGAGATCACTAGGAGGCTGTGATTTTTCAGTGAGGCTCTGATGTTAAGACTGATTCTATGAGATGTCAGTGAGGCTGTGATGTCAGGGGTGATGCTTGGATTTCACAGTGAGGTTAGGACATCAGTGTGAGGCTGTGCAGACACACTGAAGCTGTGATGTCAGAGGAGAGGCTGTGATGTCACTGTGAGGTAGTGATGCTACCATGAGGTTGTGTCATCACAGTGAGGTTGTGAGGTCACTCTGATGCTGTGATATTTGTTGGAAGATTGATGTCACAATGAAACAGTGATGTATCATGTGAGGATGTGATGTCATTGTTTATGATATTAAAGGCTGTCACTGCTAAGGCTGCCACATCACTCTGAGTCTATTCTCTCTGTGATGAGGCTGTGGTGTCCTAGTAAAGCTAAGTAGGATACCAGTTGTGAGGCTGTAACATCACAGTGAGGCTGTGCTAGCACAGTGTGGCTGTGATGTCACACTGTGGTTGTGATGTCACAGTGAGGTTGTGATGTCAGGAGTGACTTGCTTTCACAGGGAGACTATGTCTTTGGTGAGGCTCTGATGTCACAGTGAGTTTATTTGTCAAACTGAGTCTGTGATGTCAAGACGAGTCTATGATGTCAGAGGTGAAGCTTTACATGACAGTGATGCTGTGATGTCACAATGAGGCTGTGATGCCACAGTGAGATTTTGAATACAATAGCTACACTGTGGTGTCACAAGGAGGCTGTCATGTTTCAGTGAACCAGTGAAGTCAGTGGTGAGGCCATGTTGTTCCTTGTGTGCTAATGATGTTAGTGTTCTGACTAATATCAGTGGCAATGCTGATGTCACAGTGAGTCTGTGATATCAGTGGTAAGAATGATGCCACAATGAATCTATGATGTAACAGGTGAGCCTGTGGTATCAGTGGGCAGGGTGTTAGGTCACGGTGAGGCTGTGATGTCACAATGAGGCTGTGATGATATTACACAAGTTGTAATGTCACAGTGAGTCTGTGAGGACACTGTGTGGTTATAATGTAACAATGAGGCTAGGTCAGGGGTGTGCATGTGATTTCACCATGAGGATATTGTGTGTATGGTGAGGCTGATGTCACAGAGAGTTTGTGATGTCAAAGTGAGGCTGTGATGTCACTGTCAGGTTGTAATGTCACAATGAGCCTGTGAGGACACAGTGTGGCTATGATGTCACAGTGAGGCTCTGATGACATAGTGATGTGATATTAATGGAGACGTTCGGATAGCACAGTGAGACTGTGATGTTAGTGGTGAGGCCAATGTCACAATGATGCTGTGATTTCACTGGCGAAGGTGTGATATCGCAATAAGTCGGGCATGTCAGTGGTGAGAAAGATGTCATAGTGAGTCTGTGATGTCACTGTTGAGGCTATGATGTTAGCAGTGAACCTGTTATGTGACAGTGACACAAGTGAGGCTGTGACGTCAAAGGCTATGTTGTCGCTAATGTTGCAGTGATGTCAGTGATCTAACTAACGTCAGTGGCAGCACTGATATCACAGGTGAGGTGTAATGTCACTGATGATGCTGTGATGTCACAATGAGGCTGTGATATAACTGTGAAAGTTGTATGTCACTGTGGGCTGACATGTCACCTTGAGGTGATTTCACTCTGGAAGCTCTGATGTCACACTGAGGCTGTGATATCACTGTGAAGGTTTAACCTCACTGTGAGATGTCATGTCACCATGAGGTGATATCACTCTGGAAGCTGTGGTGTCACAGTGTGGCTGTGATGTCAGTGGCAAGACTGATCTCACAATGGGGCTGTGATCTAACAGGTGAGCCTGTTGTGTCAGTGGGTAGGCTCTTAGGTCTCTGTGAGGCTGTGATGTCCCAGTGAGGCTCTGATGTCAGGGCTGATTCTACACAATGTCCCTGAGGCTGTGACGTCAGGGGTGATGCTTGGATTTCACAGTGAGCTTAGAACATCTGTGGTGAGGCTGTGCAGTCACACTGAAGCTGTGATGTCAGAGGAGAGGCTGTGATGTCACTGTGAGGCGTTGCTGCTATCATAAAGTTGTGTTATCACAGTGAGGCTGTAATATCAGTGGTCATAGACTATGACATGACAGTGCGGCTGAGATTTCAGTGGTTAGGCTGTGATGTTCAAAGTGTAGCTGATGTCCATGATGAGGCTTAGGTCTCACAGGGAAGCTGGGATGTTACTGGTGAGGCTCTGATGCCACAGCGAGGATGTGGTTTCACTGTTAAGGCTGTCATGTGACCGTGATTCTGATATGTCAGTGATGAGGCCTTGGTGTCATAGCAAGGATAGGCAGAATGTCCATGATGTCACTGATGCTGATTTCAGAGTTTAGCGTGTTATGTCACAATGAGACTATGATGTCAAAAATAAGGCTATGATATCACAGTGAGTCTGTGATGTCAAATATGAAGCTATAATACCACAGTGAGGCTGTGCTGTCACTGTGAAGTTGTGATGTCACAGTGAGGCTACGAGGTCATTGTGGAAGACGTGATGTCAGTGGTAAGGCTGATTTCACTGTGAGTTTAGGCTGGAACAGGTTAGATTGTGAGGTCACAGTGAGGCTGTGACAACACTATGAGGCTGTGATATCTGTTGGCAGATTGAGGTCACAATGAAGCAGTGATGTAACATGTGAGGGTGTGGTGTCAGTTTATGATGTCAAATGCTATGATGTCACTGTTGAGGCTACCACGTCAGTGTGAGCCTGTGTTATCTGTAGTGGGGCTGTGATGTCCTAGTAACACTAGGTAGGATACCAGTAATCGGGATGTAATGTCTCAGTGTGGCTGAGATGTCACCATGAGGCTGTAATGTCACAGTGAGGCTGTGATGTCACAGTGCAGCTGTGAGGATAGAGGTTAGGCTGTGATTTCAGAAATGAAACTGATGTGAGAAATGAGGCTGAAGTATCACATTGACAATGTAATATAACTGGTGAAACTGAGATGCCACAGTGATGTTGTGATGTCAGCATAAGGCTGTGGTTTCACTGGTGAGGCTATAATATTATGATGAGCCTGTCATATCAGTGGTGAGGCTGTGATGTCACAGCGAGACTGTGATTTCAGGGTGATGCTTGGATTTCACAATGAGGTTACAATTTCAATGGTGAGGCTGTGGAGTCACACTGAGACTGTGATGTCAGAGGAGAGACTGTAATGTCACTGTGAGCCTCTTATCAGTGGTGAGGCTGTGATGTGACACTGAAGCTCTGCTGGCATATTGTGACTGTGATGTCACAATGAGGTTGTGATGTCACAGTGAGGTTGTGATGTCAGTAGTAACTGTGCTTTCATAAGGAGACTCTGTCATTGGTTAGGCTGTACTGTCACTGGTGAGGCTCTAATGTCATAGAGAGTTTATTGTGTCAAACTGAGACTGTGATGTCACAGTGCAGCTAAGATGTCTGAGGTGAAGCTTTATATTACAGTGATGCTTTGATGGCAAGATGTGGCTGTGATGTCACATTGAGGCTGTGATGTCACTATGAGGTTGTGATATAATTCAGGAAGTTATGATGTCACAGTGAGGTGTGATGTCAATAGCGACACTGTGGTTTCATAGGGAGATTCTCAGGTTTCAGTGAACTGTGAGGTCAGTGGAGGCTATGGTGTCATAGTGAGTCTTAGTAGTAAGTTAGTGATGACGGCGTGGTGCCACATTGAGGCAATGAGTTCAGAGGTAAGCCTGTGATGTCATAGTGAGAGTGTGAAGTCACAGTGAGGCTACAACCTCAGAGGTGATGTTGTGATGTCACAATGAGGCTGTGATGCAACCATGAGACGTTGCTATCACCGTGTGGTTGTGGTGTCACCGTGAGACTGTCATGTCAGAGTGAGGCTGTGATGCCATAATAAGGTTTTTATGTCACCATGAGCTGTGGTGTCACAGTGAGGTTGGGATGCCACAGTGAGGTTTTGATGTTACAGTGATGGTATGATGTCAGTAGTGACTGTGCTTTCACAGGGGGACTATGTTATTGGTGAGGCTGTATGGTCACTGGTGAGGCTCTAATGTCACGGTGAGTTTATTGTGTCAAACAATCTATGATATCACTGTGAGGCTATGATGTCAGAGGTGAAACTTTATGTCAGAGTGTTGTGATGTTACTTGTTTAGTTGTGATGTCAGTGATGTGATGTCAATAACGACATTGTGGTGTCACAAGGAGGCTCTCATGTTTCGGTAACACTGTGAGGTCAGTCGTGAGGCTGTGGTGTCTTAGTGAGGCTACGTAGGATGTCAGCGATGATGGTGTGATTTTTGAATTGAGGCTATGATCTCAGAGGTAAGCCTGTGATGTCATAGTGAGGCTGTGATGAAAGAGTGAAGCTATATCTTCATGGTGCATTTTGTGATGTGACATTTGGGCAATGATTTCAAATGTGGAGCCTCTGATGTCATAGTGAGGCAGTCATGTCACAGTGAGGCTATAACCACAGGGGTGAGGCTGTGATATCACAGTGAGGCTGTGATATCAGTGGCGCATGACTATGACATCATAGTTAAGATGTGATTTCAGAAGTTAGGCTATGATATCAGAATAAGTCTAATGTAAGTAATGCAGGTATGATGTAACAGTGAGGCTGGGATGTCACTGGTGAGGATATGATGCCACCGTGAGGCATTGATGTCATCGTGTGGTTGTGGTGTCACCATGAGCCCGTGATGTCACAGGGAGTGGGTGATGTCATGATGGAGGCTCTGAGGTCACAGTTAGTCTGTGATGTCACTGTCAAATTGTAATGTCACAGTGAGGCTGCGAGGACACTGTGACTATAATGTCACAGTGAGGCTATGTCAGAGATGTGCATGTGATTTCACCATGAGGATATTATATCAGTGACAAGGCTGATGTCACAGAGAGTTGTGATGTCACACTAAGGCTCTGATGGCACTGTCAGGTTGCATTGTCACAGTGAGGCTTTGAGAACACAGTGTGCTATGATGTGACAGTGAGGCTCTAGTACACAGTGATGTTGTGATGTCACTGGAGAGGATTTGTTGGCACATTGAGGCTGTGGTGTCACTACTGTGGCTGTCATGTGACCATGAGCCTGAAATTTCAGTGATGAGGCTGTGGTTTCATAGCGAGGCTAAGGAAGATGTCCATGATGTCACTGTTGTTATGATTTCAGAGGTTAGCCTGTTATGTCACATTGAGTTTGTGATGTCAGAGGTGAGGCTGTGATGTCACAGTGAGAATATGATGTCAGAGGTAAGGCTGTGATGTCATAATGAGAATGTGATGCCAGAAATGAGGCTACAATGCGACAGTGAGGCTGTGCTATCATTGTAAAGCTGTGATGTCATCATGCGGCTGTGACATCACAGAGAAATTGTGATGTCACAGTGAGGCTGTGAGGTCACTGAGGAAGATGTGATGTCAGTGGCAATGCTGATTTCACCATGACACTATGATGTCACAGGTGAGAAAGCTCTTCGTGGTCATAGCTCATAGTGGACATAGCTCAAAGTGGTCATAAAGAGCTCACTGTGGTCACAGCTAATAGTCGGGATAGACAACTCATGATGTTCATAGAGTGATCCCATTAGACATGGAGAGTTCACAGAGGTCAGTGATCACAGTGGTCACAGAGAGCTCACAGTGCTCATAGCTCATAGTGGTCATAGGGAGTTCAAAGACATCAAAAAGAGCCCCAAATGGTCTTTGAGAACTCACAATCTTCAGAGAGAGTTCCATGAGGTCATAGAGAGGTCACAGTGATCGTTGAGGACTCATTGTCATATAGAGCTCATAGTTGCCATAGCTCACAGAGGTCATTGAGAGCCCATAGTGCCTATAACTCATGGTGATCATAGAGTTCCTAGTGGCCTCCGATTGCAGTGTTCATAGCTCATAGTATTCACAGAGAGCTCACAGTTGTCACAGCTTATAGTGGTCATAGAGAGTTCAAGTGGATATAACTCACAGTGGTCATAGAGAGACCACTATGAGTTCTGTATGACTAATATGGGCTACAACAACTGCAAGCTTTCTATTAACACTCTGAGCTATGAGCACTATGAAAACTCTAAGACTAATATGACCTTTGGCCAATGAGCTATAAGCATTGTGAGCTCTCTAGAACTACTATGAGCTCTCTATGACCAGTGTGAACTATAACCACTGTGAACTCTTATGAACACTATGAGCTATGAACACTTTTACCTCTCATTGTCCATTATGAGCTCTCTGTGAGCACTGTGAGCTCTTCGTGACCACTGTGAGGTACGACTACTGTAATGACACTATGAACGTTACTAGCTCTCTATGACCACTGCCAAGTCTCTATTACTACTGTGAGCTCTTCATGACCAATATAAGTCATGACCATTGTGAGGTCTTGATTGTAGCAGTCTCGAGGACCCATGGAGATCCACAGAGACCCTTGAGGGTGGGGATAAGCAGGCATGAAGTCAAGTTCATGAACTCTGGGAGTCAGGCAAATGGCAAAGCAGCCTCGCAGGCTTGCAGACTTATTGTAGATATCGGGCTGCTTATATGCTCCAAACAACATTCCATAAGTTCCAGTGGGAGCTTTTGCAATGTTGGCCTGTCCAGACTGGTCCTCTCAGTCATTCGGGCACTGCAGCAGATTCTAGCTTGGAAAAGTTGCATTCATGCATGTGGCCCATACAGACAATACAGGCCTGCCTGGTCCATTCTTCCTACATACCTATCCTTTCTATTTATTTTGACAGCTAGTGGGAGCCAGAGTTCTTTGCTCTGACCTTGTTGATCCTGCCTCAGAGGGCGTCCCGCAAGACAGACCATGCCTATTTTAGGTCAACCTGTCTCACAGGATCTTACCCATCATTGACTCCCAGCCTTTGACAGACCTCACCTTTGGAAAGCATGTCAGAATATGTGGATAGAAAATTAGACCAAGGCCTCATGAATCTTTGCAATCTAAGCCTGAACCACATCTCCAGGAGGCATGGCTTGGATGTTCAAGGGCCATAATACCTGTAGTATGGTCTTGTTAATGGAACACTGCTGAGAGATGTGCTAAAGGAGACATATAAGCAATATAATTAATCAAAGAACAATTACTCCTATGATAGCATAAGTTACAATTGAAGAGGAATCAAACAGCCTTTTAACGTTCCAGATTCTGGTTTCAAACCCAGTATCTATAGGCAGGGGAGCCACATGCGTCAGAAAGGCCTGAGTCCAAGGCTCCTTGATGTACTGAGAAATTTGTTCACAAGCCTTGGAAATGTTGGAGACCCGATAAAGTGCTAAGTATACGGAAGGATATAGAGGGTCACAGGAGGCAAGAGCAAACCTATAGGGCCGTGAAGGCCAGGCCAGACACCTGTTGAAATTATGTAGCAAAACCTGTGGTGGATTGTGGTATGGGGTCAATATATTGTCTGTTGCCAAATCCCCACTGGGCCAGCTGGGGAAAGGAGGGGGAAATGTCAGGTACTCGAGGCTCGAGGTGAATGGGCAAGCTGGCGACGGGATTACCAAACAGACCCCGGGAATCAGGTGAGAAGCAGCAGAACGAGTGGACAAGCTCCTGCAGATCCAGCTTTATTCAGGAAGTGTTTGGGCTTATATAGGGTTAGGGTCCAATCAGGTGTTGCCATCCCTCTGCTCGGGGGAGGAGGGAGCAGCCACCAGTTATTTAGCTCTTTACTACATGTCCAGGTTAGATAGCCACTTCCCATTGGTTATTCATTCCTCCTTCACATTGGTTGCTCATTCCTCCGCCTGTGTGATTCCTCTATTGGGAAATGTCTGGGGCATGTCTGAACTTGTTCAAGCGTGTCTGTAGCCAGATCTCCTGGATTTGGGAGCCCGGGCTAGGGCCTCCCTGAATCGATAGTGCCACAATTGTCCATAACCTGTAAGCATGTCCAATGTGATGTTAAGACCATACTGAAGGTTGAGGCAGGTTTGTGCTTCTGCCTAATCATCATATGCAGAGTGCTAATTCAGGAAAAAGGCTGGCTCCAAGACCGCCTTAGGAGATGATACCAAGAATGATATGTTTGAGCTGCATGGCCCATTGGTGAAGAACCTGTTCAACATAAGGGGAGTCAAGGGCTTATTCATTGACCACCTTACAAATCAGGGAAAGATCAGCAAGCAGGGTAGGCACCCAAGGCTGTCATATTGTCAGGGAGACTGCCTATGATAAACAGCTTTAAATCTCATTTTGAAGTGAAAATGTTAAATAATTTATAAAAATTTCAGATAATTGTAGTACTTTAAAGTCTTTTATAGCCAAATATACAGATTTATTATCACACAAGTCAGTAAAAGTTTTTTAAATTTTGTAGAGACAAGGATTATTAAATATGGAATAAACCAGTAGCACATGGTCATAGGAGAATACCTGTATGTCTGTTTAGATAAGCAATCTTAAAAAAATAAAATCTATGCAATTACCAATACCGAGGCGGCTCCAAATCTATGAGCTATATTGTTCTTGAATAGAGCCTTTATTAGTCCATTAATGTTTCTAACTTTCTAACTTCTGTTGCAAGAAAGTCCTCAATTTCTGTAAGTCCAAATTTCAAAAAATTTGTCTTTAAAGAATTTTTGAACTAGCTCAAAATTTTTTAATTAACTTATGAGAAGTCAGCAACTTCTCCATGGAATCCATGAGAAACAGGCATGGAACTAAAAATGGACTCATAGCACTTGAGGGCCATGAAGGGCTAAGGCGACAAAGATGGCTGCCAGGGCCAGGTATATTTGTACACCTAGGCAAGCCCAGGTAAACTGGCTTTTTCTGGTTGGTTAACTCCAGTTGGACCCAACCAATTTGCTCTTAGGCCCAGATGGGTCTAGAGACCAAGTTATTTGTTAAATATGGAGAGCACATCTCCATAATCCATTCATAGAGAAGTTGGCTATCTTATCTCTGGGAGGATTGATTAGTCAGTTGTTCAGCAGGAATGTTTCTACAGGGCGATTCCAGCTCTGGGGGGATGACCTTCAATAATATCAAAGACCTTCAAAGACCTTAGAGATTGTCTGAACAAGGACAGTTCTAGACCTGCCTATTGTACCCTTTAACCTTCTGAGGACCCAGACGGCTCAAGGGATGTGGAGGGAGGACCGCTCTGGGTACTTTCTGCTAAGTTGGAAGTGTGAGTAGTCAATGAGCCTCATCTATGACATGGTCTAGAGGTCTTTGATGGATGACTTTACCACTTTTAGGTCTTTCTAAAAGAGACAAAAACAGATAAATTAAGCCTAAGATATCGACCTGTTATCTTGCCTGAAATAGACACTACCTTTGTCTGGTGTAAAAGCCAAGAGTTATAAATAAGTAATTTACATATTGAAGACCTTTCTCCCCTAGTAGCTACAAATCTCTGAGATCGCATTCTAAGGCATGTACAAAAAAATATGTAAACTGTCTGTATCTTGGGGCAGAACAATCTAAATTAGTTTACTTCTCCTTTCTGGATTCTGAAAGCAAAGTGACACAGGTCTTTTTAGGACCAAGGGAATGAAAAAGAACATATGCAGGGGACATTGTTTCCTCATATGGAAGTTCTACATATCTCTGAGCATTATCTTAGGGATACTGCTCTGATCTAAATGAAGAGCCAGCTTTGATTTGTCAGTGAAGCTGGTCTGTTTAACAGCAGACATTTTGTTCTCTGCTTCTTCCTGGTTTAACTCTTTTAAGTTTGTCATTGCCATTTTCCTCTGCCAAACACTAAGCTTAACTTCAGGGAAGTTTTTAGGACAAGAGCAAAACTTTACTAACCTTTCCACTGAAATATGTTTCTGGCTTTAATTTTACAGCACAAACTGTCTTTTTTGGTCCTCTAAACCATGTGCTTTCTGGTACATGCTGTCTGATTCCATCATTCTCAGAAACCTACTTTTTTTTGTTTTGTGTTCTTTCCCTGTCTGCAAGGGAATTTCAAGTTTGTCAGCTTGGGTATGCCTGATAGTATTATATCTATCCCCTTAGGCAGATGTCAAGTTTATGATTTCCTTTTTTTTTTTTTCTCTTTTTCTTTCTTTCCTTTCTGTTTGAAAAATAAATTTATCTGGAACCTCAAAGAAACTACTTAAATAACTTAGGCCAAAATCTTGCAAGGAAAGGGAAACGTGAACCTGAGTTGATCCAAATGCACTTAGAATCTCCTGAAAACAGACTATGCTAGGTCCAGATTACATTGATTCTGTTTTGTTTCAATGGAATGGGGTCTAGCTAAGGTGGAGGCTTGAAATTCCTATTCCACTTTAGTAGGAGTACACATGGATGCCTGGAATTAGAAATCAGATTTATCCCTAAGAAAGGGGGCTTATACATACCAGAAGAAAGAAATTCCAATGAATCTTTTAGAAGATAATTATATTTTATTTCCTGTTTGCTAGATTTGATGGGATAACATTCTACAAAAGAAGCCAGAGGAATGAGCAAGTTTAATTATTCTGTACTATAGTGGTTTTATTTTGGAAATATATGGAAAAACCTTTAAGAGCATTCTCATTTGTAATCTGGGACCTATTAAAGATTAAAATCAGGGCTGGAGAGGTGGCTCAGGGGATAAGCTTACACCTTACATGCGGAAGGTCCTGAGTTCAGATCCTAGAACCCTTGTATAGATGCCAGGCAAAAGCAGAGGTGGCCTGCTTTTCTGTCCTGGTAGAGCAGAGCCTGTGAATCCAGGAGCAGAGTAAACAAGGAGGAGGTGGAGGCGGTCCATGGGGGTTCACGAATTCACCCGTGGTTCTACACACACACACACCACACACACACACACACACACACACATACATGTGCGCACACCCACACACACACATAATTGAATAAATAAATAAATAAATAAAAATCAAGAGAGATAATATTTCATGAATGAAAAACTTGTAATTTATCAGAAAAACAATTGTAATTAAAATAAAACAGAAGTAGTTAAGATCTTAGATGTCAATAAAATGATTTGTTCTTCTTTTATAACATGCATATATGTATTTAAAAATGGCATGCCAAAATTTTTATATTAGGGTGCAACAGACATGAAAGAAAATTGAAGTGGCCACAGATTTTTTATGTTAAACATAAGACACACAACATGTAAACACAGAACATATAAACATACAAACATATGAACAACATACAATTTACTGGAAACTGGCAGTTGTACAAGTTCCCGACAACTGACTTAAAATTTCTGTTGAAAGCTTTATCGAAGGTAGGTTAACATTTAGGAAAACCTTATCATTTAAAACAAGATCTCATATTATTTAAATCCAGCAGCTTAGTTTAATTATGAAAAACATTAAAAGCAGATTAAAGTTAAAATTTAGTACTGAAACCAAATTGATATTTAAGAAACTTTGTATTTAATAGATGAATATATATGTCTAATTTTCTCTTTTTTTCTAGCATTTAAAAGCACCCTCTTCTATAGGTCGTGTTCCTACATATTCTCTGGGGAGATCCAACGTGCTAAAACTGCAGCCTCATCCCAAAATTCCACTAGGCCTGCAGTCTTAATCTTGAGGCCTCTAGTCTCCAGGAGAGATTTTAAGACACGTATTTAGGGCTCTTACAGTATGAAGGGAGGTTGCCCATTTTTTTAAAGAACAGAGATAAGACCAAAAGAGTGACAGATGAGACAAGGAATGTATGGGATCCAAATGTAGGGAACTTCCGTCACTTTTAGGCCACGGCCATATGCTGTGGGGAGGAAAGAGTTGTCGTGGAAGCCCCACATTGGGGCACCAGATGTAGCAGTCTCTTCAACCCACGGGAACCCATGTAGACCCTTGGAGGCAGCGCTAAGCAGGCATGAATTCAACATCATGGACTCCCGGAGTAGAGGAAATTGCAAAGCAGCCTCTCAGGCTTGCAGACTCATTTATTGCAAATATTAGGCTGTTTATAATACCCCACCCAAAATTCCAAAAGTTCCAGCGGGAGCTTTTGCTGTTTTGTCCTGTCCAAGTCGGTCCTCTCAGTCAGGAAGTTTGAGGTCAGCACCTGGCACAGCAGCAGATTCTAGCTTGGGGAAGTTGCATTCATGTATGTGGCCTGAGTAGTCCATTCCTCCTACACTCGATGACCACTGTGAACTATCCATGACCACCATAAGCTTTCTATGGCCATCATAAACTCTCTATGTCCACTCTGAGCACACCTGTTAGCTCTCTGTGACCACTGTAAGCTATCACCACTGTGAGCTCCCTATGATCACTGAGAGCTCTCTATGACCACTTTGACAACTCTGATGACTATGCTTTCTCCATGACCACTATGAGCTCTCTGAGACCAGCATGAGCTATCACCACTGTGAGCTCTCTATGACAAGTATGAGCTATGAGTACTGTGAGCTCTCTAGGGCCACTATGAGGTAGGACCTCTGTCACAACACTATGAACATTAGCTCTGCATGTCCACTATGAAGTATGACCACTGTGATAAAATGAACATTATAAATTCTCTATGACCACTGTGAGCTCTCTATGAACACTATGAGCTATGACCACTGTGAAGTCTCTATGACCACTATGAGTGCTCTATGACCAATATAACCCATGACCACTGTGAGCTCTCTATGACCACTATGAGCTTTCTATGATGACTGAGAGCTCTCTATGGCCATTATGTACTCCCTATGACCACTGTGATCTATGATCACCATGAGGTCTCTGTGACCACTGTGACATCTCTGAGGACTGTGAACTCTCTATGACCACTTTGAGTTCGATATGAACACTGTGAACTCTCTATGACCATTGCGAGCTATTTATGACAACTATGAGTTCTCTATGACCACTGTGATTTCTCTATGACCAATGTGAGCTCTGACCATTGTGAGCACACTATGTACATTACTACCTCTCTATGATCACTGAATTATGACCACTGTGAACTCTCTATTGCCATTATGAGCTCTCTATGGCCACTATTAGCTATGACCACTGTGAGCTATCTTTGACGTTGTGAGCCGTCCATAACTACTGTGAGCTCTCTATGACCACTGTGAGCTTTCTATGACTACTGTGAGTTCTCTATGACTCCTATGAGTGTCATAGTTAAGCACAGGTGTCAACTTGACAGTTGAAAGTTTGAGCTCTCGGCACCTTTTTGAAGAATTAGTGCGTGGTTGAGTTTGTCCCAGAGCAAGCCTGCATGAGATTGTGTAGCTGATGGGGGAAGGCTCAGCCTATGATGGGTGGAATTAAGCCCTGGAATAAATCACGGAGAGCTGGTTGAGAATGTTGACATCCTTCTTATACTTGGCCAGACATGCAAGTAAAGACTGTCTCTTTCTCTCAGCTATGACATAGAGATGATGTGGCCCGTTCCCTTGGCCCTGGTGTTGGTGCATGCTGTCCCGTCAAGCTGGAATAAGAACTGTAACCAGGAATCATAAGAGAGGATAAACCCTTGTTCCTTTCAGCCATTTGATGGTCATTTATCAGCAACCATGCAGGCAAACTAACAGAATTTAGTACCCAGGAAGTGGGGTGTTGCTGTTAAATCTGACTATGTGGACTTTGTGGCTTTTGAATGGTTTTGCTGAGCAAAGTTGGATATGCTTGAAGATTTTCACTTTGTGGATTACAAAAAATGTTCTTCAGAGTTTGATGGGCCATTTGGAAAACAGTGAGGCTGAGAGAGCAATGAATTGTTTGGGCCCAGTTTCTGATGAGGGGAACAAGGACATTGTTGAAGTTGACTTTGAACAAAATGGACTGGTTTGCTTGATAGTGGGAGCTGTGTTTGTGGCCATGAAGTTCTGGATGTGCAAAGGGCAGGCAGAAAATATCTGCTGCTCTTGGAGAAATGGGTGTCAGTGAGAGAATACCTAGTGACTTGCACTGCAATGGTGGAAGATGTGAAAACCACTATATAACAAGTTTGTACTTGGAAAATTCAGATTCTTTCAGGAGCCGAAAGCCCAATTTAAAGCTATTTCTTGCTCTTTGTAAGTTTGGCTGCTTAAAAGAGCCTTTTCCAGCATCAGCACATAAAACTTGGTACAGCTGTGGCTCCAGTGAATCAAGTTTGATTTCAAACTTGCTTTGGAATCTGGTAGCGTCCCCAGGTGCTACTGGTTTTGGTGAATGATTACAGGTTCATGAAGAGCAGCAGAGCTTGGCACCAAGTGGCAGGCATAGAGTCCTGAAAGATAAGGTGGAGCTTATAAGTGCAGAGGCGAACCCAGAACACTGTTGGAGATGCCAGAAAAAGGGGATGAATGTTGAGGACAGCTGCAAGTGGAAATTCTCTACTTTGAAACTTTGATGAACTCTGCTTTGACAGCTTTGACCTGAAAATAGGGACCGGGAATGCTTAGAATCTTGAGCCACCTGGATATGTGATGAGCAACAGATGAATCTTAATTTAATGTTTTCTTATTATGTCAAGATACTTCTGTTTTAACATTTTATCTGTTTTAAAGTATTTATATTGATTTGATATACTCTTTTTTTTAGTTTTTCTTTTTTGTTGTTTTTTTTAAGATTTTTTTATATAATACATTTTTATTATTATTTCAGCTCATACAAACTTAATAGGTACACCACTTCCCTCCCCCCCCTCCTCCCCCCCGAACTCCCTGCTCCCCCTCCCCTTACCCCTCCCGCCCCATCCCCCATGCCTCCCGCCCCGATTCCCAGAATCCTTTCTTGTGCATGCGTGACTCTCCTCTGAGCCCTCTTCTCCGATGACGTACAAGGACCCAGTGGCATTTCCCTGAACCCCTTCCTGTGTTCCCCTTAAGCATAGGAACACTACTGTGGCTGTCAATCCCTTGCCTCCAAGGATCTTGGTGCCTTTAGCAGATGCTAGACTTTGTGAGGTCAATAGTGTGTTGGACATTGCGCCTGGCATGCAATGTCCAATTATGATTGCTTCGGCCCTAACTTGTGTGGAGTATCTTGCAAATCATTGCTCCTCCCATCCTTTTGCTCTTACACTCTTACCGCCCCCTCTTCCTCAAATGTCCCTGAGCTTCAGGATGGGGAGAGATTAGTCTGGCCTAGTTCAAGGTGGTTGATATAGAGTCTCTGAAGTTCTGGATAGTGGTTCGTTGATTTTCTTTTGCAGTTTTGTTGCTGCTGTAATGCCCTTCACTCCATCGTAATGGGCACTGTATGTCACCCCGTGGCCAGAGACAGAAAGCTGTTAAACTGGAGTCTTATTATAAGAGCACATTCAAGGGTAGATGTAATACTTATACCCAAAAGTGGAATCGCAGGGTCATATGGCGTTAGGCAATGGGAGGGGTCAATCACCCATTTGCAATGGTTACTTTTTAATCTGCCGGACTATAGGCCCTCCCCTTCTGGTGAGTTCATACTCCCTTTGTTGTAAATGATCAGGAACGAATTGTGAACTTAACTAGGTGTCACATTACTTTCTTGCAGTCCTTGATGGAGGCCTATTTTCTCTACTGTAACATGGTCACTTCTCTCCTTGTTTCTGGTGTGGCCCTCTAAACCTATCTCTCCTGTTCATAATCCTTGCAATTACTGTAGGTAATACATAGATTTACCTATGAGTGTCTCAAGATGGGCGGGGTGGGTTTGGTATTAGGAGCCACCTATTAGGGAGTACATACGGCACTTAATTTTCTGGGTCTGGGATACTTCAGTTAATATAATTGTTTCTAATGACATCCATTTCCCAGCAAATTCCAGTAATTCATCATTTTTAATGGCTGAGGAGTACTCCATTGTTTAGATGTACCACAGTTTCCTTATCCACTCCTCAACTGTTGGACATTTGGATTGATTCCATGTGTTTGCTATTATAAACAGTGCTGCTATGAACATGGTCATGCTTGTGCTATCGAGGTGAACCTCTGCTGTATGGAGGGTATACCCAAAAGTGGAATCTCAGGGTCATTTGGCATTTCAATCTTTAATTTATTTAAGAATCTCCAGACGGCTCGCCAGAGTGGGTGTATGAGCCTGCACTCCAACCAGCAATGTAGGAGAGGTTCCCCTCTCTCCACATCCTCTCCAGCATTTGTTGTTGTTTGTGTTGTGGATTTTTGCCATCCTGACTGGGGTGAGATGATATCTCAGGGAAGGTTTGATTTGCATTTCCCTGATGGCTAAGGAAGTGGAGCATTTTTTGAGATATTTGTTAGACATTTTAATTTCATCCCTAGTAAAGTTTCTTTTAAGTTCCAGGGCCCATTTTTTAATTGGGCCATTTGTTTCCTGGTGTTTAGTTTTCTAAGTTCTTTGTGCACTCTGGACAGTAGCGCTCTATCAGATATATGGTTAGTGAAGATTTTCTCCCATTCTGTGGGTTGCCTGTGAGCTTGTATTACAATCTCCTTATCTGAACAGAAGCTCTTTAATTTCACAAGATCCCAACTGTTGAGAGTTGGTAGCAGTGACTGTGCCATTGGATGTCTGTTTAGGAAGTGTTGGCCTAGCCCAATCAGCTCGAGGGAGTTCCCTATCCTTTCAACTATGGTTTTTATAGTCTCTGGCCTTATATCAAGGTCCTTGATCCAATTGGAACTAAGTCTTGTACATGGTGACAAGTACGGGTCCAGCTTTAATCTTCTGCATGTGGAGATCCAGTTTTGCCAGCACCATTTGTTGAAGATGCTGTTCTTTTTCCATTGGATTCTTTGGGCCCCTTTGTCAAAGACCAAATGGCTGTAATTTTGTGGGCTTATATCTGGGTCTTCAATCCTTATCCATTGATCTGTGTGTCTATTTTGGAGCCAGTACCAGGCTGTCTTTATAACTATGGATTTGTAGTATAGACTAAGGTTTGGTATGGCAATACCTCCAGCAGTGTTTTTGTTACTCAGGATTGTCTTTGCTATACTGGGTCTTTTGTACCTTCATATGAATTTTGAGATTGTTTGGTCAACTTCTTTAAAGAATTGCTTTGGGATTTTACTTGGTATAGCATTGAATTTGTATATTTCCTTTGGTAGGATGGTCATTTTTACAATGTTGATTCTGCCAATCCAGGAACATGGGAGGTCTTTCCACCTTCTGGTGTCTTCTGCAATTTCTTTCTTTAGGGTTTTAAAGTTTTCTTTGTAAAGGACTTTTACCTCCTTAGTTAGGTTTATACCAAGGTATTTCATTTTTTTAGGGGCTATAGTGAATGGGATGGTTTCTCTCAAGGCTTTTTCACTTCTTTCATTCTGGGCATATAGGAAGGCCTCTGATTTTTGCACATTTATTTTGTATCCTTCCACCCTGCTGAACTTCTCAATTAGTTCCAGGAGCTTCCTGGTGGAGTTTTTGGGATCCCTCAGGTATAAGATCATGTCTTCTGCAAATAGGGATAGTTTGACTTCTTCCTTGCCGATTTGAATCCCTTTTATGTCCCTTTCTTGTCTTATGGCTTCAGCTAAGACTTCAAGTACAATATTGAATAGAAGTGGTGAGAGTGGAAAGCTTGTCTAGTTCCTGATCGAAGTGGGAATGCTTCCAATTGTTCCCCATTGAGCATAATCCTTGTTGTGGCTTGTTGTATACAGCTTTTATTATATTGATTAAGGTTTCTTCCATTCCCACTGTCTCTAGCGTTTTGATCATAAAAGGCTGTTGGATCTTATCAAAAGCTTTCTGCATCTATGGAGAGTATCATGTGGTCTTGGACTTTGGACTGGTTTACATGATGAATTACATTTATTGATTTGCATATGTTGAACCAACCTTGTGTTCCGGGGATGAAGTCTACTTGGTCCCCGTGAATGATCTTTTTGATATGTTTTTGAATCCGATTTGCTAAAACTTTGTTGAGAATCTTTGCGTCTGTGTTCATCAGAGAGATCGGCCTATAGTTTTCTTTTTTAAGTGAGTATTTATTAGGATTTGGGACTAAAACGATATTAGCTTCATAGAAGGAATTTGGTAGTGTTCCTTCCTTTGCTATTTGATGGAACAGTGTAAGGAGTATTGGTATTATTAACTCCTTAAATGTCTGGTAGAACTCTGTGCTGAATCCATCTGGTCCAGGACATTTTTTGGTGGGAAGATTCGAGATTACTTCCTCAATTTCCTTATATGTTATAGGACTATTTAAATAATTCACAACTTCCTGATTCAATTTAGGTAATTTGTGTCTGCGTAGAAATTTATCCATCTCTTTTGAGTTGTCAAACTTCACAGAGTATAAGTTTTTGAAATATGATGCTACAATTCTCTGGATTTCTTGGGTATCAGTAGTGATAACTCCATGTTCATTTCTGATTTTGTCAATTTGGGTTTTCTCTCTCCTGCTTTTGGTTAATTTAGCTAGGGGTGTATCAGTCTTATTGATTTTTTCAAAGAACCAGCTTTTTGACTGGTTGATTTTTTCTATTGTTTTCTTAATCTCGATTTCAGATATTTCTCCCCTTATTTTGCTAATATCCTCTCTTCTACTACTTTTGGGATCAGATTGCTCTAGTTTCTCTAAAACTTTAAGCTGCATTGTTAAGTTGTTTATTTCTGATGTTTCCATTTTTTGATGTAGGCATTAAGAGCTATGAACTTACCTCTTAGGACAGCTTTCATTGTGTCCCAGAGATTTTGGTAAGTTGTATTTTCATTATCATTCACTTTCAGGAAATCTTGAATTTCCTTTTTAATTTCTTCCTGAATCCATGTCTCATTCAGCATCATAGTGTTAAGTTTCCAGGAGTTAGTGTATTTTCTCTTGTTTGATGTGTTGTGGATGTCCAGCTTTAGGCCGTGGTGGTCTGATAGGGCACAGGTTAGAATTTCAACTTTTTTGTATATGTGTAGATTCGTTTTGTGGCCCAATATGTTGTCTATTTTGGAGAAAGTTCCGTGTGCTGCTGAGAAAAATGTGTATTCTTTGGTACGTGGGTGAAAAGTTCGATAGAGATCTGTAAGGTCCATTTCTTTCAGGGTTTGATTAAGTTCCAAAGTGTCTCTGTTAAGCTTTTGACCTGTTGATCTATCCCATGTTGAGATGGCGGTGTTGAATTCCCCAAGAATTATCGTTTGGGGGTTGATTTCTTGCTTTAGACGCTGTAGGGTTTTCTTAATGAATGTGGAGGGGCCCGTATTGGGTGCATATATGTTCAGTATTGTGAAGTCTTCCTGGTGAATTGTACCTGTGACTAAAATGTAGTATCCATCCGTGTCCCTTAATATTTTCTTTGGCTTGAAGTCCACTTTGTCTGATAACATAATGGCTACTCCTGCCTGTGTTCTGCTTCCATTAGCTTGTAGAATTGTTGACCAGCCTTTTATTTTTAGAGCGTGCCTATCTTTTGTGGTGAGATGGGTTTCCTGCAGGCAGCAGATTGATGGATTGTGATTTTTTAATCCAAGTTTGTAATCTGTGTCTCTTGATCGGTGAATTAATTCCATTAACATTTAGTGTTATAATGGAGAAACTATTTTTAATTCCAGACATTTATTATGTTTAGTACTTTTTATAAGTATATTGCTTCGCTTTTAATGGTGTTATATTTGCCTTCTGTTCTCCTGGATATGCCTGTTTTTTTTCTTCACGCTTGAGTATCATTTCTAGCATTTTTTGAAGGCCTGGTTTGGTGGCCATGTATCCCTTAAAGTTGTCTTTGTGCTGGAAAGTTTTTCTTTCTCCCTCGATCATGACTGATAGTTTTGCAGGGTAAATCAGCCTGGGTTGACATTTTTGCTCATTCAATACTTGAAGTATGTCTCTCCAAGCTCTTCTTGCTTTTACTGTTTCGACTGAGAAGTCATTTGTTATTTTAATAGGTTTACCTTTAAAAGTGACTTGTTTTTTCTCCCTTGAAGCTCTCAGCACTAGTTCTTTATCTTGAATATGGAGTGTTTTAACTATTATTTGCCGTGGGGTGTTTCTGTTTTGGTCGTATCTGTTTGGGGTTCGGAATGCCTCTTGTATATGGATGGGCCTCTCTTTTTTTTAGATGAGGAAAATTTTCCTTGATGATCTTTTGAAAAATTTCCTCAGGGGTGGTATTTTGAGATTCTTGCTCTGGTATTCTATGAATACGCATGTTAGGCTTCTTCAGGGTGTCCCATATCTCTTGGATATTTCTCTCAAGTATCTTTTTGGCTTTAACAACCTCTTCCATTGAGCTGGTTAGTACTCCCACTTTATCTTCAAGGTCTGAAATTTTGTTTTCTGCTTCGTTAGTTCTGTTGATAAGACTCTGTGGAGTTCTGGGCTGAAGATAACGTGTCTTGTAGCTCAGTTTTAAACTCTGCTTGAGTCTGTTTTAACTGCTCTATGCCAGTTTTTGTTTCTTGCACTGTTTTTCTCAACTCCTCCAAATGTCTGTTGTGTTCCTCTTCAAAGCGATTGATTCGATTACGTAATTTCTCCCTGATTTCCTCTTTCATAGTATTGAACATGGTAATGATCATATTTTGAAAGTCGTTATCCTGGGTCAGGCTTTCTTGGCCTTTTTCCGCGGGTTTGCTCTGCTTTGAGTCTAACATTATGGGATTAATTTCTTCAGTGGGAAATTTGTTTACTTGAGTGTTGCTTCTCATGGATTTGCACTTTGACTTTGGCATTGTCGTTTTAACTCTTAAGATCTTTCAATTTCACTAAACTGAATTATTTGGCCTGGGTTTCTGGGGGTGGGCAGGGACAGAGCTTACCTAGGTCACGGGTGAGGCCCGGCTGGACCGCGCGTCCCAACCTGTGGAGCAGGGTGGGGAATGGGAGGATGATGGCGTCGGTGTGGAGCTATTTAACCTGAGGGCAGCTGGGGCAGGGCCCGGGGGCAGGGGGAGGTCCTCCTCCTCTCTCCGCCCTGCAAGCGGCTCATGCTGGATGGCGGGAGTCGGAGCCGGGTCCCTTTGGGCTGACCTGGGGTTCTGGTGGGCGGGCGCAGCCGGAGCTTACCTACAGTCGTGGGGTGAGGCCCGGCTGGACCGTGCGCGTCCCGACCAGCGGAGCTGATTTGATATACTCTTTTTTTTTATTTCAGCTCATACAAACTTATTAGGTACACCAGTTCCCTCCCTCCGTCCTCCTCCCCCCGTGCCTGCTCCCCCTCGCCACCCCTCTCTCTCCCCATCCCCCAGTGCCTCCCACCCCAATTCCCAGAGAGTCCTTTCTTGTGCATGTCTGATTTTCCTCTGGGTCCTCCTCTCCGATGACGTACAAGGACCCAGTGGCCTTTCCCGAACTCTTTCCCGTGTTCCCCTTAGGTATAGGAACACTGCTGTGGCTGCCAATCCTTTGCCTCCAAGGATCTTGGTGCCTTTAGCAGATGCTAGACTTTGTGACGTCAACAATGTGTTGGACAATGCGCAAGGCATGCAAAGTCCAATTATGATTGCTTCAGCCCTAACTAGTATAGAGTATCTTACATATCATTGCTCCTCCCATCCGTATGCTCTTACACTCTTACCGCCCCCTCTTCTGCAAATTTCCCTGAGCCTCAAGATGGGGAGAGACTAAGCTGGCCTAGTTCTAGGTGGTTG
This sequence comes from Typhlomys cinereus, assembly GCA_023101885.1. NCBI lineage: Eukaryota > Metazoa > Chordata > Mammalia > Rodentia > Platacanthomyidae > Typhlomys > Typhlomys cinereus. The sequence continues at coordinate 3,100,222 of JALPQD010000279.1, forward strand.
ATATAGAGTCTCTGAAGTTCTGGATTGTGGTTTGTTGATTTTCTTTTGCAGTTTTCCTGCTCCTGCAATGCCCTTCACTCCATCCTGGTGGGCATTGTATGTTACCCCCTGGCCAGAGACAAAAAGCTGTTAGAGTTTTGTGATAAAAGCACATTCAAAGGTAGATGTAATAAAAGTGGGAAACCACAGTGAGGGAGGGATCTATCACCCATTTGCAAAATTGTTACTTTTTATCTGCCAGACTATATGCCCTTCTCTTCTGGTGAGATCACACCCCCTCAGAAGTAAATGATCAGGAACAAAAGTCTGTGAACTTAATCAGATATCTCATTACTTATTTGGGTCCTTGGTGGAGGCCTATTTTCCCTGCTGTAACATGGTCCCTTCTCTCCTTGTTTCTGGTGTGGCCCTCCTACCCCATCCCTCCTGTTCATAATCCTTGGAATTACTGTCTCTAGGTGGGCTGGGTGGGTTTGGTACAAGGAGCCACCTATTAGGGAGTACATACGGCACTTAATTTTCTGGGTCTGGGATACTTCGCTTAATATAATTCTTTCTAATGACATCCATTTCCCGGCAAATTCCAGTAATTCATCATTTTTGATGGCTGAGTAGTACTCCATTGTATAGATGTACCACGGTTTCCTTATCCACTCGTCAACTGTTGGACATTTGGGCTGATTCCATGACTTTGCTATTGTAAACAGTGCTGCTATGAACATGGTCGTGCTTGTGCTATCGAGGTGAACCTCTGCTGTATGGGGGGTTATTCCCAAAAGTGGAATAGCAGGGTCATATGGCATTTCAATCTTTAATTTCTCTAGGAATCTCCAGACGGCTCGCCAGAGTGGCTGTATGAGCCTGCATTCCCACGAGCAATGTAGGAGAGTTCCCCTATCGCCACATCCTCTCCAGCATTTGTCGTTGTTAGTATTGTGGATTTTTGCCATCCTGACCGGGGTGAGATGATATCTCAGGGAAGTTTTGATTTGCATTTCCCTGATGGCTAAAGAAGTGGAGCATTTTTTAAGATATTTGTTAGACATTTTAATTTCATCCCTAGTAAAGTTTCTTTGAAGTTCCAGGGCCCATTTTTTAATTGGGCCATTGGTTTCCTTGGTGTTTAGTTTTCTAAGTTCTTTGTGCACTCTGGACAATAGAGCTCTATCAGATATGTGGTTAGTGAAGATTTTCTCCCATTCTGTGGGTTGCCTTTGAGCTCGCGTTACAATCTCTTTATGATTTGATATACTCTTAAGGTTAAAAATCTTTGAATTTTTAAAATTGGAACTGAAGTTTTAATGAGAGAACACTTTAAATTTGTCCATGAATGTATTTATAGTTTTAAAATAACTTTTAATATCTGTGGGGACAAGGATTGAAGGTTACTGTTTAAAAGTACTATGTTTTTGTGTCAAGTTGACAAGGGGTGGAGTGTCATAGTTAGGCATAGTTGTCAATTTGACAGTTGAAGGTTGGAGCTCTGGGCACATTTATAAAGAATTCGTGGTTGAGTTAGGCCCAGAGCAAACCTGCAGGAGATTGTGTAGTGGATGGAGAAGGTCCAGGTTTTGATGAGTGGGATTAGGCCCTGGAATAAATCACAATGATCTGGTTGAGAGAGTTGGCATCCTTCTGTTCACTTGGCCAGACATGATGGTCTGGCAGGTAAGGACTGTCCCTCTCTCAGCTATTACATAGAGATGGTATGGCTAGATCCCTTGGCCCCAGTGTTGGTGCATGATCACCCATCAAGCTGGAATAAGAACTGTAACCAGGAATTGTAAGAGAGAATAAACTCTTAAGCTGTTTGATGGTTATTTATCAGCTGCCATGGTGGTGAACTGCAACAATGAGCTATGACCACTGTGAGCTCTCTATGACCACTATGAACTCCCTATGACCAGTATTAACTGTGATGGCTGTGAGCTCCCTATGATCACTGTGAGCTATCCATGACCACTGTGAGCTCTCTAAGGCCATTATGAACTCTCTATGACCACTGTGAGCTCTCTATGACCTCTGTGAACTATGACTTCTATGAGATCTGCATGGCCACTCTAAGCTATTACCATGGGGATCTCTGTGACCACTATAAGCTCTCCTTGACCACTGTGAGCTATAATCACTATGAGATCTCTATGACTACTGTGTGCCCTCAATGACCACTGTGAGGTCTCTATGTCCACTTTGGCCTCTTATGACCATTATGAACTCTGAATGACAGTGACGAGCTAAAACCACAGTGAGTTCTCTGTGACTACTATGAACTCTCTAAGCTCTGAGCTAAAACCACAGTGAGTTCTCTATGACTACTCTGAGCTCTCTAAGACTATTATGAAGTATGACCAGTTTGAGCTCTCTATGGCTTTTATGAGTTCTATATAAAAGCTGTGACCTCTCTATGACTACTTGGAGCTCTCTATGACCAATATGATCTCTCTAATCACTGCAGTGAGCTCCTATAACCACTGTGAACTATGACCACTGTGAGCCCTCTATGACCATTATGAGCTATGACCACTGTGAGCTCTGTATGACCTCTATGAGATCTCCATGACTACTATGAGCTATGACCACGATAAGCTCTCTACGTCTTCTGTGAACTATGACAACTATGTGTTCTCTATGAAAACTGTAAGCTCATATGACCACTGTGACCTCTCTGTAACAACTTTGAGCACTGTATGACCACTGTGAGGGGTCTATGACCACTGTGAGCCCTCTATGAGCACTATGACCTATGAACACTGTGAGCCCTCTGTGACCACTATGAGCTTTGTATGACCACTATGAGGTATGACCACGATGAGCTCTGTATGACCAATATGAGGTGTGACTACTATGAGCTTTCTCAGACTACTATGAGCTGTGAACATTGTGAACTTTCTGTGACGACTAAATCCTATATATGGCCACTATAATCTTTGACCACTGTGAGTTCTCTATGGCCTTTATGAGCTATATATAGCTACCGTGACCTCTCTATGATTACTTTGAGCTCTCTATGACCACTGTGTTCTCGCTATTACCACCGTGAGATCTTCATGACCACTGTGAGCTCTCTATGAGCACTATGACCTATGACCACTACAAGCTATGATGTCTGTGTACATTCCATGTCCACTATCAGCTGTGACCACTGTGAGCTCTCTGTTACCACTGTGAGGTCTCTGTGGCAAGTATGGCCTATGACCACTGTGAGCTTTCTATGACTAACATGAATTATGACTACTGTTAGCTCTTTACAGCCACTATGAACTCTCTGCGACCACTATGAGCATGAGCAGTATAGGATCTCTATGACCCCTGTGAGCTAGGCCAACAGTGAACTCTCTATGATAACAGTGAGCTCTCTTTAACTCCTGTAATCTCTCTGTGAGCACTTTGAGCTCTCTATGACCACTGTGAGTTCTCCATGACCCCTGTGAGCTCCCTATAACCATATGAGCTATGAGCACTGTGAGCTGTATATGACCACTGTGAACTATGACTACTGTGAGTTTTCTATGACCAATTGGAACTCTCTATATCCACTGTGAGCTCTGTATGATCACTGTTTCTTTTCCATGACCACTGAAAGCTATCTACGACCACTGTGAGCTATTACCACTGTAAGAGCTCTATGACCACTGTGAGCTCTCTATGAGCACTATGAGTTATGAGCACTGTGAATACTGTATGACTACTATGAGCTGTGACCATTGTGAGGTCTCTGTGACAACTTTGAGCTCTCTATCACCACTGTGATCTCCCTATGACAACTATGAGGATGACCACTGTGAGCTTTCTGTTATCACTATAAGTTCTCTATGACTAGTATGACCTATGACCACTGTTGTGGCACTACTGATTCAGGGAGGCCTTCACATGGACCTCCGAATCCAGGAGGTCTGGCTATAGATAAGCCTGAAAAGGAACCATAAAGGTAGAAGGATGGACAAACAATAGGTGGAGGGATGAACAACCAATGGGAAGCGGTCATATATATAACCTGGACACCTAGTAAACAGCTGAATGACTGGTGGCTGCTCCCCCTCCCCCAAGCAGAGGAGTGGCCACACCTGTTTGGACCCCGACCCTATGTAAGCCCAAACACTCCTGAGTAAAGCTGAGTCTGCAGCCAACTCGTCATCTGCGTGCTGCTTCTTGCCTGACTCCCGGGGTCCCTGTCCTCGGCTTGCCCATTCGCCTTGCATCCACAAGGCCCCGCCGGTTCCCCTCTTCCACTCTGGCTGGCCCTGCGGGGGATTCGGCAACATCTGACGTACCAACGTGGGGCAGTGCTGCCTTCAGTGTAGACGATACACCCATCCCGGTAAAGTTTGGTGAGCGGCTACTTTAGTTTTGTGTTCCTGTACTTTCATTGCCTGAAGGTGAGCAGGTGGCCCCCTCTTCTTCCTCTTTCCCTGTTTGTCCTTAGGAAATGGACACTCGCTCCTTTGATTTAGTGATGATCAAGGAGCCCCTCTTAAGGTTAGGAACCCAATCACTCGCTTGATTTGCTGATAATCAAGGAGCCCCAATTGCTTGTGTGATTGTTGGGCCCACCCAGGATTTGCCTCAGGGCATGGCCGAGCACATGGGACTAAAGATGGCACTGAGGGCAAGGGTCTTGGGTGTAACCTGATCACTTCACAGAGAGCCCTAATTGGCTTTCAGATATCTACCTGCCCCCTGTACTGAGTGACATTGAACTTGACCATTAGCACCTGTAGGATGGCTTGACCTTGTGATACAATTGGATGCCTGTTTCGTGCCTTGGTGGCCTTTGTTTATAAAAGTTCCTTTTCTCCCCCCCAATAAAGAGAGATCTGCTTCTGACAATCTCCCTGTCCCGTGCTAGTCTCTGGAAATAGAGATGGAGGTGGGGATGGCTGGAACCTGTTTTATCACAGCCAGCAGCTGTGTGTGTGAGTGAGTGAATGAGTGCGTGAGTGGGAACCGGTTATCACAAGTGGCAACTACAAAGGGACACTCCTGAAATCGGAGGAAGCTAAGCAGGCTTTGCGGTAAGTGAAAACTTGGGAAATATGGGGAATTCAACATGCAAACTGGATCCAGTGCCATCAGCACTCAAGCCCATATTAAGGAGTCATGGGTTTGACATTTCTGATCCAGGCATTGGCAGAGTGTGGAAATTGACTCTTGAGTTGGCTCCATGGGCTCTGGCCACCAACGTATTTTCTTGGGACGCATGGAATAAAATAGAAGGTCTAGCCAGAGAGCGAGAAAAAAATCATAATATACCGCCTTCCATGGAAATTTATACCACAATTTCTGCGCTCAAGATGGCTTTCCTTCCCAATCTAATTCAGCCCACACTGGAGCAAACGGTGCAGGTAGAGAGGGAGGGGCCAGAGCCATTCTGGAGTGTGGCTCCAGGGGGGTTGGAGCCAACAAGCTATCCCGGACGCCCCACAGGGGGTTCTTCCAATGAGCCACCTGGGCCCGGGGTACAGGGGAACAGAGAATCTGCTAAATAGGGGAATGTCAAATGGCATGGGCACACTGAGCTGGGGCTGGGCAGACATTCTGCCGGACCATGGCAGGGTGCAGGAAACCATGGGGATGGTGGACATGCCTGCTGTTTAGAGGATGCTAACCCATCACTGTGAGAACGCTGAGAACTTTACACAGTTATGGGCTGTGACAGGGGCACACAGTACCGGTACCGAAGCCACTACCAGCGGCAGAGGAGAGGCTGCACGCGATTGCAGTGGGCCACACGTGGGGATATGGAACCATGTGGCCGGGGAGCCTTACAGGGCTGTGAGGAGGCTGCAGAAGTTCCCAGAAGTGCACCGGCGTGTGGGCCGGCATGCGGGGACAAGCCGATGCCTGAGGGAGTGGAGCTTCCCATTTGGGAGGGCCATGAGAAACAGCTGCTTGGTGAAGAAGGGCAGAGACTGCTCAGAGAGTCCAGAAAGGATGTAGGAAAGTCGTGCAAAAAAGTGCCCTGCTCCCTTTATCAAAGGGAAGAGGGTAGGAACGCTCCGAGAACAGGGAGTGGTCCCTTGTATCCAGATTTAACTCCGCTAAGGAGAGAAAGGAATGGAGAAGGATTAGAAGGAGACCCACCTCCATACCCCTTAGCAAAAATCCATCCTGACTCTGCAAGCGGGCACACTGGGCCCCACGAGGCTAGAGCAGGGAACTTAAGGCTGGAGCCCAGGTATGCTGAGGCGTATCAGGTACAAGCCTATCCTGTTAACTTAAATCCAGGGGGCAATCGCCCTACAGTGTTCTATCCTTGGGAAGCAAAAGATTTAAAAGAATTAAAGCGGGCCGTGCTAAAGGATAGTCAAAATTCTCCTTGGGTTGTGGCCCTCCTTCAAGATCTAGTTCACCAACCCTGTACTACTAAGAACTGGATGGATATGGCCAAAGCGGTGCTCCCCAGTCCCACATTCATTAAGTAGACAGCGCTATTTAAGGAAGAATGTGGGGTCCAGCAGACAACCATGGAAGCCCCATACCAAGACCAAGTCCACTTAATAGGTTTAGCGGCATGGAAAAAGCTAGATGAAGGTCCTTCTGAAATGCCTTTAGCAGGCATTATACAAAAACCGGGTGAGACCCTCCCCGAGTTCATTGAGTGGGTGGAAAAAAGCCTCCGTAGTAAACTTCCCCCAGGCCTCCTAAAGGAACAATTTGCTAAATTGCTGGTATGGAAAAGAATGAATGGGGACCACAAAATAGCATGTGCAGGTCTTAAGGAGAGATCCATGGACACCTGGATTATTGCTTCACAGGATGTGGGGATTCAAAAACACCAGAGTCAGACACTCACCGCGTCCCTGGAGACACAGACAGACACTGGCCAACACCGAGTCTACAGGGCCAAGAGGGGAGGGGAAACAATGGAGTTTGTTTTACTTGTGGCCAGGTGGGGCATTTCAGGAGGGAATGTCCCCAGGGCAAGGAAGGGAAGCCCAGGGAGGTAGGAGGGGCTAAGCCCCCTACAACTCCATGCCCTAGGTGCCACAGAGGGCTTCATTAAAAAACAGACTATAGATCAAAATTCGATCTGAAGGACAAGCCATTGTTAAAAGAAATCACCAATATTTAAAGGCCCAATTACAAAAACAAAAAGGGGGAGTAAGCCCGCACCAACAGCTGGGGTTGGTATTATTTACCATCAATGTTTTAAATTATAAATTTTGTAAAAGGACAACTTAAATTGAGATTCCCAAAGATACTGGGAAGCCTATCCACCTAACTTTCTGTCGGGAAACTATCCACGGTGTGCTCAAGGAAGATGTTAACTGTGATCTTTATAGGCCTAATTGATACCTTGCCTGAATGGAGTCGATCTGAGTCTGACCTAACATCTAGAAAAATTGTTCTTTTAATAACTATATCGCTTAAGTGTTTTTTCAGCACATCTCTCAGCAGCACTCCATCATTGAGACCACACTACAGGCGCCTATGGACCTTGAACATCCCTGCCACGACCCCAAAACTCACCTGCTGCCATGTCTGGTGCTGATGCCAACCTGTCTTCTCTGCCATATGCATGACGCCTGCCCAATGGAAAAATCTCTCTGGTCTAGTTAACTTGTCAAGTGCAGTACATGTCCAATGTGCGATACAGGCCTTTAAGTATGGCTCAAACCCCCAAGGCTGATAAAGCCAACCTCATACAGAGGACTGGTAGCCAGAGACGGGCAAGTGGAAGCCCGGCCGTGGATCAATGTAAGACAGGACTTGTAGTATTATACCTGGAGACTACAAGATTCCATGATAGGTCAGACCACGGTGGGAGATTTTTCACGCCTAAGACAAGCACAGTCACTCAAGACCATTTGGTCTGCTCTGTCGCAGGTAGCCTCCTAGACCATCTCATACAAAAACAAATGAGGGAGATGTTGGGCCTGCCCAGGATTTGCCCCAGGGCATGGCCGAGCACATGTGACTACAGATGGTGCTGAGAGCAAGGGTCTTGGGTGTAACCTGATCACTTCACAGAGAGCCCTAATTGGCTTTCAGGTATCTACCTGCCCCCTGTACTGAGTAACATTGAACTTGACCATTAGCACCTGTAGGATGTCTGGACCTTGTGATACAATTGGATGCCTGTTTCGCGCCTTGGTGGCCTTTGTCTATAAAAGTTCCTTTTCTCCCCCCCAATAAAGAGAGATCTGCTTCTGACAATCTCCCTGTACCGTGCTGAGTCTCTGGGGGTAGAGATGGAGGTGGGGACGCTGGAACATTCTTTCATCACAGCCAGCAGCTGTGTGCGTGAGTGAGTGAATGAGTGCGTGAGTGGGAACCGGTTCCCACATTTGATTTCCCCACGATCAAAGAGCCCTTCTAAATTAAGGCTTTTCCCAGCGAGTTCACATGAGAAATTGATCCCCTCAGAATTCGAAGCCCAGGTTTGATTATATTGAATCAGCCTGATGGGGGTGTAGGGCCCGGGGGAGTAACAAACCCCTGAAATCCCTCGCTAAGCACAGGACGCTTAGATCTAGAACACCTCCGCGTATGTCCTGCACTAGGTCTCTCTTTGGACGTCGGTTACCCCTTTAGGAGTTGTTTTCCCTTTCACCTTGGTTCTAGTCATTGCTTTTTATTTTCTGTGCTTTTGCCTTGTCCCCTTGTCTCCTAGTCTCTGCTCCATTAGGGAACCTTTCCTCTCCATAATGGGTACCGTCCCATCAGAAGACACCCCACCTCTACTTAAGGCTCTATTAGACTTACATAGGATCAAAGTGACTCTAAAGAAGTTAGAAGACTTTTGGGAGGAATCTTTAATCTTAACTCCTTCAATTTCCCCAGAAAATGTCTGGGATCCACAGATTTGGATGGGAGTGCTTTTCCTGGCCTGTAAGAGGAATGTCCAGGAAGGCTATAGGCCTCCCGACCCACTTCGTTCCCATCCTCCTAGGCATTGTAACAACCCTTAAAGGATCCTCCATTGAGGAAGCGATTAGTTGTTCCACTGTATCTTGTGAAGAGAACCCAAAATTAGTCCTTTGTTCTTCCTCTGGATCCTTCCCCTCCTCATTCCTGATTGAGGACTCTGCAGAGGGCTCACAGGTCCGTGGGGGAGGCATTCCACCCCCTGCTGACATCCCCTTCCCTCCTCCTCTTCTTTCTGTAGCTCTTGACTCACCCTCTTTCCTGGATGTATTTTCTGCTTCAGATGGTTCTGATCTTCCAAAATGTGTCTTAAGTCTCTCCCAGACTAGAGGCCTCAAGGTTAAGGCTGCTGGCCTAGAGGAATTTCAGAATAAGGCTATGGTTTTAGCACCTTGGGTTCCCCCAGAGAAACTGTGGGAATGGACTATGGATGAGGATGCTTTTCCTTGCTAGATATTTTTCATAATTAAGCTAAGCTGCCGGAGACTTAACTAACATGAGGTCTTGTTTTAAATAGGGTTATCCTAAATGTTCATCTGCCTTTGATAAAGCTTTCAAGGGTAATTTTAAGATAGTTGCTGGTAAATTATACAGTTGCTGGTAAAATGTTGTTTATGAGCTTGTATGTTTATATGTTCTGTGTTTACATGTGTGTCTAGTGTCTGTGGCCACTTCAATTTTTTCTCATTTGTGTTGTGCGCTAATATTATAATTTTGGCATACCATTTTTAAATACATATATGCATACTTAAATATAAGAACAAATAGCTACTTATGTTTTATATCGATCACAATTTGTTTTTCTAATAGATTGTAAGTTTTCTTTCATACAAGTTTTCTTACAGGTTTTGTCATATATTCCCAAAATAACGAAGCTTACTTTCCAGGTCCTCAGGGCATCCATTCAGGCCTCGGATATTCCTAAGATCACCAATGGCCCGTTGTAAGCCTGGCTGTCCTCTATTGAAGGTATGACTCACTAATTTATAATTGTTAGGTTCTGATTTATTTCTCCACAGTTATTCTGGATTATTTCTCCATGAGCCTTGGCTACAGCCTCTCCACCTGCCCCGCCTACAGCCCCTCTGCATGCTCCTGTCCTGACAAAACCTTTTCTCTGCCACTGCTTGAGTTCTCCTTTGGGACCATGATTCGTTTCTCTGCGATTTTCTCATGACTAGTAGTCAGTGACGGCTATGGCTCCACACGAGGGTGGTGACCAACCTAAGACAGGCACAGTCGCCTATATTCCACACAGTTGAAGAGGCTAAGGGTTGCTCCAGCTATCATGATTCCCACTGAAAAAAAAATATAAATAAAAGGATGAAAATGTGGCACTACTGATTCAGGGAGGAGGCCCTCACCTGGGCTCCCGAATCCAGGAGGTTTGGCTACAGATAAGCCTGGAAAGGAACCATAAAGGCAGAGGGATGGACAACCAGTGGGTGGAGGAATGAACAGTCAATGGGAAGGAGGGATGAACAACCAATGGGAAGCGGTCATATAACCTGGACACCTGGTAAACAGCTGAATGATTGGTGGCTGCTCCCCTCCCCCGAGCAGAAGGGTGGCCACACCTGATTGGACCCCGACCCTATGTAAGCCCAAACACTTCCTGAGTAAAGCTGAGTCTGCAGCCAACTCGTCCTCTGTGTGCTGCTTCTCACCTGACTCCCGGGATCTGAGTGGTGACCCTGTCCTCAGCTTGACCATTCGCCTTGCACCCACGAGGCCCCGCTGTTTACCTCTTCGCTGCTGGCTGGCCCTGCGGGGTATTCAGCAACACACTGAAAGCTCTCTATGACCAACATGAAGTATGACCTCTGTTAGCTCTGTACCGCCACTATGAACACTCTATGATCACTAGAAGAAATGAGCAGTATATGCTTTCTATGACCTCTATGATCTGTGACAGCAGTGAACTCTCTATTACAACAGTGAGCTTTTTATGACCCCTGTAACCTCTCTATGGACCCTGTGGTCTGTCTATGACCACTATGAGTTATGGCTACTGCGAGTTTTCTATGACCAGTGGGACCTCCCTATGTTCACTGTGAGCTCTCTATGATCACTGTTACTTCACTAAGACCATTGTGAGCTCTCTATGACCACTGTGAGAGCTCTATGGACACTTTGAGCCGTCTTTGAGCCCTATGATCTATGACACATGTGAGCTCTCTGTACAAACAGTGAGCTCTCTATGACCACTATGACCTAAGGCCACACTGAGCTCTCTATGACAACTCCGCAGTATGGACACTATGAGCTCTATGTGAACACATTGAGCTCTTATGACCAGTATGACCTAGAACTCTCTGAACTGTCTATGACTAACATGAAGTATGACCATTGTTAGCTCTCTATGCCCACTATGAACACTCTATGGCCACTAGGAGCAATGAGCAGTACAGGCTCTCTATGACTTCTGTGAGCTATGACAACTGGGAATTATCTATGACAACAGTGATCTCTCTGTGACCACTTTGAACTCTCTATAAACACTGTAAGTTCTCCACTGACCCTTGTGAGATCTCTGTGACCACTGTGAGCTTGCTATGACCACTATGAGCTATAAGCACTGTGAGCTGTCTATGATTACTGTGAGTTATGACTACTATGAGATTTCTATGATGAATGGAAGCTCTCTATGTCCACTGTGACCTCTCTATGATCACTGTTACTTCGCCATGACCACTGTGAGCTCTCTTTGACCCTTTTGAGCTCTCTAAAACCACTCTGTGCTATGAGCACTGTGAGCTCTCTGACTACTATGATATAAGAACACTATGAAGCTCTCTATGACCATTGAACTCTATATGACCATTATGAGATATGACCAGTATGAGCATTCTATGATCATGGCGATCTCTGAAAACTGTGAGCCCTCTTTGACTACTATGAGCTATGACCACTGTGAACTGTCCATGACCACTATGAGCTATGATCACTGTGAGCCTTCTATGACCTCTATGAGCTCCCTATGACCGGTATAAGCCATGACCACTATGAGCTCTCTATGATGATTATGAGTTATGACCATTCTGTGCTCTCTATTGCCACTAGAAGCTATAACCACTATGAGCTCTCTATAACCTCTATAAGCTATCAACACTTTGAGGTCTCTGTATCCACTGAGAGCTCTCTATTTCCACTATGAGCTGACAACTGTGAGCTCTCTATGACCACTGTGAGCCCTTTATGACCATTGTGAGGACTCTAGGCCAACTATGAGCTATCAACAGTGTGAGCTCTCTCTGGCCACTGTGAGCTCTTCCTAACTACAATGAATTATGACCACTGTGATCTCTTTATTTCCATGATGAGCTATGACCAATGTAGCCTTTGCATGATCACTGTGAGCTCTCTATTACCAATATGTGCAATGACCACTGTATGTTCTCTGTGACCACTATTAGCTATGACAAATGTGAGTTCCCCATGACCCCTGAGAACCCTCTATGACCACTATGAACTATGATCATGGTGACCTCTCTATGACAACATTGAGCACTCTAATGCCAGTATGAGATATTACCACAGTGTGAACTTTTCTTCATTATGAGCTCTCTATGGCCACTGTGAGCTGTGACCACTATGAGCTCCCTATGACCACTGTGAGCTCTCTGTGCCCCCTTTGAGCTATGACTACTGTGATATCTGTATGAACACTATGAACTATGACCACTGTGCACTCTTGATGACCCCTGAGAGCAATATGAGCTCTCAATGACCCCTTTGAGCTGTGAGTACTATGCACTCTCTATGATAACTGTGAGCAGCCTATGACCACTCTGAGCTCTGAATGACCACTGTGAGCTATGACCACTGTGTGACCTCTATGACCACTATGAGCTATGATGACTGTGAGCTCTTATTGTCTGTTATGAGCTCTCTATGTCCAATATAATCTATAATTTATGACCACTGTGAGTAATGACCATTGTGAAAACTCAAAACCAACTATGAGATATCAACACTGTGAGCTCTCTATGACCACTATGAGCTCTTTATGACCACTGTGAACTATGACCAGCATGAACCCTCTATGGTAACTATAAGCTATGACCTCTGTGAGCTCGATATGGCCACTATGAGCTATGACTGCTATGAACTCTCTTTGACCACTGTGAGCTCTCTATGACCACTATGAGCTACAACCACTGTGAGCTCTGTATCACAACTGAAGCTCTCTATGGCCAGTGTAAGGTCTCTATGACCATTATGAACTGTGACCACTGCGACATCTCCATGATCATTGTGTGCTCTCTATGACCAATGTGAGCTATTAACTCTGTGAGCTCTCTATGTCCATTGTGAGCTATGACCACTGTGAGCTCTCAATTTTCTCTGTGTGCTATGAGCACTATGAGTTGTCTATACTGACTGTGAGCTCCCGATTAGCATTCACTATGAGCTCTCTATGACCACTCTAAGCTATTGTGTGATCTCTATGACCATTATGAGCTATGACTACTGTGAGCTCTTATTGTCCATTACGAATTCTCTATGATCACTGTGAGGTATGACTACTGTGAGGTCTCTAAGACAACTGTGAGCTCTTTATGACCCCTGTGAGTTATAAACACTGTGAGCTCTCTTTGACTATGGTGAGCTCTCTGTGAGTGTTATCATCTATGACCACTGTGAGCTCTATATGATCACTGTGAGCTATGACACTGTGAGCTCTTTATGCCAACTATTATCTATGACTACCGTGAGCTCTCTATGACCATTATGACTCCCTATGACTACTATGAACTATGGCAACTGTGAGCTCTCTATAACCACTGTGAGCTCTCTATGAGCATTATCATATGACTGCTATAAATTCTCTTTTACCACTATGAGTTCTCTATGACCACTGTGAGCACTCTATAAACACTATGATGTATGACCACAGTTAACTCTTTATCACCACTAATAACTATGACCATTGTGAGTACGCTAAGATGATTATGAGTTCTCCATGACCACTGTGAGCAATGAGCACTGTGAGTTTTCTATGATCACAATGAGCTATGACCACTGACAGCTCTGTATAACCACTTGGAGCTCTCTATGGCCACTGTAAAGTCTCTATGACCACTATGAGATATGACCACTGTGAGCACTCTATGTCTTCTGTGTGGTTTGTATGACCACTGAGAACTTTAAGCACTGTGAGCTATCTATAATCATTGTGAGCTATGACCACTGTGAGCTCTCAATTACCTATGTGAGCTATGAGCACTGTGAGTTATCCATGACCACTCTGAGCTCTCTATGACTGCTCACTATGAGTTCATTATGACCTCTGTGAGCTCTTTATATTCACTATGAGCTATGACCCGTGAGTTCTCTATGGCCACTATGTGCTGCCTATGATCCTTATGATCTCTGTGAACCTATCAGCAATCTAAGACTTCTGTGAGATATGACCACTGTCAGCTCTATATGAAAATTGTGAGCCTCTCTGTGACCACTATTACCTCTCTATGATCACTGTGAGCTCTCTATGGGCATTGTGACCTATGATGACTGTGAGCATTCCAAAGCCCCTAAGAACTATGACCACTGTGAGCTGTTCATGACTGTTATGAGCTTTGAGCACTGCAAGCTGTCTATGTTCATTATGAGCGCTCTATGTCCAATGTACTCTATAACCAAAATGAGTACTCTATGACCATTGTAAGCTGTACCTGACTCATGTGAGCTTTGACCACTGAAAGCTATCTATGACCACTATGAGCATAATGTCTGTGAGCTATTAGAACTATGCACACTCTATCTGAGCTTTCTATGACCACTGTATGCGTTCTCTGAGCTTTCTATGACCACTGCATGCTTTCTATGACCACTGTGAATTATGACCACTGTGAGCTCTCTAGAACCACCATGATCTATGACCACTGTGAGCAATTTTTGACCAATGTGAGCTATCTATGAGATATGACGACTGTGAGCTCTCATTGTCCACTAGGTGCTGTGACCACTATGAGCTATGACAACTGTGAGCTCTGTATGACAACTGTGAGCTTCTATGACCACTGGGACCTCTCTATGACCACTTTGAGCTCTCTTTGACCACTATCAGCAAGGACAAAAGTGAGCACTCTAAAACAATGTGACCTCAGGATGGCAAAAATCCACAATACAAACAATGACAAATGCTGGAGAGGATGTGGAGAGAGGGGAACTCTCCTACATTGTTGGTGGGAATGCAGGCTCATACAGCCACTCTGGCGAGCCGTCTGGAGATTCTTAAAGAAATTAAAGATTGAAATGCCATATGACCCTGCTATCCCACTTTTGGGAATAACCCCCCATGCAGCAGAGGTTCACCTCGATAGCACAAGCTCGACCATGTTCATAGCAGCACTGTTTACAATAGCAACGTCATGGAATCAACCTAAATGTCCAACAGTTGACGAGTGGATAAGGAAACTGTGGTACATCTATACAATGGAGTACTACTCAGCCATCAAAAATGATGAATTACTGGAATTTGCTGGGAAATGGATGTCATTAGAAACAATTATATTAAGTGAAGTATCCCAAACCCAGAAAATTAAGCGCCGTATGTACTCCCTAATAGGTGGCTCCTAGTACCAAACTCACCCAGCCCACATTGAGACACTCAAAAGTAAACCTATGTAACGCAGTAATTGCAAGGATTATGAACAAGAGAGATGGGTTAGGAGGGCCACACCAGAAACAAGGAGAGAGGGGACCATGTTACAGCAGAGAAAATAGGCCTCCATCAAGGTCTGCAAGTAAGTAATGAGAAAGCTGGTTAAGTTCACAGACGTTCTTTCCTGATCTCACCAGAAGGGGAGGGCATATAGTCTAGCATATAAAAAGTAATCATTTTGCAATGGGTGATGGACCCCTCCCTCAGTGAGGTTTCCTACTCTTATTACATCTACCCTTGAATGTGCTATTACAACAAGACTCCAGTGTAACAGCTTTTTGTCTCTGGCCAGAGGGTGACATACAGTGCCCAGCAGAATGGAGTGAAGGGAATTGCAGGAGCAGCAAAACTGCAAAAGAAAATCAACAAACTACAATGCAGAACTTCAGAGACTCTATATCAATCACATAGAACTAGGCCAGCCTAATCTCTCCCCATCCTGGAGCTCAGGGACATTTGCGGAAGAGGGGGCGGTAAGATTGTAAGAGCAAAAGGATGGGAGGAGCAACGATTTGCAAGATTCTCAACAATAGTTGGGGCCAAAGCAATCATAATGGGAATTTGCATGCCCTGCGCAATGTCCAGCGCACTGTTGCCCTCATAAAGTCTAGCATCGGTTAAGGGCACCGAGACCCCTGGAGGCAAGGGATTGACAGCCATAGTAGTGATCTTATGCTTAAGGGGAACAAGAGAAAGGGCTTATGGAAATGCCACTGGGTCCTTATATGTCATCGGAGAGGAGGACCCAGTGGAGAGTTAGGCGTACACAATAAAGGACTCTCTGGGAATTGGGGGGGAGGCACTGGGGGAAGGGGAGGGGGAGAAGGGGGGAGGGAGGGAACTGGTAAAAAATTTTAAAATGTATAATTAAATTTTTAATAAAAAAATAATAAAACAATGTGACCTCTATATGATTACTGTGAGCTATGAACACTATGACCTATGACCACTGTGAGTTCACTATGACCATTGTGAGCAATGATATCTATGAGCTCTTAATGACATCTATGAATTATGAGCATTATGTGACCTCTCTATGACCACTGTGATCTCTCTATGACAACTGTGACCTATGACTACTGTGTGATCTCTATGTACACTATGACCTATGACTACTGTGAGCTCTTATTCTCCACTATGAGTCCTCTATGACCACTGTGACCTGTGACTACTGTGAGATTCTATGAACAGTTTGATCTGTGACCACTATGGTCCCTCTATGACCATTGTCAGCTCTCTATGACAAGTCTGAACTATATGAGCACTATTAGATATGCTCTCTATGACTACTATGAGTTATGACCACTGTGAGCTCTCTGACAACTGTGAGCTCTCTGAGACTTTTATGAGCTCTTCATGACCACTATGACTTCTGTATGTCCACTATGAGGTCTCAATGACCATTATGAGCACTGTATTACAACTATGATCTATGACCTTTGTGAGCTCTCTATGACAACTATGAGCTATGACAACTGTGAAGCCTCTATGACCACTATGAACTATTGTTTCCGAATCCCCACTGGGCCAGCCAGGGGGAAGAGGGTAAACGGTAGGGGCCTCATGGGCTCGAAGAGAATGGGTGAGCCAGCAATGGAGTCACCACCCAGATTCCAGGAGTCAGGCAAGAAGCAGCAGGCAGAGGACGAGTTGGCTGCAGACTCAGCTTTATTCAGGAAGTGTTTAGGCTTATATTGGGTCGGGGTATAATCAGGTGTTGCCATCCCTCTGCTCAGGGGGGATGGCAATCATTTAGTCACCAATCATTTAGCTGTTTATTAGGTGTCCAGGTCAGATGGCTGCTTCTCATTGGTTGTTCATCTCTCCTTCCCATTGGTTGTCCATCCCTCCATCTGTATGATTCCTCTATTGGGACATATCTGGGGAATATCCAAACTTGTACAGACTTGTCTGTAGCCAGTCCTCCTGGATTTGGGAGCCTGGGCTAGGGCCTCCTTTAACTGATAGTGCCATATTTTCACCCTTTTATTTATTTATAAATGTTTTAGTGGGTACCATGATAACTGGGGCAACCCCTAGCCTCTTCTGCTGCATGGAATGCAAGTGGCTGTGCCTGTCTTAGATTGGGCACCACCTTCCTGTGGAGTCTTACCCATCATTTACTACCAGTCATGAGACCATTGCAGAGAAGGAATCATGGTCCCAAAGGGGAACTCAAGTAGTGGGAGAAACAGCACGTTTTCATCAGAGCAAGAGCTGGCTGAGAGACTGTAAGCGGGGCAGGTGGAGAAATGATACAGAAGAGCCGCAGAGACATAAATCAGAACCTAACAATTATAAATTAGTAAGGCACAGCTTCAATGGAGGACAGTCAGGGTTACAATGGGCATTTGGTGGCCTTTAGGAATGTAGGAGGCCTCAATGGATGCTCTGAGAACCTGGAAAGCAAGCTTTGTTATTTTGGGAATATGTGAAAAACCGGTAAGAAAACTTGTATGAAAGAAAACTTATAATCTATTAGAAAAACAATTGTGATCGATATAAAACATAAGTACTTAAGGCCTTAGATGTTACCAAAATTATTTGTTCTTATATTTAAGTATGCATACATGTATTTAAAAATGGCATGCCAAAATTTTTATATTAGTGTGCAACAGAAGTGAAAAAAAATTGAAGTGGCCACAGACACAAGACATACAACATGAAAACACAGAACATATAAACATACAAGCACATGAACAACATTTTACTGGCAACTGTACAAGACAGCAACTGTCTTAATATTACCCTTGAAAGGTTTACAAAAGGTGGAGTAACATTTAGGAAAACCTTATTTAAAACAAGACATATTAGTTAAGTCTGGCAGCTTAGCTTAATTATTAAAAATATTTAGCAAGGAAAAGCATCTTCATCCATGGGTCTGGTTCCCACATTTTCTCTGGGAGGAACCAAGGTGCTAAAATTGTAGCCTCATTCCAAAATTCCTCCAGGCCAACAGTCTTAACTTTGAGGCCTCTAGTCTCTAGGAGAGATTTTAAGACACGTATTGGGAGACTGGTATCATCTGAAGCAGACAATACAGCCAGGAAAGAGGGGGAGTCAAGAGCTACAAGGAAAAGAAAAGGAAGGAAGAAATGTCAGCAGAGAGTGGATTTGCCCCCCCATGGACCTATGAGTCTTCTGCAGAGTCCTTGACCTGGGAGGGGGAGGGGAAGTATCCAGAGGAAGCACAAAGGGATATTTTGGGTTCTCTCCATAAGTTTCATTGTAGCAACTAATCACTTCCTCAGTGGAGGATCCTTTAAGGCTGTTATGATGCTGAGAAGGATGGGAACAAAGATGATGGGAGGCATATGCCTTCCTGGACTTCCCTCTTATGGGCCAGAAAGAGAACTTCTATTTGGATCTGTGGCTCCCAGGCATTTTTTTGGGAAAATCCAAGGAGCTATGATAAAAGTTTCCTCGCAAAAATCTTCCAAGTCCTTTGGTTTCACTTTGATCCTATGTAAGCATAGTAGAGCCTTAAGAACGGTCAGCTAGAGTGCCTTCTGATGGGGCGGTAAGTTATCTATTATGGGAAGTAAAGGTCCCCTAATGGAGCAGAGATGACTAGGAGGCAGGTAGACAAGATGAAAAAGCGCAGAAAATAAAAAGCAACAACTAGAACCAAGATGAAAGTGAAAACAACTCCTAAAAGGGTAACCAACGTCAAGGTAAGACAAAGTGCAGGACATATGCAGAGGTGTTTTGGATCTAAGCATCCTGTGCTTAGTGAGGGACTTCAGGTGTTTGTTTCTCCCCTGGGTTGTATGGCCCTGGTCAGGCCAATTCAATATAATCAAACCTAGGCTCCAAGTTCTGAAGGGACCAATTTCTCATGTGAACTCACTGGGAAAAGGTTTGGTTTAGAGGGGCTCTTTGAGCATGGGGAAATCAAATGAGGGATTGTATTCCTAACCTTAAGAGCACAACGATGGACAAACAGGAGGCCACCTGATCACCTTCAGGCACCATAAGCACAGGAACACAAAACCAAAGGGGCCACTCACCAAATTTTACCGGAATGGGTGTCTAATCTATACTGGAGGCAGCACCACCCCACATTGGAGTGCCAGATATTGCTGAATCCCCACTGTGCCAGTTGAGGGGAAGAGGGGAAATAACAGGTGCCTCATGGTCTCAAAGTGAACGGGTGAGCAGGTGACGGGTTCACTACCCAGACCCCGGGAGTCAGGCAAGAAGCAGCAGGTAGAGGATGAGTTGGCTGCAGACTCAGTTTTATTCATGAAGTGTTTGGGTTTATATAAAGTTGGAGTCCAATCAGGAGTTGCCATCCCAATGCTCAGGGGAGGGAGTAGCAGCCACCAATCATTTAGCTGTTTACTAGTTGTCCAGGTTAGATGTCCACTTGCCATTAGTTGTTCATCTCTCCTTCCCATTGGTTGTCCATCCCTCTGCCTGTATGATTCCTCTATTGGGACATGCCTGGGGCATGTCTGAACTTATTCAGGCTTGTCTGTAGCCAGACCTCCTGGATTTGGGATGCTGAGCTAGGACCTCCCTGAATTAATACTGCCACAAGCTATGATGACTTTTAGCTCTCTGTAACCATTATGACTTCTCAATGACCTCTGTGAGCTATGAGCAATATGAGTTTTCTATGACAACTTTGAGCTCTTTGTGACCATTATGAGTTGTCCATGATCACTGTGAGCTCTCTGTGAGCAGTATGACCTATGTCCACAGTGAGTGCCTCTGAACACTATGAGCTATGACTACTTTTATATCTTTATGACCCTATGACCTGTGATCGCTGTGAGTTCTCTATGTCCATTATGAACTCTCTATGACCACTATGAGCTATGAATACTGTGAGCTCTTCATGACCACTATGAGCTTTGACCCCTGTCATCTCTCTATGACCACTATGAGCAATAACCATTAAGGGCACTCAATGGCGTCTGTGAGGTTTTAGAACTAGGTACATTCTGTGACAACTGTGAGTTCTCTATCACCACTGTGAGTGTTCTGTGGCCACTGTGAGCTATGACCACTGTGCACTCATTCTGACCACTAGGTGCTATGACTACAGTGAACTCTTGTCAATTATGAGCTCTCTATGATTACTGTGAGCTGTGACCACAGTGAGATCTCTATTACCAGTATGATCTATTACCACTGTGAACTCTCTATAACCTCTAAAAAACTCTCTCTGTCAAGTAGTAGCTGTGAACATTGTGAGCTTTCTGTGGGTGCTATGAATTATGACCACTGTGATCTTTTTATCACCACTTTCAGCTATGACCACTGTGAGCTCTCTATGTCTACTATAATCTCTGTCTGACAAATATGAGGTATAACCACTGTGAGCTCCCTATGATCACTATGATTTTTGACCACTGTTAGCTCTTAATTTTGAGCTCTCAAGGATTATTATGAGTGGTTTATGATAACTGTGACCTATGACCACTATGAGCTCACTATGACCGCATTGAGTTAGGACCACTATGCCTCTCAATGGTCTCTGTGAACTATGACCACTATGAGCTCTGTATGAAAACTGTGATCTGTAATCACTGTGTCCTCCTATGACCACTATGAGCTATAACCACTGTGATCTTTCTCAGAGCACTGTGAGCTCTCTATGACAACTATGATCAAAGAACAGTGTGAGTACTCTATGTCCACTATGAGCTATGACCATTTTGAACTGTAAATGATCTCTGTGAACTATGACCACTAGTAGCTCTCTATGAAAACTGTGATTTCTCTATGACCACTGTGACCTGTTTATGACCACTTGAGCTCTCTATATGAGCACTAGATTTATGACAACTGTGAGCTATCTATGACCACTATGAGCTCTGACCACTGTGAAGTCTTTATGTCTTGTATGAGCTAGGACCATTATGAGCTCTCTATGTCCATTTTGAGCTCTCTATGTCCACTGAGAGCAATAACCATTACTGTGGGCTCTCTATGAGAGCAATAACCATTACTGTGGGCTCTCTATGACTCCTGTACCTCTCTATGAGCAATGCGACCTATGACCAATATAAGCTCTCTATGACTTCTATGAGCTATAACCACTGTGATGTCTTTATGTCCATTATGATCTATGAACACTGTGATCTCTCAATGATGACTGCAAGCTCTTTATGACCATTATGAACTATGACCATTGCGAACTCCCTATTTCTTCTAATATCTATGACCAATGTGAGCTCTATGTGCTGTCTATGACCATTCTGAGCTCTCTACTACCATTAATATCTGTTACCACTGTGTGATCTCCGCGGTATTTTATTGTCCATTATGAACTCTCTATTACCACTATGAGTTGTGACCACTTTGAGCTCTGTATGACCACTATGAACTATGAACTTTATGATTTCTCTATGAGCACTATGAGCTCTCTATGTGCACTATGAGCTATGACTACTATGAACTCTCTATGAGAACCATGAGTTACGACCCCTGTAAGCTCTCTATGTCCATGATGACCTATGATTACTGTGAGCTCTCTATGGTTTCTATGACCTCTTTATGATGAATGTGAGTTATGAACACTGTAATCTCTTCATCATCATGATCAGTTATGACCATTTTGTGCGTTTATGGCGATTTTGAGTTCTCTATGACAACTGTTAGCTCTGACCAATGTAAGCTCTATGACCACTATGAGCTTTAACCACTGTGAGCCCCCTATGACCACTGAGAGCTCTCTTTGAGCATTTTATGCTCGCTCTGACCATTGTGATCTCTCTATGACCACTATGAGCTATGACCACTGTGAGCTGTTTATTACTGCTATGAGCTATGAGCACTGTGAACTCTCAATTTCCATCATTAGTTTTCTATGATCACTGTGATGTATGATCACTATGAGCTCTATATGGCCACTCTGTGCTCTCTATGAGTCCTGTGAGCTATGATCACTGTGAGATCTCTGTGATCACTGTGAGCAATGACCACTAAGATTTCTCAATGATCTCTGTGAACTACGAGCAGTATGTGCACTGCATGAAAGCTGAGTGCTCTCTATGACCATTGTGAGCTCTAAATATCCACTGTATGCTATGTTCACTGTGACCTCTATGATCGCTGTGAGCAATGACCACTAAGATTTCTCAATGATCTCTGTAAGCTATGAGCACTATGTGCACTGCGTGAAAACTGAATGCTCTCTATGACCATTATGAGTTCTAAATATCTGCTGTGTGCTGTGTTCACTGTGATCTCTACGACCATTGTGAGCTATGACCATTATGAGCTCCTTGTGACCACTATGAGCTATGACCACTGTGAGTTCTCTATGTCCATTTTGAGCTATCTATAGCCCTCGTGAGCCATTACCACTAAGCTGTCTATGACCATTATGAGCTATGGCCACTGTGAGCGCTCTATGAACACTGTGAGATTTATATGACCACTGAGTTATGATAACTGTGGGACCTCTTTGACTACTATGAGCTATAACTACTGTGAGCTCTTTATGACCACTATGAACTATGACCACTGTGAGCATTCTATCTCCTTTATGAGCAATCTAGGACTACTGTGAGCTGTGACAACTGCGAACTTTCTATGACCACTATGAGCTATGACCTCTGTTGGAACCATATGACTACTATGTACTATGACCATCATTAGCTCTCTGTCACCACTATAGGATATGACCTCTCTATGATGATTATGAGTTCTCTCTGACCACTGAGAGCTTTGAACACTGTGAACTATCTATGACTACTTTGAGCTCTTCATGACCACTGTGAAATATGTATGACCGCTGTGACCTCTCCATGAAGACAATGACCTATGACCACTGTAAGCTCTCTATGACCACTATGGTCTTTGTCCACTGTGAGCTCTGCATGACCACTATAAGCTATGACCACTGTGATCTCTCTATGTCCATTGTGAGTTCTTTATAACTACTGTGAGCTATGACCACTGTGAACTCTCTGTCACCACGATGAGCTCTCTATGTCCACTATAAGCTATGGCCACTGTGAGCCCTCTATAACCACTATGAGGTATCACCACTATGAACTTTCTATGGCCACTATACACTGTCTATGTAGACTATGAGCTGTGACTACTGTGAGCGCTCTATAAGAACTATGATCTATGACCAGTGTTAGCTCTCTATCACCACTGCGACCTATGACTATTTTGAGCTATCTATGATATTGTGATTTCTCTATGATCACTGTGAACTATAATCACTTTGAGCTCTCTATAACCACTATGAGTTATGACCCCTATGTCATCTCTATAACTATTATGAGCTGATTGCTTTGAAATCTTATTCTCCATTATGAGCTCTCTAAGAACACTATGAGCTCTCTAGCACTACTATAATCTAATACCACTCTGAACTGTTTGTAATCACTATGGGCTATGAAGATTGTGAGCTCTCTATGTCCACTGTGAGCTATACCCACTGTGAGCTCTCTATTACATTACAAGCTCTCTAAGTCCTCTGTGAGCTATGACCAATATGAGCTCTCAATAACCTATGTGTGCTGTGAGAACTATGAGTTCCCTATCACACTGTGAGCTCTCTATGACTACTGCAAAGTCTTATGACCACTGTGAGCTCTCAAAGACTGTAGTGTCCACTCACCCATGGCATGGCGTTTTTCAGCCCACTCACACGCTCATTCACACGATTGTGCAGCCTGCTGATGTGACGAAACAGCAAGATCAGCTGACCCCGTCTCTGCCTCAACTTCCCAGAGATTCGACAATGGGACAGGGAGTTTGCCAGGGCAAAAACTTCAAGTGTATTGATGGGAGAAAAGGAACTTATATAAACAAAGGACGCCAGAGTTGGAAACGGGCAGCCAATTGTGTCAAAGATCAAGACAACCTTCAGGTGCTAATGGTCAAGTTCAATGCCACTCAGCAGGAGGCAGGTAGATATCTACAAGCCAATCAGGGCTCTCTGCAATGTGATCAAGGTATGCCCAAGACTCTTGCCCTTATCGCCATCTTTAGTCCCATGTGCTCGGCCATGCCCTGGGGCAAATCCTGGGTGGGCCCAACATCTCTCCCTTTTTGTTTTAGCAGAGATGATATTTTACAACTAATTATACATATGTCCAATGTTCCATTAGTCTCATTGTGAGTTTCCACTGTTGTCCTGTATCGATTGGTCTTCTCAGTCAGGCAGGTTGGCATCAGCACCAGGCATGGCAGCAGATGCCCTGGGGAAGTCGTATGTGGCTCACATGGGCAATACAGGCTTGCCTGGTCTGTCATTAGACCAAAGACTCACAAGCCTCCAAGCTTGAATCGTGTCTCTGGGAGGGCCGTGGCATGGATGTCTGTAGCATGGTCTTGTAGATAGAGTGCTGCTGAGAGATGCACTGAGGAAACACTTAAGCGATATAGTTATTAAAAGAACAATTTTTTCTACATGTTAGTTCAAACCTGGATCAACTCCACCTTGATTTAGGCAAGGTATCAATTAAGTCCTCTTGAGTTAAGTCAAGCCTATAACAATTACAGTTAAAATTTTCCTGACAGAAAGTTTGGTGGATAGGTTTCCCAGTGTCTTTGGGGTCTCAATTTAAGTTGTGTTTTTTTGAAAATTTAAAATTTAAAACGTTGATGGTAAATAATGCCAACCTAGCTGTTGATGTGGGCTTACTCCCCCTTTTTGTTTTTAAAAGTGGACCTATAATTTGGTTGTGTATGAGGTCATCTAGCAGAGGGGGATGTCTTTTTTGGAATTTTAAAGACTTTCAAAGACCTTGACACACCTATCCCAGCATGGCTGTTCTAAATCTGCCTAGTTTACCTCTAGCCTATTGGAGGATCCAGACTTCTCAGGGGATAAGGGCCGATGACCGTTCTTTTTTTTTTCTTTTTTTTTCATGTTTTATTATTATTTCCACTCATAAAAATTGAATATGTACACCGGTTCCCTCCCTCCCTCTTCCTCCCCCGTACCCCTCTGCTCTCCCTCCCCTCACCGCTCCCTCTCCATCCCCCAGTACCTCCCCCCCAAACCCCGGAGAATCCTTTAATGTGCATGCTAGACTCTCCTCTGGGCCCTCCTCTCTGATGATGTACAAGGACCCAGTGGCTTTTCCCTGAACCTTTCCTGTGTTCACCTTAAGTATAGGAACACTTCTATGGCTGTCAATTCCTTGCCTCCAAGGATCTTGGTGCCTTTAGCAAATGCTGGACTTCATGGGGTCAATAGTGTGTGGGACATTGCGCAGGGCATGCAAAGACCTATTATGATTGCTTCGGCCCTAACTTTTGTGGAGTATCTCACATATCATTGCTCCTCCCATCCTTGTGCTCTTACAATCTTACCGCCCCCTCTTCCTCAAATTTCCCTGAGCTTCAGGATGGGGAGAGATTAGGCTGGCCTAGTCCTAGGTGGTTGATATAGAGTCTCTGAAGTTCTGGATTATGGTTCATTGATTTTCTTTTGCAGTTTTGCTGCTCCTGTAATGCCCTTCACTCCATCCTGATGGGTATTGTATTTCACCCCCTGGCCAGAGATAAAAAGCTGTTAAACCAGAGTCTTGTTATAAGAATATATTCAGGGCTGGAGCGGTGGCCCAGGGGTTAAGCCTCTGCCTTGCAGGCGGAAGGTCCTGAGTTCGGATCTCAGATCCCACGTATAGACGCCAGACAGAAGCGGGGGTGGCCTGCGCTTCTGGTCCTGGTAGGGCGGAGCCTGTGAGTCCCGGGGCAGAAGGAAGTGGAGGCGTCCATGGTGGTTTGCGAATTCGTCCGTGGTTCTACACACACACAGACACACACACACGCACGCGCACATACACACGCACATGCGCACAGTTGAATAAGTAATAATAATAAAAAAAAGAATATATTCAAAGGTAGATGTAATAAAGGTAAGAAACCAGTGAGGGAGGGGTCAATCACCCATTTGCAAAATGGATACATTTTATCTGCCAGACTCTATGCCCTCCCCTTCTGGTGAGTTCATACTCCCTTTGTTGTAAATGATCAGGAAGGAAAGTCTGTGAACTTAACCAGATGTCTCATTACTTACTTGCAGTCCTTGATGGAGGCCTATTTTCTCTGCTGTAACATGGTCCCCTCTTTCCTTGTTTCTGGTGTGGCCCTCCTACCCCATCCCTCCTGTTCATAATCCTTGCAATTACTGTAGGTATTACAGAGATTTATCTTTGAGTGTCTCCAGGTGGGCTGGGTGGGGTTTAGTACTAGGAGCCACCTATTAGGGAGTATATATGGTGCTTAATTTTCTGGGTCTGGGATACTTCACTTAATATAATTGTTTCTAATAACATCCATTTCCTGGCAAATTCCAGTAATTCAGCATTTTTGATAGCTGAGTAGTACTCCATTGTATAAATGTACCACAGTTTCCTTATCCACTCATCAACTGTTAGACATTTGTGTTGATTCCATGACTTTGCTATTGTAAACAGTGCTGCTATGAACATGGTTGTACTTTTGCTATTGAGGTGAATTTTTGCTGTATGTGGGGTGATTCCCAAAAGTGGAATAGCAGGGTCAAATGGCATTTCAATCGTTAATTGTTTTAAGAATCTCCAGACGGCTCACTAGAGTGGTTGTATGAGCCTGCATTTCCACCAACAATGTAGGAGAGTTCCCCTCTCTCCACATCCTCTCCAGCATTTGTTGTTGCTTGTATTGTGGATTTTTTGCCATCCTGACTGGGGTGAGATGATATCTCAGGGAAGTTTTGATTTTCCAATGACCGTTCTTTAACTGCTTCCTGCTGAGATGGGGCATTGAGTGAGATAGCCTGGTATCCCCATCTAACAAGTGCTGGGATATGGCTCTATTACTTTAAGGTCCCTATAAGAGAGAAAATGCAGGTTAAACTTTAAGATCTACATGAGGATTAAACTGTTGTAACTAGGAAGGCACATGGGATAAAACAAACAAACAGTAATTTTGCTGTAGGGAAATGGCAAAAGTTAGTAAAGAAAATCTATTACCTCACCTGGAATAACACTGTCTTAGTTTGGTGAAAAACTAAGAATTAATCAGGCTGGAGAGATGGCTCAGGGGTTAAGCCTCTGCCTTGCAGGTGGAAGGTCCTGAGTTCGAATCCTAGACCCCACGTGTAGATGCCCGGCGGAAGCAGGGACAGCCTGTGTTTCTGGTCCTGGTAGGGTGGAACCTGTGAATCCCGGGGCAGAGTAAGCAAGAAGGAGGTGGAAGCGTCCATGGTGGTTCCCAAATTCGTCCGTGGTTCTACACACACACACACACACACACACACACAATTGAATAAATAATAAAAAAACTAAATTAATCTACATACTGAAGACCTTATTTCTTTGGTAGCTGCTAATCTCCATGATCATATCTTAAAACCTGTTTAAAACCATGTGAACTGCCTATTTTGTTAAACGAAGGGAATGTCTAAAAGCAACATTGTGAGTGACTGATAAACCTGTCATTTTCTTGATCATTAACATTTTAGTAAAATCAAAGATTGACAAAAGCCCAGGAAGGAAGTTGAGCACTGGAATTTTGTACTCCCTAGTCTAGAAACAAAGAGGCTTCCCATTTGCATGTTAAACCCAAGGTTCTCATGAGATGCTCAATCTGGCATTTTGGGCCTTCTTTTTTTTTTTTTTTTTTCACTGAATATCAGAGGCAAACTCCTTTTTCCCATGGGAGGGAAGCTAAGAGCTTCAGGCCATTTCATTAGTCTCCACCAGGGATCTCGACCCTGGGCCCTGGGGTTCAGGGGACGATCTTCCTCTAGTGGAAATTCCCATGTTTGGGACGTAAGTCACATGAAAGCTTCCTGTGTTTGCAACCATCTCAAAGTGCCCAATATGGTCATATTCAAAGCACCTTTTTTATGTCTCCCCGGTCAGAAGGGGTCCTGGGTTGTCTGCTTCGGGGTGCCTGTTAATTTTTTACCTATCTTCTTAGGCAAATATCGTTTTGATTTCTTTGTTTTGTGGCTCTTTCTCTTTTCTTTCTTTTCTCCACATTAAACTCAGCAATTAGAATTAATTCAAACCCACTCTAGGTTGTATGTTATCACCACAGAAATGCAGAACTGGCTCAATAGAATTCCCATGGCTTCAAGGGATCCCTTTCTGGGGAGCACAGATGTAATAGATTCCCCACCTCAGGCCTACATTCACTCATAAATTCACACAGAAGTCAAGATGTTTTTTAGATTTTAAAGGTGCCCTTTTTCCCTCCCTCTCCCAGGAGGAAACTGTTTGTTTTTACTGTGAGATCCAGGATTCAAATTACAGCCAAGACAGCATCTGGTGGGCGGAGTCTCCTTTTTTATTTTTTATTTTTTACACCGAGCAAGCTCTGCCTGGGTGGCTACAGACCTTTCCTAGGGCCAGGAGAGCGATAGGAAACGTGGCCCCATGGATAAGCTTCCTGTTGTCCTTGAGAAGTTGGGATTCTTTTTTTTTTCTTTTTTTTTTATTTCAGCTCATACAAACTTATTAGGTACACCAGTTCCCTCCCTCCCTCCTCCTCCCCCCGTACCCCCTGCTCCCCCTCCCCATCCCTCTCCCTCCCCATCCCCCAGTGCCTCCCACCCCAATTCCCAGAGAGTCCTTTCTTGTGCATGTCTGATTTTCCTCTGGGCCCTCCTCTCCGATGACGTACAAGGACCCAGTGGCCTTTCCCGAACTCTTTCCCGTGTTCCCCTTAGGTATAGGAACACTGCTGTGGCTGCCAATCCTTTGCTCCAAGGATTTTGGTGCCTTTAGCAGATGCTAGACTTTGTGAGGTCAACAGTGTGTTGGACAATGCGCAGGGCATGCAAAGTCCAATTATGATTGCTTCAGCCCTAACTAGTATAGAGTATCTTACATATCATTGCTCCTCCCATCCTTATGCTCTTACACTCTTACCGCCCCCTCTTCCGCAAATTTCCCTGAGCTTCAAGATGGGGAGAGACTAAGCTGGCCTAGTTCTAGGTGGTTGATATAGAGTCTCTGAAGTTCTGGATTGTGGTTTGTTGATTTTCTTTTGCAGTTTTGCTGCTCCTGCGATGCCCTTCACTCCATCCTGGTGGACATTGTATGTTACCCCCTGGCCAGAGACAAAAAGCTGTTAGAGTCTTATGATAAAAGCACATTCAAAGGTAGATGTAATAAAAGTGGGAAACCACAGTGAGGGAGGGGTCTATCACCCATTTGCAAAATTGTTACTTTTTATCTGCCAGACTATATGCCCTCCTCTTCTGGTGAGATCACTCCCCCTCAGTAGTAAATGATCAGGAACAAAAGTCTGTGAAGTTAATCAGATGTCTCATTACTTATTTGGGTCCTTGGTGGAGGCCTATTTTCCCTGCTGTAACATGGTCCCTTCTCTCCTTGTTTCTGGTGTGGCCCTCCTACCCCATCCCTCCTGTTCATAATCCTTGAAATTACTGTCTCTAGGTGGGCTGGGTGGGTTTGGTACAAGGAGCCACCTATTAGGGAGTACATACGGCGCTTAATTTTCTGGGTCTGGGATACTTCACTTAATATAATTGTTTCTAATGACATCCATTTCCTGGCAAATTCCAGTAATTCATCATTTTTGATGGCTGAGTAGTACTCCATTGTATAGATGTACCACGGTTTCCTTATCCACTCGTCAACTGTTGGACATTTGGGCTGATTCCATGACTTTGCTATTGTAAACAGTGCTGCTATGAACATGGTCGTGCTTGTGCTATCGAGGTGAACCTCTGCTGTATGGGGGGTTATTCCCAAAAGTGGAATAGCAGGGTCATATGGCATTTTAATCTTTAATTTCTTTAAGAATCTCCAGACGGCTCGCCAGAGTGGCTGTATGAGCCTGCATTCCCACGAGCAATGTAGGAGAGTTCCCCTCTCGCCACATCCTCTCCAGCATTTGTCGTTGTTAGTATTGTGGATTTTTGCCAACCTGACCCGGGTGAGATGATATCTCAGGGAAGTTTTGATTTGCATTTCCCTGATGGCTAAAGAAGTGGAGCATTTTTTAAGATATTTGTTAGACATTTTAATTTCATCCCTGGTAAAGTTTCTTTTAAGTTCCAGGGCCCATTTTTTAATTGGGCCATTGGTTTCCTTGGTGTTTAGTTTTCTAAGTTCTTTGTGCACTCTGGACAATAGAGCTCTATCAGATATGTGGTTAGTGAAGATTTTCTCCCATTCTGTGGGTTGCCTTTGAGCTCGCGTTACAATCTCTTTATCTGAACAGAAGCTCTTTAATTTCACAAGATCCCAACTGTTGAGAGTTGGTAGCAGTGACTGTGCCATTGGATGTCTGTTTAGGAAGTGTTGGCCTAGCCCAATCAGCTCGAGGGAGTTCCCTATCCTTTCAACTATGGTTTTTATAGTCTCTGGCCTGATATCAAGGTCCTTGATCCATTTGGAATTAAGTCTTGTACATGGTGACAAGTACGGATCCAGCTTTAATCTTCTGCATGTGGAGATCCAGTTTTGCCAGCATCATTTGTTGAAGATGCTGTTCTTTTTCCATTGGATTCTTTGGGCCCCTTTGTCAAAGACCAAATGGCTGTAACTTTGTGGGCTTATATCTGGGTCTTCAATCCTTATCCATTGATCTGTGTGTCTATTTTGGAGCCAGTACCAGGCTGTCTTTACAACTATGGATTTGTAGTATAGACTAAGGTTTGGTATGGTTATACCTCCAGCTGTGTTTTTATTACTCAGGATTGTTTTTGCTATCCTGGGTCTTTTGTGTCTCCATATGAACTTTGAGATTGTTTGGTCAACTTCTTTGAAGAATTGCTTTTGGATTTTGATTGGTATAGCATTGAATCTGTATATTGCCTTTGGTCTGATGGTCATTTTCACAATGTTGATTCTGCCAATACAGGAATAAGGGAGGTCTTTCCACCTTCTGGTGTCTTCTGCTATTTCTTTCTTTAGGGTTTTAAAGTTTTCATTGTAAAGGTCTTTTACCTCCTTAGTTAGGTTTATACCAAGGTATTTCATTTTTTTAGGGGCTATAATAAATGGTATTGTTTCTCTCAAGGCTTTTTCACTTCTTTCATTCTGGGCATATAGGAAGGCCTCTGATTTTTGCACATTTATTTTGTATCCTGCCACCCTGCTGAACTTCTCAATTAGTTCCAGGAGCTTCCTGGTGGAGTTTTTGGGATCCCTCAGGTATAAGATCATGTCATCTGCAAATAGGGATAGCTTGACTTCTTCCTTGCCGATTTGAATCCCTCTTATGTCCCTTTCTTGTCTTATGGCTTCAGCTAACACTTCAAGTAAAATATTGAATAGAAGTGGTGAGAGTGGACAGCCTTGTCTAGTTCCTGATCGAAGTGGGAATGCTTCCAATTGTTCCCCATTGAGCATAATCCTTGCTGTGGGCTTGTTGTATATAGCTTTTATTATATTGATAAAGGTTCCTTCCATTCCTACTGTCTATAGCGTTTTGATCATAAATGGCTGTTGGATCTTGTCAAAAGCTTTTTCTGCATCTATCGAGAGTATCATGTGGTCTTAGACTTTGGACTGGTTTACATGATGAATTTCATTTATTGATTTGCGTATGTTGAACCAACCTTGTGTGCCGAGGATGAAGCCTACTTGGTCCCCATGAATGATCTTTTTAATATGTTTTTGAATCCGATTTGCTAAGACTTTGTTGAGAATCTTTGCGTCTGTGTTCATCAGGGAGATCGGCCTATAGTTTTCTTTCTTAAGCGAATCTTTATTAGGTTTTGGGATTAAAACCATATTAGCTTCATAGAAGGAATTTGGTAGTGTTCCTTCCTTTGCTATTTGATGGAACAGTTTAAGGAGTATTGGTGTTATTAACTCCTTAAATGTCTGGTAGAACTCTGTGCTGAATCCATCTGGTCCAGGACATTTTTTGGTGGGAAGATTCGAGATTACTTCCTCAATTTCCTTATATGTTATAGGACTATTTAAATAATTCACAACTTCCTGATTCAATTTAGATAAGTTGTGTTTACTTAGAAATTCATCCATCTCTTTTGCGTTGTCAAACTTCACAGAGTATAAGTTTTTGAAATATGATGTTATAATTCTCTGGATTTCTTGGGGATCAGTAGTGATAACTCCATGTTCATTTCTAATTTTGTTAATTTGGGTTTTCTCTCTCTTGCTTTTGGTTAGTTTAGCTAGGAGTGTATCAATCTTATTGATTTTTTCAAAGAACCAGCTTTTTGACTGATTGATTTTTTCTATTGTTTTCTTAATCTCGATTTCAGATATTTCTCCCCTTATTTTGCTAATCTCCTCTCTTCTACTACTTTTGGGATCAGATTGCTCTAGTTTCTCTAAAGCTTTAAGCTGCCTTGTTAAGTTGTTTATTTCTGATGTTTCCATTTTTTTGACGTGGGCATTAAGAGCTATGAACTTACCTCTTAGAACAGCTTTCATTGTGTCCCAGAGATTTTGGTAAGTTGTATTTTCGTTATCATTCACTTTCAGGAAATCTTGAATTTCCTTTTTAATTTCTTCCTGAATCCAGTTCTCATTCAGCATCATAGTGTTAAGTTTCCAGGAGTTCGTGTATTTTCTCTTGTTTGATGTGTTGTGGATGTCCAGCTTTAGGCCGTGGTGGTCTGATAGGGCACAGGTTACAATTTCAACTTTCTTATATATGTGTAGATTCATTTTGTGGCCCAATATGTTGTCTATTTTGGAGAAAGTTCCGTGTGCTGCTGAGAAAAATGTGTATTCTTTGGTGCGTGGGTGAAAAGTTCAATAGAGATCTGTAAGGTCCATTTCTTTCAGGGTTTGATTAAGTTCCAAAGTGTCTCTGTTAAGCTTTTGACCTGTTGATCTATCCCATGTTGAGAGGGCAGTGTTGAAATCCCCAAGAATTATCGTTTGGGGATTGATTTCTTTCTTTAGATGCTGTAGGGTTTTCTTAATGAATGTGGAGGGGCCCGTATTGGGTGCATATATGTTCAGTATTGTGAAGTCTTCCTGTTGAATTGTACCTGTGACTAAAATGTAGTATCCATCCGTGTCTCTTATAATTTTCTTTAGTTTGAAATCCACTTTGGGATTCTATGAGTAGGCAAATTCCTGCTTAATCAAAACAGACACTTGAAATACATTTGAATATGTGAAGGTTAATTCTTAATCTCCAACCCCCAAGGCTCAATGTCTTCTCTATAGCACAGAAAAAGCGCAATGTATAACATTTTCCTTTAACCATTTCTAGTTCTTAATCTTTTTATAAGCCCAACATTCCATAAACCTTTATAGCATACTTTAACACCCATTTAAGCAACCAACTCAAACCTCCTGTACACATTTTAATTTTTAAGTGAAATTTCTTATCCTATAAACCTTATTTAAAACCTTATATACATTCAAGTACCATACATATTTTCTCTAGCTTTCTTTATCCTCTTTGATAGTTTTACACATGTGAAAACAACCTTCCCTAGGTAAAAACACAATATTATCTCTTGTGAGGAGCTTCATGTAAATCAAGATAGTTTAATCAGTATGTACTTAGGCCTTTTGATGGTAATATTTAAATGTGCACGTGCATTTAAATTGGGCATGCCAAATAATGAACAAAGTCAAAACCAAAATGTGATTCTAAGCGTGCAATAACCTTAAGTGGCCACATAAAACACACATATTTATAGGGAATTCAAATAGCCAAATAAGTCAGAACCTTTTAAAAGTAACTATCATCCCAGGCAACGTACAGAGAGAAGTTCTCACCCATCTGCATAGGTAACTTGAGGGATTTGTACGTCAGCCCCCCCTGCTGGGGGCCCGTTTGGCACAGATTTGGGATAGGTTTCTGTGAAGGTGCATGGGAGGGTTTTTTTTTTTCTGAACCGTTTTCACCCCCTTTTCCCTTGCATTCTCTTTCCCAGCAGCCATTTTTCCACGTGCCGGGACCTCTTTCCCCAGTTGGGATGAGCCGGCAGCTCCTCCCGCAAGCATGTTGCTCTGCACACGTGTGTGGCCTCGGTGCCCGGCAGTGGCCGCTGGCGCTTGTTGCCACCTTGTTTTTATGAACCTCTGCTCCAGCGCAAGCTACCTCAGCACCATGGGTAGCTTTCCCCCGAGACTCCGCCCCGGTCCCGCCCAGTTCCGCACCCGTGCAGCTCATTGGGGGAGCCCCCTGCGGGGCACCCCGGATGTCTTGTTGGCTCCAAGCCCCCTGGAGCTGAGCTGTGAGTCCAGAGTGGCTCTTCCTCCTGGAGCGCCACCAGAGTCCGTGGCCCGGGAATTGCCAGGGGAGCTAGGAACCACAGCTCTGGCTCTTCCCTCTCTACCTGCTCCACCTGCAGACCCTAGGTTGGGTAGGGAGGGAAAGCTTTCTTGAGTGCGGCCACCACGGAATGAAAATCCAAAGGCAATCTCTTAAAATTTTCTTCTTGCTCTCTGGCTAGATTCCGTATCTTATTCCACATGTCCTATGAGTAAATGTTCGACGTTCGGGCAAATGGAGCCAAGTCATGGGCTGCTTCCCACACCTCAGCAATGTGGGGCTATGGGATTTCAAAACCATAATTCTTTAATACATAGCTCAGTGCTGGTGGCACTGGGTCAATATAAAACGCATTCCCCATAATCCATTAGCAGGCCTCACCTCGGAATCCTTGATTAGCTTCGTCCGGTTCAGAAATTGCCCCACGTTCAGGGCACTAATTTGTAGTGTCCACTCACCCATGGCATGGCATGTTTCAGCCCACTCACACACTCATTCCCACAATCGCACAGCCTGCTGCTGTGATGAAACAGCAAGATCAGCTGTCCCCACCTCTGCCTCAACTTCCCAGAGACTCGACAACAGGACAGGGAGTTTGCCAGGGCAAAAACTTGAAGTGTATTGATGGGAGAAAAGGAACTTATATAGACAAAGGATCCCAGAGTTGGAAACGGGCAGCCAATTGTGTCAAAGATCAAGACAACCTTCAGGTGCTAATGGTCAAGTTCAATGCCACTCAGCACAGGAGGCAGGTAGATATCTACAAGCCAATCAGGGCTCTCTGCAATGTGATCAGGTTATGCCCAAGACCCTTGCCCTCAGTCCCTTCTTTAGTCCCATGTGCTCGGCCATGCCCTGGGGCAAATCCTCGGCAGGCCCAACAAATGACCACTATGAGCTTTCAAGGAACTCAGACTTTGAACTCTCTCTGAGCACTATAACCTATGACAACAGGAGCTCTCTGTGAGCACTATGAGCTATGACTACTGTGTCATCTCTGTGACCACTATTAGCTATGATCAGTGTGAGCTCTTATTGTCCATTATAAGCTCCCTATGACAACTGTGAGCTGTGACCAATGTGAGCTTTCTATAACAACTAGCAGCTATGTTCTCTGTGAGCTCTCTGTGACCACTGTGAGTTCTCTCTGACCATTATGATATATAACCACTCTGAACTCTGTTACCACTATGAGCTATGAACACTGTGAGCTCTCTATGTCCACTGTGAGCTATGACCAATGTGAGTACTGCATGGCCACCATTAGCTCTCTATGAGTACTGGAGCTATGACCACTGTTAGCACTCTCTGATGACACTGTGACCTCTTTATGATCACTTTGAGCTCAAGCACTCTATGACCACTGTGAGCACTCTATGACCACTGTGAGCTTTCTATGAGCTCTGTGATGTATGACCAATGTGAGTTCTGTATGACCACTATATGCTGTGACCGCTGTGAGCTTTTCCCGACCACTCTGAGCTGTAACACACATGAGTTCTATATGTCCATGATGACTCTATATCATTTATGATGTCTCTATGAATACTGTTTGCTATGACCACTGTGAAGTCTTTATGACAATTATGAACTCTCTATGACCACTGTGAGCTCTCAATAACCATATGGGCTATGAGTACTGTGAGCTCTTTATGGCCACTATAAGCTCTCTATGACTGCTCTGAGCTCTCTATGACTACTCTATGACCACTATGATCAATAACCACTGTTAGCTCTCCACCACTATGGGATAAGATCAACTTGATTTCTCTATGAAGATTATGAGTTTTCTGTGACCACTGTGAACTATGACCACTGTGAGCTCTCTATAACCCCTATGAGCTATGAAACATCTATAACCAATGTGATCTATGTATTACCACTATGAGCTATGATCCCTGAGAGATTTCTTTGACCATTTTGGGCTCTCTATGAGCACTATGATCTATGATGACTGTGAGCTCTTTATGACCACTATGAGCTCTTTAGGACCACTCTGTGCTCTTTATGACCACTATAATATATGACCATTATGAGCTCTGTATGACAACTCTGAGCTATAACCACTATGAGCTCTCTACATCCATTATGAGCTCTCTATGAGCACTGTGGGTCATAAAGACTATAAGCTCTCTAGTATCTCTGTGAAATGTGACCATTATGAGCTCTTTATTATAACTGTGAGCTCTCTTTGACCACTGTGAACTGTGTATGACCACTTGGAGCTCTCTATCACACTTGAGGTCTCTATGACCACTGTCAACTCTCTATGACCATTGGGAGTTTTCTATGACCGCAATAAGCTTTCTATGAGCACTATAACCTATGACCAATGTGAATTCTCTATGTCCGTTATGGACTATGACCACTGTGAGCTCTGCATGATCACTGTGAGCTCGCTACAAACACTATGAGCTTTCTATGAGCTCTGTGACCTATGACCAATGTGAGCCTGTATGACCACTATGTGCTGTGACCACTCTGAGCTCATCCTGACCACTATGAGCTATAACCTACATGAGCTCTCTATGACTACTGTTTGCTATGACAACTGTGAAATCTTTATGACAACTTAGAGCTCTCTATGACCACTCTGAGCTCTCTATGAACACAATAAACTATGACCACTGTGTGTTCGATATGATCACTGTGAGCTCTCTGTGGCCACTGTGAGCTCTCTATGAGCACTATGAACTATGATTACTGTGACCTATCTAAGACTACTATGAGTATGAAGACTCTTAGTTCTTCATGACTACTATGAACTTTGAGCACCGTCATCTCTCTGTGTCCATTATGAACTCTCTATGTGCACAGTGAGCTATTGCCACTGTGAGCTCTCTATGAACACTGTTAGGTCTCTATGACCCCTGTGAACTATGACCACCATGAGTGCTATCTAACCACTATGAGTTATGACCACTGTGAGTACTCTGTGACCACGGTGAACCTCTGTATGATGTGCATGACCACTAAGAGCTATGATCACTTTGAGCTCTAATTGTCTATTATGAGCTCCCTATGACCTCTGTACACTTTAACCACTGTGAACGCTCTGACCACTATGATCTATGACTATTGTGAGTCCTCTATGACCAGTATATGCTCTCTATGACCACTATGAACTTTGAGCATGGTGAGTTTTCTAAGTCCTTTATGAGCTCTTTATGGCCATCTGTGAGTTATGACCACTGTGAACTCTCTAAGACCTCTGTGAGCTATGAACATTGTGACCTCTCTATGATCAATATGAGTTATTACCACTGTATGATGTCTTTGACCACTATGAGCTCTGTATGACTACTATGAGCTGTGAACACTGTGAGCTTTCATGACCACTGTGAGCTTTGAGCATTGTGAGTTCTCTATGTCAATTAAGAGCTCTGTATGATCACTGTGATCTATGACCACCATAATCTCTCCAACACAACTGTGAGCTATGATAAAGTTGAACTCTCTATTATGATTATGAGTTCTCTATGACCACTGAAAGCTATGACCACACTGAGATCCCTGTGACCATGATGAACTATGAATATTGTGAGCGCTATTATGAGTTATGACCATTGTGAGGTCTCTTTGACTACTGTG
The DNA here is from genome assembly GCA_023101885.1 of Typhlomys cinereus. Lineage (NCBI taxonomy): Eukaryota > Metazoa > Chordata > Mammalia > Rodentia > Platacanthomyidae > Typhlomys > Typhlomys cinereus. Next base: position 3,138,509 of record JALPQD010000279.1, read on the forward strand.
AGCTCTCTATAAGCACTATGATCTATGACTACCATGAGACTTTGAGCTCTGTATGACTACTGTGAGCTCTGTATTATCAATATGAGCTCTCTATGACCATTATGAGCTCTGTTTGACACCTATGACCTATAACTCCTGTGAGCTCTTTATGATCACTATGTGCTATGACTACTGTGAGTTTTCTATGTCCGTTGTGAGCTATATCCACTGTGAGCTCTTTGTGTCCACTATGAGCTATGACCACTCTGACCTCTGTGAGCTATGACCAATATGAGTTCTCTAAAGCCACTGTGAGATCTCTCTGACCACTGAGATCTTTCTCTGACCAATTTGAGCTCTCTTTGACCACTGTGAGCTCTTTGTGCCCACCTTTAGCTATTACCACTGTGAGCTATGACAACTGTGAGCTATCTATGACCACTGCAAGCTCTCTAAGAGCACTCTAAGTTCCTTATGTTGAGTGTGAGCTCTCTATGATCACGATGGCTTCTCTATGATCTTTATGAGGTATGAGCACTGAGAACTATGACCACTCTGATTTCTCCATAACGACTCTGATTTCTCCATGATCACTATGACCTCTTCATGAGCAATAAGAGCTATGATCATTATGAGCTATCTATGACCATTATAAAGCTATGGCCGCTGTATGCTCTCTTTTACCACTGTGAGCTTTCGGTGATCACTGTGAACTATGAACAGTGTGACCTATGACCACCATAAGCTCTCTATGTCCACTAGAGCAATGACCTCTGTGAGCTCTATATGTACATATACATATATGTATATGAGCTCTCTGTGGCCACTATGAGCTATGAGCACTATGACTACTTTGAATTCCCTATGACAACTTTGAGCTCTCTATGACCACAGTGAATGAACTCTCTATCATCTCTGTCAGCTCTCTATGACCATGGTCAGCACTCCATAACCACTGAGTTCTCTAGGACCACAATGAGCTGTGACCACTGTCAGCTCTCCATGACAATTCTGAACTCTCTAAAACAACTACCAGCTAAGAACATTGTGATAGCTCTATGACCATTATGAGCTGTCTGTGACCACTGTGAGCCCTCTTTGACAACTGAGAACTCTCTATAATCAATGGGAGCTCTTTATGATCATAATGTTCTCTCCATAACCACAATGAGCTCTCTGAGGTCTCATGACCACTGTGAGCTCTCTATGACAACTGTGAGCTTTCCATGACCACTATGAGCTAAGAATACTTTGAGCTCTCTATGACCACAATTATCTATGACCACAATGAGCTCACTATCAACACTATAAGCTATGGCCATAGTGACCTCTCTATGACAATTATGAGTTCTCTATGACCACTGTGAGCTCTCTACGACCAATATGAGCTGTGACCACTGTGAAATCTGTGACCATTATGAGCTCTTTATGACTACTATTAGCTATGATTACAGTGAGTTCTCTATAACCACAATGAGATCTCAAAGGCCACTGTAACCTCAATGACAACTATCGGCTCTCTATGACCACTGCCATCTCTCTGTGAGCACATTCATCTACTACCACTGTGAGCTCTATATTACCAGAGAAAGCCGTGGCCACTTTAAGCTTTCAATGTCCTCTGTGAGTTCTCTCTGCCCACTCTGAGCTCTTGATGACAACCGTGACGTATCTATGAATACACAGAGCTCTCTACGAACAGTATCACCCCTCTGTGACCACTGTCAGGTGTATATGACCACTGTGAGCTTGCCAGGACCACTATAAGATAATGAATACCGTGAGCTCTCTATTTCCACTCTGAGCACTCTGACCATTAAGATGTCTCTATGATAACTATAAGCTATAATGACTATTAACTCTTTATGACCATTGGGAGCTCTATATGACCACTGTGAGCTATGATCACTATGAGGTTTATGTGGCCACTGTAAGCTCTCTGTGAAAACTGTGATCTCTCTATGAGCACTATGACCTCTGTATGACCACTTTGAGCTTTCACCATTGTGAGCTCTCTATGACCACTATAAGTTATGACCACTCTGAGCTCTCTATGACAACTATGAGATGGCTATGGCCACTGTGAATATTCTAAGACCATTATGAACTATGGGCATTGTGAACTACCTATGACCAATTGTGAGCACTCTCTGACAACTATGAACTCCCTATGACTACTGTGAGCTATGACCACTATGAGCTCTCATTGTCCGTTATTTGCTCTCTATAACCACTTTTACACCTTGTGTTTTAAACCTTGTGACCTATCTGTGTTCACTATCAGCTATGACTACTGTGAGCTCTTTATGATCACTATGAGCTCTAAAGACCACTATGAGTTATAACCACTGTATGCTCTCTATGACAACGATGCTCTGTGACCACTGTGAGCTCTCTATCAACATTATGAGTTATGACCACTTTGAATTCTCTATAACAAGTATGAGTTCTCTATGACCACTGTGAACTCTCTGTGACCTCTATAAACTCTCTATGAGAACTACAAGCTCTGTGACCACTGTGAACTCAATTTGACCATTTTGAGTGTCATAATTGAACACAGGTGTCAACCTGACTGTTGAGGGTTTGAGCTCTGGACACATTTGTAGAGAATCAGTGGTTGAATTAAGCCCAGAGCATACCTGCAGGAGATTGTCTAGCTGCTGGAGAAGGCCCAGCCCACAGTAGGTGGCATTAGGCTCTGAAATAAATCACAGAGAGCTGGTTGAGACAGTTGGTATCCTTCTGTTCACTTGGCCAGACATGCTGGTCGGGCAAGTAATGATTATCCATCCCTCAGCTGTTATGTGGTGTTGGTTTGGCCAATTCCCTTGGCTTGGTTGTTGGTGTATACTCCTAGCCAAGCTGGACTGAGAACTATAACCAGGAATTGTACGAGAAAATAAACCCTCATTTCCTTAAATTGTTTGATGGTCACTTATCAGCAACCATACAGGCAGACTGCAACAGTGAGCTCTCTGTGTCAATTGTGAGCACTCGATGACCACTGTGAGTTCTCTATAACAGCTATGAGCTGTGATCATAGTGAACTCTATCTGACCACTGTCAGTTCTCTCTGAACAATTTCAGCTCCCTATAAGCCCTGTGAGTGCTCTCTGACCACTATGAGCACTATGAAATTTCTATTAACATTGTGAACATAATATGATCACTATGAGCTTACTTTGACCATTGTGACCTCTCTATGACCACTGTGAGCTCTCTGTGACCAAAACAAACTCTCCATAACCACGGTAATCTCATTTGAGCACTGTGAGCCTCTCAATGAGCACTATGATCTATAGCCACTGAGAGTGCTTTATGACCACTGTGAACTTACTTTGACCACTATGACCTCTCTATGACCACTGTGAGCTCTTCATGACCTATCAGCTCTCTATGAACACTGTGAGCTTTCTGTGACCACTGTGAGCTCACCTTGACCACTGTGAGCTTGTTATGACCACTGTGAGCACTCTATAACCACTGCCAGCTCTCTATGAACACTGTCAGTCCTCTATGACCACTGTGAGAGCTCTCTGACAACTATGAGCTGAGCACTATGAATTCTCTATGACCATTGTAAGCATAGAATGACCACTATGAGCTTTCTGTGACCACTAAGAGCTGTGACCACTATAAGGTATCAAAGACAATTTTGAGCTCACTGTGACCACTATGAGCTCTGTATAAAAACTATATTGAACTCTGTATTACAACTGTGAGCTCCCTATGACAGGTCTTTATGATCATGATGAGCTGTCTGTAGCCACTATGAGCTCTCTCGGACCACTGTGATCTATGATGACCATAGCTCTCTGTGACCCCTGAAAGCCCTCTATGCTTACTGTGAACTCTCTATGACTACTGTGAGCATTCAATGACAATTATGAGATATCTATGACCATCGTGAGCCCTCTATGAGCACTATGATCTATGACTACCGTGAGCTCTCTGTGACCACGATGAGCTCTCTATGAACTCTTTGAGATCTCTGTGACCACTGTGAATTGTCTATGACAATTATGACCTCTGAATAACAACTATGGGCTATGAGAACTGTGATGCTCTATGATAAATATAAACTAAGACAACTGAAAGCTCTCTAAGACCACTATCAGTCATGACCTCTGTGAGCTCTCTATGGCCACTTTGAGTTCTCTTTGACAACTGTTATCCATGACCACTATGACCTCTTTATGACCTCTGTGACCTAGGACCACTATGACAACTGTGAGCTCTTTATGATCACTGTGACCTCTATATGACCACTTTGAGGTCTTTGTGACCACTATGATCTCTTTATGACCATTATGAGATATGACCATTGTGAACTTTCTATGATCACTTTGAGCTCTCTGTGAACACTGGGAGCTCTCTATGACCCAAGTAGTTCTCTATGAGTGATACCAACTATGAAGACTTACAGCTCTGTATAAACACTATGAGCCACTATGAACTCTTCATTACCTTTGCGAGCTATGATCACTGTGAGCTCTTATTTTCCATTATGAGCTCTCTATAACCATTGTGAGCCCTGTCTAATGTGAGTGCTCTATGACCACTGGGAGTTCTCTTTAACCACTATGATCTATAACCACTGTGACATGTTTATCAACATTGTGAGCTATGACCACATTGAGCTCTTAATAATGATTATGAATTCTCTATGACCACTGTGAGCTATGACCAATTTGATCTCTCTATGACCACTTTAATCACTCTATGACTACTGCAATGTCTCTATGATTACTATTACCACGGTTGACCACTATGAGCTATGACCATTGCGATATGTCTATGATGACTATAAATTATGCCCACTCTGAGCTCTGATTGACAACTGTAAGCACTATGATCTATGTCAACTGGAAGCTCCATATGACCACTATGAACTCTCTATAATAACTGTAAGCTCTCTATGATCAGTATAAGCACTCTATGACCACTGTGAACTCTATGTCCACTATGAGTGCTCTATGACCATTGTGAGCTACCTATCACCACTGTGAGTTCTCTATGAGTACTGTCAGCCATCTATGACCACTCTGAGCTGTCTGTGACAACTATCAGATCTATGCGATCACTCTCAGCTCTCATTACCACTTTCAACTCTCTATTACCACTGTAAGATCTCTATGAATACTGTGACCTCTCTATGACCACTATGACTTCTGTGTGATCACTGTGAGCTATGACCATTGTGACCTCTCTATGACTACTATAAGGTAAGACCACTTTGTGCTCTTGTTCACCACTGTGACCTCTTGACGTGCACTATGATTAATGACAACTGTGAATCAATCCTATATGACAATTATGAGCTCTCAATGACCACTGTGAGCTCTTTATGACTACTATGAGCTAAGACAACCGTGAGCTCTCTATTACCATTGTGATCTCTCTATGACCACTATGAACTGTGACCACTTTGAGCTCTCTATGACGGCTAAGATATATAACAATTATGATTCTTCTAGGACCACTATCAGCTATGATACCTATGAACTTTCTATGACCACCATGAACTCACTTTGAACTCTGTGAGATCTTTATGATCATTGTGAGCTCTCTATGATTCCTGGTTGCACTCTATGATCACTGTGAGCTACGACCATATGAAATCTCTATGACCATCATGAGCTATGATCAATGTGATCTCTCTTTGACCATATGAACCCTCAACGAGCACTATGATAAATGAGTAATGTGAATGCACTATGACCATTGATGCTCTTTTTGATCACTTTGAGCTTACTTTGAACATTGTGACCTCTCTATGACCACTGTGAGATCTCTATGACCACTTTGGGCTATGAATACTGTGAGCTTTCTATTACCACTATGAGCTATGACCATCATGAGCTCTCTTTGATCATTATGAGTTCTCTATCACCACTGTGAGCTGTGGCCACTGTGAACTTTCCATGACCATTATGAGCTATAACCACTGTGAGCTCTCTGTGACTGCTATGAACTCTCTATGACCATATGAGACACGACCACTGTTAGTTCTCTATGACCACATGAGCTTTGAATGACCACTGTCAGCTCTATGATCACTGTGAGCTCTCTATGCCCACTGTGAGCTCTCCATGAAAACTGTAAGCACTCTACGACCACAGATAGCTCTCCATGCCCACCATGAGCTATGTTTACTGTGCACTCTTTATGACCACTATCAGCTCACCATGACCACTGTGAGCTCTCTAGGATCGCTATGAAATCTCTAGGACCGTTATGATCTAAAACCACTATGAGTAATCTATGACCACTGTGAGCTCTCTGTGACCACTGTGAGCTATGACCACTATAATATCTCTGTGACCACAGTAAGCGCTCAATGACCACTGTGATCTCTCTATGATCACTATGACTTCTCTATGACCATTGTGACCTCTCTATGAACAGTATAAGTTATGACCACTGTGAGCACTCTTTGACCACTGTGAATGCTCCATGAGCACTATGATCTATAACCACTATGATCTCTCAATGACCACTATGAGCTGCCAGCATTTCCTCTTTATGTCAACTATGAGCTGAGACCATTTTGAGATCACTATGACTACTAAGATGTATGACCACCGTGAGTCTTCTATGACTATCATGAGCTCTACATGACTACTGTGAGGTATGGACACTCTTAGCTCACTATGACCAGTATGAGCTATGATGACTGTGAGCTCTCTATAACCACTATTAACTATGACAACTATGAGCTCTCTGTAACCAGTGTGAGCTCAGTTTGAACAATGTGAGATCTCTACAGCCATTGTGAGCTCTCTATGACAACTGTGAACACTCTCTGGACACTGTGAACTCTCTATGACCACCATGACCTATGACTATTGTAAAATATCTATGACCACAATGAGCTATAACCAATGTGATCTCTCTTTGACCACTGTGAGCTGTATATGAGCAATATGATTACAGTGAAGTTGTGATATCACAAGTGATGCTGTGATTTCACAGTGAGTTAGGATGTCAGTGGTGAGGCTGTGCCATCACATGAGGCTGTGATGTGAGGGCAAAGGTGAGGTTGCGATGAGACAGCGAGTCTGTGTCGTCACTGGTGATGCTGTGATGTCACAATGAGTCTGTGATGTCAAGTGGAGACTGTGATGTCATAGTGTGTCTGTGATGTCATAGTGAGGCTATGCCATCATAGTGAATCTGTGATATCTGTTTTGTGACTGGGATGTCATAGTGAGGCTGTGAAGTCACAGTGAGACTGTGAAGTCACAGTGAGGCTGTGATGTCGGTGGCAAGACTGATGTCAGAGTGAGGCTAGGATGTCAGTGGTAATGCTGTGTTGTCACTCCGAGGCTTTGATGTCACAGCAAGGCTATGTCAGAAGTGTGTGTATGTGATGTCACCATGAGGCTATTATGACAGTGGCAAGGATGATGTCACCGTGAATTTGTGATGTCACAGTGAGGCTGTGATGTTATGTCAGGTTTAATGTCACAGTGAGGCTGTGAGGACACTGTGGCTATGATAGCACAGTGAGGCTCTGATGACACAGTGATGTTGGGATGTCACTGGAAAAGTTTTGATTTCACAGTGAGGCTGTGATGTTAGTGGTGAGACTGATGACACAATGAGGCTGTGATGTCACCGGTGAAGGAGTGATATCTCAATAAGGCTAGAATGTCAGTGTTGAGAAAGATGTCATAGTGACTCTATGATGTCATTGGTGAGGCCACAATATTAGTGGTGAATCTGTTACATGACAGTGACACTGGTGAGGCTGTGATGTCAAAGGCTGTGTTGTCAGTGGTGTGGCAATGATGTCAGTGCTCTGACTAATGTCAGAGGCAACGCTGATGTCACAGGTAAGCTGTGCTGTCACTGGTGAGGTATGATGTCACACTGAGTCTGTGATGTCACAGCGAGGCTATGTCAGAGGTGTGCATGTTTTGTCACCATGATGCCATTATGTCAGTGGCAAGGCTAATGTCACAAGGAGTTTCTGATATTACAGTGAGTCTGTGATGGCACTGACAGATTGTAATGTCACAGTGAGGCTGTGAGGAACAGTGATGTTGTGATGTCACTGGAGAGGTTTTGACGGCACAGTGACACTGTGATGTTAGTGGTGGGGCTGATGTCAAAATGAGCTGACATGTCATTGGTGAAGGTGTGATATCACAATAAGGCTGGAATATCAGTGGGGAGAAAGATGTCATAGTGAGTCAGTCTATAATGTCACTGGGAGGCTATTGTGTCAGGGGTGAACCTATTATGTGACAGTGACACTGGTGAGGCTGTGACGTAAAAGGCTGTGTTTTTACTGGTGTGAGGGTGATGCTTGGAATTCACAGTGAGGTTTTGATGTCAGTGTTGAGGCTATGCAGTCACACTGAGGCTGTGATATCAGAGGAGAGGCTGTGATGTCACTGTGAGGCTGTGATATTACCATGACTTTCTGATATCACAGTGAGGTTGGGATATCAGTGGTGATAGACTATGACATCACAGTTTGGCTGAGATTTCAGTGGTTAGGCTGTGATGTCAGAAGTGAGGCTGCTGGAAGTGATGAGGTTGAGATGCTACAGTGAGACTGTGATGTTAGTAGTGAGACTGATTTCACAATGAGTTTGTGATGTCCTAGTGAAGCTGTGATGTCACAATATCAGTGGTGAGAAAGTTGTCAGAGTGAGTCTGTGTTGTCACTGTGAGGCTATGATGTTAGTGCTGAACTTATTACGTGACAGTGACTTTGGTGAAGCTGTGTGTTGTCACTGGTGTGGCAGTGTCACAGCCTCTCACTTGATTGTCAGTGTTCTGACTAATGTCAGTGGTGATGCTGATGTCACAGGTGAGAGTGTGCTGTTACTGGTGAGGCCGTGATGCCACACTGAATCTGTGATGTCACTGTGAAGGTTGTATGTCACTGTGGGCTGTCATGTCACCATGAGGTGATATCACTCGAAGCTGTGATGTCACAGTGAGGCTGTGATGTTAGTGGCAAGACTGATGTCACAATGAGGCTATGATATAACAGATGAGTCTGTGGTGTCAGTGGGTAGGTTATGAGGTCACTGTGAGGCTGCGATGTAGCAGTGAGTCTCTGATGTCAGGGCTGTTTCTATGAGATGTCAGTGAGGCTGTGACCTCAGGGGTGATGCTTGGATTTCACAGTGAGGTTAGGATGTCAATGGTGAGGCTGTGTAGTCACACTGAGGCTGTGGTATCAAGTGAGAGGCTGTGATATCAAGTGAGAGGCTGTGATGTGATGAGGTTGTGATATCACAGTGAGGCTGGGATATCAGTGGTGATAGACTATGACATCAACAGTTTGGCTGAGATTTCTGTGGCTAGGCTGCGATGTCAGAAGTGAGGCTGATGTCAGTGATGAGGCTTAGATGTTCCAGTGAGGCTGGAATGCTACTGGTGAGGCTGTGATGCAACAACTAGGCTGTGGTGTCACTGTTGAGACTGTCATGTGACCGTGAGCCTGAGATGTCAGTGATGAGGCTGTGCTCTCCTAGGGAGGCTAGGCAGGATGTCTATGGTGTCACTAATGCTATGATTTCAGATGATAGCCTGTTATGTCACAGTGAGTCTGTGATGTCAGAGGTGAAGCTGTGATGTCAGAAGTGGGCTATAATGCCACAGTGAGGCTGTGATATCACTGTGAAGCTGTGATGTCACTATGAGGTTGTGGCATCACAGATGAGCCTGTCCTATCAGTGGTGAGGTTGTGATGTCACAGTGAGGTTGTGATGTCTGTAGTGACTGTGCTTTCACAGGGAGACTATGTCATTGGTGAGGCTGTATTCTCAATGGTGAGGCTCTAATGTCAGAGAGAATTTACTGTGTCAAACTGAGGCTGTGATGTTATAGTGAAGCTATGATTTTAGAGTTGAAGCTTTATGTCATAGTGATGCTTTGATGGCACAGTATGGCTGTGATGTCACAGTGAGGTTGTGATGTCAATAGCGATACTGTGGTGTCACGGGGAGGCTATCATGTTTCAGTGAGCCTGTGAGGTCAGTGGTGAGACTGTGTTGTCATAGTGAGGCTAGGTACGATGTCAGTGATGAGAGTGTGAAATCTCATTTAGGCTATGATTTCAGAGGTGAGCCTGTGATGTCATAGTAAGACTGTGATGAAACAGTGAAGCTCTAACATCAGAGTCAATGCTGTGATGCCACAGTTGGGCAATGATTTCAGAGGTGAGCCTGTGAGGTCATAGTGAGGCGGTCATCCCACAGTGAAGCTATAACCTCAGAGGTGGGACTGTGATGTCACAGTGAGGCTGTGCTGTCAGCAGTGATGCCAAGATATTATAGTGAACCTGTGATATCAATGGAGAGACTGTGACATCACAGTGAGGATGTGATTTTGCTGGTTAGGCTGTGATATCAGAATGAGGCTGATGTGAGTGATGAGGGTATGATGTCACAGTGAGGCTGGCATGTCACTGGTGAGGCTGTGATGGAATTGTGAGGCTTTGATATCACCATGTAGCTGTCTTGACACCATGAGCCCTTGATGGCACAGGGAGTTGGTGATGTCATGGTGGGGGCTGCAAATTCACAGTGAGTCTTTGATGTCTGTGGCAAGGCTGCTGTCACAATGAGGCTGTAATGTTAGTGGTGATGTGATGTCACATTGAGGCTGTGATGTCACGGTGAGGCTATATCACAGGTGTGTATGTGATGTCACCATGAGGCTTTTATGTCAGTGGCAAGGCTGATCACAGAGAGTTTTTGATGTTACAGTGAGGCTGTGATGTTACTTGTGAAGGTATGATGTCATAAGAGGCTGGAATGTCAGTGGTGAGAAAGATGTCATAGTGAGTTTTTTATGTGACTGGTGTGGCTCTGATGTCAGTGGTGAAACTATTACGTGAAAGTGACATTGGTGAGGCTGAGATGTCAAAGGCTGTGTTGTCACTGGTGTGGCAGTGATGAGAGTGTTTTGATTAATGTCCGTGGCATGGCTGATGTGGAAGGTGAGTCTGTGCTCTCACTGGTGAGGCTTTGATGTCACAGTGAAGCTGTGATGTCAGTGGTAAGACTGATGCCACAATGAGGCTAAGATGGAACATGTGATTCTGTGGGGTCCGTGGGCAGGCTGTGAGGTCATTGTGAGGCTGCGTTGCCATGGTGAGGCTTTGATGTCACCATGTATCTATGGTATCACCGTGAGCCCGTGATGTCACAGGGATTTGGGGATGTCACAGTCAACGCTGTGAGTTCACAGTGAGACTGTGATGTCAATGGCAAGGCTGATGTCACAGTGAGGCTATGATGTCAGTGGCGATGCTGTGAAGTCACATTGAGGCTGTGACGTCATGATGTCACCAGTCATGCCATGATATCACAGTGAAGCTGTGATGTCAGTGGAGCGAGACTATGACATCACAGTGAGTATTAGAGTGGTTAGGCTGTGATTCTGAATGAGGTTCATGTGAGTCATGAGGGTAGGATGTCACAGTGAGGCTTCCATGTCACTGGTGAGGCTGTGATGTCACCTTAAAGCTTTGATGTCACCGTTTGTCTGTGGTGTGACTGTGAGCCTGTGATGTCACAGGGAGTTGGTGATGATATGGTTGAGGCTATGAGGTCACAGTGAGACTGTGATGTCCGTGGCAAGGCTATTGTCACAGTGAAGCTATAATATCAGTGGTGATGCTGTTAAGTGACATTGAGGCTGTGATTTCACAATGAGGCTATGTCAGAAGTGTGTATGTGATGTCACCATGAGGCTATTATGTCAGTGGCAAGGCTGATGTCACAGTGAGTTTGTGATATGACAGTGAGGTTGTGATGTCAGAGATGAGGCTATGATATCACAGTGAGTGTGTGATGTCTCTGTCAGGTTGCAATGTCACAGTGAGGCTGTTAGGGCACAATATGGCTATGAGATCGCAGTGAGACTCTGATGACACAGTGATGTTGTGATGTCACTGGAGAGGTTTGGATGGCACTGTAAGGCTGTGATGTTAGTGGTGAAGCTGATGTCACAATGAGGCTGTGGTGTCACTGGTGAAGGTATGATGTCACAAGATTGCTGGAATGTCAGTGATGAGAAAGGTGTGAGGCTGTGGTGACACTGTTTATGATGTCAAAATCTATGATGTTACTGCTGAGACTATCATGTCAATGTGAGCCTGTTCTCTCTGTGGTGAGGCTGTGGTGTCATTTTAAATCTAGGTAGGATACCAGTGGTGAGGCTGTGATGTCACACTGTGGCTGTGATGTTACCCTGAGGACGTGATGTCACCATGAGAATGTGATGTCACAGGGAGTGTTGCAGTCAGCCTACAACATTGCCCAGAAATGACTATCACACAGTTTAAGAGAACAAGGAGTTTACTTTCTTATGAAAGTCTGGTTACAGTTCTCAATCCAGCTTGATGGGAGAGCATTTATCAACACCAGGGCCAAGGGAAATGTACACACCGTCACCACATAGTGGCTGAGAGATGAACAATCCTTACTTGCCAGACCAGCAAGTCTGGCCAAGTGAACAGAAGGATGCCAACTCTCTCAATGAACACTCTGATTTATCCAGTGCCTAATACCATCCTCCATGGGGTGGGTCATCCGCATCAGCTAGACAATCTCCTTCAGGTTTGCTCTGGGCTTAACTCAACCATCAACTATCTATAACTGTGCCCAGAGCTCAAACCCTCAACAGTCAAGTTGATGCCTGTGCTTAACTATGACAGTGAGGCTGTGATGTCACAGTGAGGATGTGGTGTCAAATTGCAGCTGTAAAACTGATGTGAGAGATGAGGCTGAGATGTTGCATTGATGATGTGATATAACTGATGAGGCTGTGATGCCACAGTGAGGTTATGATGCCAGCATGAGCCTGTGCTGTCATTGGTGAAGCTGTAATATCACAGTAAGCCAGTCCTATCAGTGGTGAGGCTGTCATGTTACAGTGAGGCTATGTTGGCACAGTGTGGCTGAGATGTCAAAGTGAAGTTCTGATGTCACAGTGAAGTTGTGATTTCAGCAGTGGTTGTGCTTTCACAGGGAGACTATGTAATTGGTGAGGGTGTATTATCTCTGGTGAGGCTCTAATGTCACAGTGAGATTCATACTTAGTCATACCTGGATTTTCCTGATATTTGAAAATCACAGAATTCTCCTTTTCTGGGGCAGAAAGCTGAATACATCTTTATTCTCTCTTAAATCACTTGACTCAGTGATATATCACAGCAACAGAGTAGTAACTGTACAATCAACCCACTCAATGCAGGCTGCCAAGCAATGTATTGATATAAAAGAACACTTCTGAAATGCTGTTATAAAGAATGTTGTTTTGTTTTTCATTTGGTACCACAGTAGGAATGTGCTTGCTATACAAGTAGGAGAACTAAAGTTTGGATTTGAGAATTATGTAAATGCAGGATAGACAGAGTTAGCCTATAACTCCAGCTTTAGAAGGCAGAAATGGGATCTCCAGAGTAAGCTGATTAGTTGTTCAGCCTGAAGGAATAAGTTAGAAAAGGCGTCAAAGATGAATCTTGACAGCTTCAGGGTCCAAATATACACATAATCATGGGCATGCATGCTTGTGCACGCACACACACACACACACACACACACACACACACATACACATGCTTATTCACATATGCAGCACACCACACAAAGATGAAAAAGTGAAAAGAAAAGAAAGAACAGCCAAACCATAACAACAAAATCCTACACAAAGTCCAGGCATGGTTGATTGATGCCTGCAATCTCAGTAGTCAAGAGATTGAGGCAGGAGCCAGTGACATGACTCAGCAGGTAAAGCAATTGTGCAAACCTGAGTTCCATCCCAAAGTGGTTCTTGGATATCCATAAAATATGCTTCTGACTCATGTGATCCCTGCACACATATTCAATCATCATTTTTTTAAGTGCTGTGGAGATGGCTCAGTGTTTTAAGCACTGGAGCTCAGATCTCCAGATACTATAGGAAATGGTTGTTTCTCTTTAAAGCCAGTTGTCCAGCAAACTCTGTGTTTGCTGAGACCCAATCTCAAAAGGAATAAGGCCAAAGAGTGTCAGGAGATGATTCTTGATATCAACTTCACAAAACGTGCGAGTGTGCACAAGTGCACAGACACCTACATACAAGTAAATAAAAACATATATATGTGCTCCACATACATGCAGGAAAATGAGAGAAGAAAAGAAAGGAAGGAAGGGAGAATGAAGGAAAGGAAGTTAAGAGAGAGGGAGGGAAGAAGAAAGGAAGAAGGAAAAAAGGCTGAGGCTGAAGGATGTGGCAAGGAAAACACAAAAGGGGTAACAACAGGACACTGTCAGTCTGTAAAGTGCTTGTAACACTTGTAATGCCAGCACTGGAGAGCTGAAGATGAGGAAGATTCCCTAGCCAGCAAGTTAGCTCAGTCAGTAAGCTCCAGGTTCAAAACCAAGGCTGAGAGCAACAAAGATGACATTTGATACTAACCTCTGGTCTTCATACATTGCATTCCAACATGTAAATACAACACACACAGATATCCACTTGCACAAAGGCATTCAACAAGCATACACATGAAAAGGTAGCCGGTTCATATGCAGATGAGAAATACCTAAGAAGGACACAAAGCAAACTGAAAGGCCTTGTCATACATGGCAGCTGGTGAGGACGTAATGAAACTGGAGCCTTCGTAAGTTATTAGTAAAATCTAAAATGACAAAGATGCTTTGGAAAATTTTCATGTAACAGGAAACATTTGCCAAGCAAGGCATAAAGGACGACACATTGTGGGGTGTTGTGTTGGGTCCCAGTTCCTCAGAAGCTGAGAGAAGAACATTGCTTGAGATCAGCCTGGACAAGATCCATCTCAAAAATCCTAAGCAAAACCAACCACACAGAATTCCATTTATCTGAAATGTCTGTAACAAGAAATCTACAGACATCTTCAAGTGTGTTTTCAGGACTGAGAGTAGAGAAAGAGATGAGGAGATTGTTAAAGAGCTGGAGTTCTCTTTAAGGTGAGAAAATGTATTATTAATGGTGGTGATCTACCAACTGTTCTTTTGCATATGTGTGTGTGTATCATAGAGCACATCAATGTGTATGCCTGTGAAAGTCTGAGAGTGACTTTCGGAATCGCTGCTCTGATTCTTATTCCTTTGCTATGCAGCATTTCCCAGGCTCCATTTTCTGCCACCAAAAGGTAGGCGGCTGTCATCTCCACCTGACATTTTTATGTGGGATCTGAGGAACCAAACTTAGGTAACTTGTGATAACTGACTGTGGGCAAAGGGATTGGGTACTGCACAGGCCCTGCTGAAGAGCAGCCTTGGAGACTTTCAGAGTAAGGAACATGAAGCAGTTGCTCAGGAAACAGACCACAGAGGACTTCAGGAAACAGGACCATCTCTGCCAAGTCCCCCTCTGAGGGACCAAGTTGGGATAAAGAAGCTGCCTCATCAGAATAAAACAAGACTTACTCTAGCTGCATCAACACTAACAAACATGTGCAAAAACTCAGATCCGATAACAGTGATGAAGGGGACATTAGCTTCTCCTGCTGTGGCCTTTGCTAGTGGTGTTTTCCTAGTACCTGGAGAACTGGTGAGAATCGCACCCTTCAGATACCCCCCAAAAAGGGATGCATTTTCATTAGAATTTTGGAAAATAAACTGTACATCCACAATAATTCCGAAGTGTAATTCCACTTTGTTTATGTTCATCTTATTTGTTTTAGTGCTATAAAATGACTCTTTCCTAAGCATGTGAATTGTGGCAGAATATTTTTATCGTAATAGGAAGAAGAATAGTATTACTATAGACAATTTTGTTTCAAAACACTCGGCAAGAATATGAGGTAAAACAGTAAATGCTTAAAAGATTTTTAGTGTTGGGCTGTGGGTATAGTTCAGTGGCAGAGCACCTGGATAACATGTATGAAACACTGGATTCCATCTCTGAACACAAGGCATTAAAAAAAGATTGCTTAGAAATGTTGATTTTGAAGATTGCAGTCCAATATTATGAAAAAAAGACTTCATTTTGGATCTAATGAATTATTACTTAAATAATAAAAAATATATGTAATATACTACCAGTTTATAAAGTTTATTCAATCTTCATAAGTAAAAATGGTTTTTGAATACAAATAACAAAAACACATGTTTTTATTGTTTTCATGTGTAATCAAAGTTTAGCATACATGAATGTGAACTTCAAAATGTAACCACTAGTTCACTTTAATGCTATGTTCCATTAAGTCCCTGTCTTCTGTGGGAAGGGGTGGAGGGAGGGAGGGAGGGACCAGTGTGCCTATTAAGTGTGTATGAGCAGAAAAAAAAATTTATTGGGAAAAAAATTAAGGCAGAGTTAAGAGGCATGAAAATCTCCACCAGACCTCAACCAAGTGCTGCCCTTCTACAGTGAGAAACTAAGGGAGGTACTGCCCAAAGGGATAGCTAATAGCTCCACTTTGTTTCACAAATTTGTACTTTTGGTCCTTACAAAATTTATATAGTGTTCTTCAACTGGCTCTTCCCCATACAGGACTCATTACAACTCTGAAAAAGATTCAAAGTGCGTGTCCAACATAACACTAAATATATATATAATAAAAAAATAAATATATATAATAAAAGAAAATTATTTCTCCTAAGATAAATCCACCTAATGCTCAAATTAATAATGAAAGAACTACAACCTAAATTTGATATTTTAAAAGGGACTCAATTACAAATACGTCTAAAAACAAACACAATGTAGACAGAAATAGACGTTTTCTAACTTAGATGACAGTAACCCTGTACTTTAAATTCTAGGAGACATTAAAATAAGAAAAATAACTTAAATTGTAGAAGGCATTGAATAAGAAACATAATCTTTAAACATATATATATATTATGTTACATTTAATTTGGAAACAAAAATTTGGTACCTTTTGTCTTCAGTTAGCATTTGAGCCCTGATACTTAATATTAGTTCCACATGAGGAGTTGACTATTAATAATAATATTAATTATAATCAATATTAAATTATAATTAACAATCAAACGTTATTAATATAACTAATAATATCAATGTTTTAAAATTATAATTAATGATATTTAAATTAGTTGTTAAGAAATACAGCTAATTAACTTTTATTGTTTCATGATATAAATGATACAAATACTGTTCTCGTTCCCTAATGTAATTATACTGAGTTTCCAAAATTATATTTTGATTTACTGATTTTTAATTTTTAAAAAAATCTTAAATAAGATAAACTAAATAAACAATTCATTTTACCTATATTTATATTTTAAGGCAGGGACTTAACTTTACATTCCAAACTGACTTTAAATTACCTGTATAGACACCTAGCTGACCTTCTCCTGCCTTTCATTCCTAAATGTCAAAATTATAGATGAACATCACCACGCCCAATGATATTTTATTATGGTTTTTGTTATAATGTAATTCATTTTCATATGTAGTTACTGGAGTCAACTTAAAAATTAATAGATCATAACTTGTCAAAAGTTTTTACTGAACACAGTTATACTAAATTTAAGCAATATGCATCATGCATTTGGTTGTCACGTTTTCCAGGACCTGTTAATATTTTTCCCAATTCAAGGTATACTGTGTCTGCTGTTCCACAATTGGAATCTACATGGATTGTTCATAAATAGTTTGTCTTTTATTCCTACAGATATTAAAGACAGATAATGGACCAAAAAAAAGTCCTTGTCTTCTAAATAAACACACCACCACATTTCCAAAAAATATTGCATGTGGGAAGGTGGGTAATATGGTCAAAACATGTTTTTCAAAACTCTGTAATAGGATTATTATTTTTTTACATTTTATTTTAGTGTGTGTGCATGTATGTGTGTGTGTGTGAGAGAGAGAGAGAGAAGAGAGAAAGAGAGAGAGAGAGAGAGAGAAGAACTGTGTGTCCCTATGGAGTACCCCAGGGTGGGGCGAATTCAGGGATCATCCTGGATTGCTTCAACCTCCTTTTTGCTTTGCTCTGGGATTTCCCAGGTTCCGCCCAACAGTGCTAGAAATGCAGGTCCCTGCCCATTTCTACCAGGCATTTTTGTGGGACCTGGAATCCCAACTCAAGACCTTCTGCTTTCAAGGCTTAACCTTGAGTCATCTTTCCAGCCCATGTGATTGTTTTTAAAGTTGCTTATTTTCTTTTTTGATTTGAACAGACATTAAATAACAGCAAATATGAACATGATTCTTTTCATCCTATGAACAAGACATGGAAATCAAGGAAATGGTTCCCTTTACAAAGCACTTCCTTAAAGTAAAACTTATTAATGAGTTATTTTATTCATTGGTAACAACTTATCTAAGCCAGGTTTTGGGTGCATCTGCAATCCTAGCTACCTGGAAGGCTCAGGCAGGAGGGTCATGGTCTCCTGTGCTAGAGAAAGCTCAAGGCAAGTCTAGGTAACTTGGTGAGATCATGTCCCAAAATCAAAAGTACAAAGATGGTTGGAGGTAATGCTCAGTGATTGCACACTTGACTAGCATTTGCAAAGCCCTGAGTTCAATGTTCAATACCTTCAAAGGAAAAGAAATAAAATTCATCAAGCATAGGTACAGAGCTCAACATGGTGCAGGCCCCCAGCAGTAGCACTTCAGCCAAAGATAAGTGTGGGAAGGACAGGAAGTAACCACTGTAACCTGCTTCCTGTCTCACCACACACTCTGCTCCTCTGTGGAAGGACTCCAAGTCACCACAGTATGACATGCTGCAAGGAGTTAAGGTCACTAAATGAGGGACCATCTAAATTATACAGGAGGGAAGACAAAGACCTATGAAGGAAGGCTTCAATGAGGAAAAAAAAAGAAACCTTTGAAGAAAAACATAATTCATTCAAGAAAATGTAGAAAACAGACAACAAAGATTGTGTTAGGGAGAAACCAAGTTAAGAGCAAAGACAGAAACAGCTACTTTGTAAGTAATCAGGTAATAAAGTTAACAGCTTCCAAAACCAAGAAATACCTTAGGCAGTTTGAATTTATTACCTGAAAGAATTAGGGATTTTGGCTTCTAGGTCTTGGATTTTTCAAGAAATGAACGCATTCCATTATTTCCAGCTTGGGCTCCTCATGGCCAGCCACATCTTTGAACTTCCTGTCTATCTCATCCTTCAGGACCTTGGCGATGGTTTCCCCAACTCTGAAGAGTCCGCCCATCCCCTGGCCAGCTTGCCTGATGCCAGCAGACCCTCTTCTTATGTTGTAGAGTAGAAAAGTGATTATGAGCACCCTGGGCAACATGCTCAGGAGAAATGATACACATCATTACAGCCTTTAACAATGATTGGTGGCACATTTCTTATTTTCTAACTACTTCAAATGTAAGGGAAACATTTAAAATCTTGGAATATTATTATCTCTAAAGTAAAACCACATAATGAGAGAAGCCTGTTCTTGACATGTACACTCTGCTTGCAAGATAGGCTCTTAAACCCTGAGCCATCTCTCCAGCCCACAACTGTGGTGCTATGCACTGTCACTACATCTGGGTTTCATTTCTTTCACATTAACTCACTATCTTGCTGCTAGTCTAAGCAGATATTCCAGTCCTCTTATTGGGAAGCTTTAACCTAAGGAAATATTTTCCAAATATGACATCTTTAGCAGTTAATTGTAAAGTAACACACAATGCTTACGATCTCTCTGTTCTGAAGTTACATGTGCCAGCTCTTTTTCAATGGACTCCAACCAAGGCTCTCTTCCAGCAGAAACCCTTCAACATGATACATGCACTTATGACTGTGAATCAAATCTAGCTTCAGTTTGCCTACTAATTTTATTTAAGTAATGGCAGTTATGGATTTGATAAGTTTTTCCTTATTAGAACAGCAAAAAATCATTTTTTAAAACCCTTTCATTTATGGACAAAGTGACAAGTAAGGTTATAGAACTAAGCAATAAAACTTTTCAAAATGTGTGTGTGGGGGGGGGGCTGTGTGTCTGTGTGTGTATCAGAGGGTACTGAGTGTCCTTGTGCAGGACCAAGGGTGACTTGGGGAATCATCCTGGGTTGCTTCTAGCTCCTTCTTACTTTGCTGTAGGATTTCCCATGCTCTGCCCACCAGGGCAGGAAATGGTGGCTTCCACTGTTTCCACCAGACGTTTTTACATGGGACCTGAACTCAAGACCCTCTGCTTGCGAGATAGGCTCTTAAACCCTGAGCCATTTCTCCAGCCCACAACTGACTTTGTTAACTGAAAGAGGAGCCAACTAGCATAGAAACACAGCACAGATGGTCCTCTACCTCTGCTTTTTCAAAGTTATGGAGGTGAGAAAGTGACATGCACTCAGTATAAACTGTACTTTAATTTTGAATCTGCAACTTTTCCTGAGCTGGTATGGTGTAACCTGATTCCCTCTAGTAATGTTGAGTGGCACAACAGTGAGCCACATTTCCCAATCAGTCACACAAAATCCTGAAGAGAACCAACTCTATAACTTAGAGATAGTTACTACATTTTGGCCTTAGGCTTTTGAACTTAATTCAACCTCTTAATGTGAGTCAAGAAGCATTTGTATTCAAAGCTTGCCAAATTCACACTTAGTCATGCTTGGGTTTTCCTGATACTTCAAAATCACAGAAAACTTTAAGAATGGGACAATAAGTCAACAATCATCTCATCAATTTTTTCTTGCTCAGCACATGTTGTGGTTTGAAACATGAGTTCTCCACCCCCCCAAAGACTTACATGCTTGCATCTTTAGTTATTTGAGAAGGTCATGACACCTTTAAGAGGTAGACAAAGGCGATCATAGAGGGTGAGCTTTGGGGATGGTCAGCACTACCTTACTTTCTGGAGTGGTCTGCTTTTGCATTTGCTTTATCGCTGTTCTCAGCCTTCAGGAGGGAAGTGACATTGTTATGCCCAGATCGCAAAGTCCAAAGAAACCCATTGAAGTCATCCACTGATACAAAAACAAAGCAGTCTTTATTAAAATTCAAGTGTACGTCTGGGACACCCACCCCTCAGCACAGTGAGAGTGAGTGACCCCGAGGCTGCTGGTTTCAGGGTTTTTATAGAGCTATTTACAAGCTGGGACTGAGGGATCTACACATAGCCCTCTCAACCACCTGCCCTCTGGTGACCGTATTAGGTGGACTGGTGCCGAGGTTCTGAGGTTCTGTGATCACTCTAAGGACATGTCCTCTCAACCCCCTGCCCTCTGGTGACCCTATGTGGTGGACTGGCGCTGAGGGGTCTGAGGGTCTTCAGCTGCTCTAAGAACATGTCTGATCTGCACATAGCCCTCCCAGCTACCTGGTAGCTTCTTCAGCAGTTATCTGACTTCCCAGATACTGGTTGCCCCCCTGAAGGAGAGTGTTTGATCTCCTAGGTGCTTGATTCCACTCAGGCTTATTCTGGGGATTCCTAGGTAAATTGTAAATTGTTAAGAGCACTAGAGGAGAGGGGCTTGTCACTTTTAACTTTTTCACGTAGGGCCTCACATTCCCCCCTTTCCCCACTGTTGTGGCACATTCTGAGGCCCAAACCTGGGCCAGAAATGGAATATTCTTCTTGCCCATAGGTTGTTTGTTGATCTCATCTCCATATCCTTTTATTTTGTCTCTGGGAGGACTGGAGTCATTTCTTCAGCAGGAGTGTTCTTCATGGTCATCCCAACAGTGGTGGATGGCCTTTAGGAATTCCAAGGACCTTCAAAGACCTTGAGAGACCCATCCCAGCATGGCTGTTCTAATCCTGCCTCATTCCCCCATAAACCAATTTGAGGACTCAGACCACTCTGGGGATAAAGGGCGATGACTCACTCTGTCTGCTTCCTGCTGACTCAGGGCAAAGGAAATAAGAGCAGTCTGATATCCTCATCTATGAAATGTTGGGATGGACTAGAGGTCTTTTATAGATGGCTTTATTACTTCAAGGTCCATCTAAAGCAGACAAAACACAGGTTAAAAGATAAACACAAGGATTAAACCATTGTAATTGGGAAGGCACATGGGATAAACCAAATAAGTTCAGCAATCTTACTGTGGGTACAAGCAAGAGTTAGTAAAGAAAATCATGTTTGTAGGGTGTAAAAGCCAAGAGCTATAAAACCTGTCATAAGTCCTTTTAAGATGACACATGTAGGGGACATTATCTCCTGACATGGTAAAGTTCTATAGGTCTGTAAGCATTATTTCATCTTTAGGGCAAGACCATTCCTCAGATGTAAATGAAAAGCCCGCACAGATTTGTTTTCAGAACTAGTCAGCCTAACACCTGGAGTTTTGCTGTTTTAACTCCTTAAGTTCGTCATTGTATTTTCCCTCTGTCAAGCATTGAGTTTAACTTAAGGCAAACTTTTAGGGTGAGGACAGAACTTATTAAACATGTGCTGCTTTCAGCTCTACAGCACAAACTGTCTTTCTTAAGTTCCACAGGCCAGATCCGTGGCCTTGAGACCAGGGCTTCCCCAGACCAGGTGAGGCAAGAAGTTGGAGGAATGGGGAACAGAAACAAGTCTCTTGGCTTAGTGAATCTGGACTCATTTGCTAAAATTTTGTAATAGTTTTATAAAGTTCATTCAATTTTCATAAGTAAAAATACAAAAAATAAAAGCACAACCAGTGGCTGTAGGATTGCTGTAGGATTTCCCATGCTCTGCACACTGGGGCAGGAAATGGTGGCTTCCACCATGTCCACCTGGCATTTTTACGTTGGACCTGAGCTCAAGATCCTCTACTTGCGAGATAGACTCTTAACCCCTGAACCAACTCTCCAGCCTAGAACTGACTTTCTTAACCCAAAGAGGAGCCAACTAACATAGAAAAACAGCACAGATGGTCCTCTATCTCTGCTTTTTCAAAGTTATGGTGATGTGAATGTGACATGCATTCAGGATAAACCGTACTTTAATTTTGAATCTGCTCCTCTTCCTGCACTAGCATGGTGTAGCCTGATTCCATCTAGTGAAGCTGGGTGGCAAAACAGTGAGCCACATTTCCCAATCAGTCACACAAAATCCTGAAGAGAACCAACTCTGCAACTTAGAGATATTCACTAAATTTGGCCTTAGGCTTTTGAACTTAATTCAACCTCTTAATGTGAGTCAAGAAGCATTTGTATTCAAAGCTTGCCAAATTCACACTTAGTCATGCTTGGGTTTTCCTGACACTTCAAAATCACAGAAAGTTTTAAGAATGGGACAATAAGTCAACAATCACCTTACCAGTTATGTTCTTGCTCAGCACATGTCGTGGTTTGAAACATATGTCCTCCAAGCCCCAAGGCTTACATGCTTGAATCGTTAGTTCTTTGAGAAGGTCATGCCACCTTTAAGAGGTGGAAAATGGAGGTCACAGAGGGTGAGCTTTCAGGGTGGTCAGCACTACCCTACTTACTGGAGTGGTCTGCTTTTGCAGTTGGTATCTTGCTGCTCACAGCCTTCAAGAGGGAAGTGACATAACCTGCCTCTCACTTCTGCCATCTGCCCTGCTTTTCCTGCCATAATGCATCATATCTCCTCTCTGGGACAGGAAGCTGAATACATCTTTCTCTCTCCCTTAAGTCGCTTGACTCAGTTGACTCAACAACAGAGCAGTAATCACTACATCAACCCCACTCCATGCAGGCTGCCAAGCAAAGCTTTGATATAAAAGAACACATCTGAAAGGCTGTTATAAAGAAAGTTGTTTTGTTTTTAATTTGGTACCATAGTAGGAATGTGCTTGCTATGCAAATAGGAGAACTAAAATTTGGATTTGAGAACTATGTAAATGTGGGGCAGACAGAGTCAGTCTATAATTCCAGCTTTAAAAGGAGGAGATGGGATTTCCAGAGAAAGCTGAATAGTTATTCAGCCTGAAGAAATAACATGAAAAAGGCATCAAAGATGAATCCGGACAGCTTCAGGCTCCACATGAACACATAATCATGTGCATGCATGCTTGACACATGCAAACACACACATACACACTCATTCATTCACATGAAAAAACATTCACATATGTGGCACACCACACACACAGATGAAAAAGTGAAAAGAAAAGAAAGAACAGCCAAACAATAACAACAAAATCCTACACAAAGTCCAGGCATGGTTGATTGATGCTTCCAAACTCAGTAGGCAAGAGATTGAGGCAGGAGCCAGTGAGATGACTCAGCAGGTTAAAGCACTTAAGCAAACCTGAGTTCCATCCCAGAGAGGCTCTTTGACATCCATAAAATATGCTTTGTGACTCTTGTGACTGCACACATACACAATTATAATTTTTTTAAGTGCTGGTGAGATGGCTCAGTGTTAAAACCCCTGGAGCTCAGATCTCCAGATACGATGGGAAATGCCTGTTTCTCCTTAAAGCCAGTTGTTCAGCAAACTCTGTGTTTGCTGAGACCCAATCTCAAAAAGAATAAGGCCAAAGAGTGACAGGAAATGATTCTTGATATCAACCTCACTTCAGGTGGGAGTGCACACAAATGCACAGACATCTACCATACACACCTTTGTTCACACACAAGTACATCAAACATGTATATGTGCTCCACATACATGCAGGAAAATGAGGGAAGAAACTGGAAAGGAATGAAGAGAGAATGAAGGGAAGGAAGTAAGGAGAGAGGGAGGGAGGAAGGAAGGGAAAAAGGGAAGAAGGAAAAAAAGGCTGAGGCAGAAGGATATGGCAAGGAAAACACAAAAGGGGAAACAGGACACTTTCTGTCTCTGTGCTTGTAGCACTTGTAATGCCAGCACTGGAGAGGTGAAGACAAGGACGATTTCCTAGCCAGCAAGTTAGCTCAGTCAGTAAGCTCCAGGTTCAAAACCAAGCTTGAGAGCAACAAAGATGACATTTGATATGAACATCTGGTCTCTATACACTGTATTCCAACATGTACATACAACACACACAGACATCCACTTGCACAAATGCATTCAACAAGCACACGCATGAAAAGGTAACCTGTTCATATGCAGATGAGAAAATCTAAGAAGGACCACAAAGCAAACTGAGAGGCCTTGTCACAATGACACCTGGTGAGGACATAAAGAATCTGAAGCCTTCATAAGTTGTTAGTGAAATGTAAAACGGCAAAGATGCTTTGAAAAATTTTCGGGGTAGCAGGAAACATTTGACAAGCAAGGTATAAAGGACCACACATTGTTGGATGCTGTGTTGGGTCCCAGTTCCTCAGAAGCTGAGGGAAGAACACTGCTTGAGGTCAGCCTGGGCAACACAGCAAGATCCATCTCAAAAGATCCTAAGCAAAACCAACCACACAGAATTCTGTTTATCTCAAATGTCTGGAACAAGAAATCTACACATATCTTCAAGTTGTTCTCTGGACTGAGAGTACAGAAAAAGATGAGGAGACTATTAAAGAGCTGGATTTGTCTTAAAAGTGAGAAAATGTATTATTAATACTGGTGGTCATTCAGCTGTTTTTTGCATGTGTGTTTGTGTGTGGGTGAGTGTGTATCACAGAGCACATCAGTGTTTGTGCCTGTGAAAGCCCGAGAGTGACTTTGGGAATTGCTGCTCTGACTCCGTATTCCTTTGCTATGGAATTTCCCAGGCTACATTGTCTACAACCAAGAAGCAGATGGTTGTCATCTCTACCTGACATTTGTATGTGGAATCTGAGGAACTGAACTTAGGAACTAGTTATATCCGACTGTGAGGAAAGGGATTGGGTACTGCACAGGCCCCGCTGAAGAGCAGCCTTGAAGACTCTCAGAGTAAGGAACATGAAGCAGTTGCTCAGGAAACAGACCACAGAGGACATAAGGAAACAGGACCATCTCTTCAAAGTCCCCCTCTAAGGGACCAAGTTGGGAAAAAGAAGCTGTGTCATCAGAATAGAACAATACTTATTCTAGCTGGATCAACATTAACATGTCCAAACATGTCCAAAAACTCAAATCCACTAACAGTATGAAGGGACATTGGCTTCTCACGCTTTGGCTTTGCTAATGGTGTTTTCCCAGTACCTGGATGACTAGTGAGAATGGCGCCCTTCAGATACCCCCCAAAAAAGGATTTTCATTAGAATATTGGAAAATGAACTGTACATCCACAATAATTATGAAGTGTAACTCCACTTTGTTTATGTTTATCTTTTTTGTTTTACTGCTATATAATGACTCTTACCTAAGCATGTGACTTTTTGCAGAATGTTTTAATCGTAATAGGAATAAGAAAAGTATTATGATAGAGAATTTTGTTTCAAAACACCTGGCAAGAATATGAGGTAAAACAGTAAATGCTTAAAAGATTTTTAGTGTTGGGCTGTGGGTATAGTTCAGTGGCAGAGCACCTGGCTAACATGTATGAAACACTGGATTCCATGTCTGAACACAAGGCATTTAGGAAAAGATTGCTTTGAAATGTTGATTTTGAAGATTTCAGTTCAATATTATGAAAAAACAGACTTCATCTTGGATCTAATGAACTATTACTTAAATAATAAAAAGACACATAATATACTGTGAAAGCCCGAGAGTGACTTTGGGAATCGCTGCTCTGACTCCTTATTCCTTTGCTATGGTGTTTCCCAGGATACATTTTCTTCAACCAAAAAGCAGATGGCTGTCGTCTCTACCTGACATTTTTATGTGGAAACTGAGGAACCGAACTTAGGTAACTTGTTCATTCAATCTTCATAAGTAAAAATGGTTTTTGAATACAAATAATAAAAGCACAACCAGTGGCCTTTGTTTTCATGTGCAATCAATGTTTATCATACGTGAATGTGAACCTTAAAATGTAACCATGAGTTCACTTTAATTCTATGTTCTATTAAGTCCCTGTCTTCTAAACACACACACCACCACATTTCCAAATATTTCATCTGGGAAGGTGGGTAATATGGTCAGAACATGTTTTTCAAAACTCTGTAATAGGATTATTATTTTTTTACATTTTATTTGTGTGTGTGTGTGTGTGTGTGTGTGTGAGAGAGAGAGAGAGAGAGAGAGAGAGAGAGAGAGAGAGTGAGAGAGAGAGAGAGAGAGAGAAAGAGAAAGAGAGAGAAATAACTGTGTGTCCTTATGGAATACCCCAGGGTGAATTCAGGGATCATCCTGGATTGCTTCTACCTCCTTTTTTCTTTGCTCTGGGATTTCTAAGGTTCCGCCCAGCAGTGCTAGAAATGCAGAACCTTCGCCCTTTCTATCAGGTGTTTCTGTGGGACCTGGAATCCGAACTCAAGACCTTCTGCTTTCAATGCAGCGTCTTAACCCTGAGTCATCTCTTCAACCCATCTGATTGTTTTCAAACTTGCTCATTTTCTTTTTTGACTTGAATAAACATTAAATAATAGCAAATATGAACATGATTTTTTTATCCTATGAACAAGACATGGAAATCAATGAAATGGTTCCCTTTACAAAAACACTTCCTTAAAATAAACCTTATTAATGAGTTACTTTATTCATTGCGGTCTCCTGTGCTAGAGAAAGCTCAAGGCAAGTCTAGGTAACTTGGTGGGATCATGTCTCAAAATCAAAAGTACAAAGATGGTTGGAGGTAATGCTCAGTGACTGCGCACTTGAGTAGCATTTGCAAAGCC
The DNA here is from genome assembly GCA_023101885.1 of Typhlomys cinereus. Lineage (NCBI taxonomy): Eukaryota > Metazoa > Chordata > Mammalia > Rodentia > Platacanthomyidae > Typhlomys > Typhlomys cinereus. The sequence continues at coordinate 3,165,986 of JALPQD010000279.1, forward strand.
CTGAATTCAATACCTTCAAAGGAAAAGAAATGATTCATCAAGCATGGGTACAGATCTCAACATGGTACAGGCCCCCAGCACTAGCACCTCAGCTAAAGGTAAGTGTGGGAAGGCCAGAAAGTAGCCACTGTAACCTACTTTCTGTCTCACCACACACTCTGCTCTGCTCATCTGTGGAAGAACTCCAAGTCACCACAGTGTGACATGCTGTGAGGAGTTAAGGTTACTAAATGAGGGTCCATCTAAATTATACAGGAGGAAGGACAAAGACCAATCAAGGAAGGCTTCAATGAGGAACAAAAAAAGAAATCTTTGAAGGAAAACATAATTCATCTCAGAAGATGTAGAAAACAGACAATAAAGGCTGAGTTAGGGAGAAACTAAGTTAAGAGGAAAGACAGAAAAAGTAGGAAGTTTGAGTTTATCACCTGAAAGCATTAGGATTTTTGCTTCTAGGTCTTGACACTGCTTTGGATTTTTCACAAAATTAACGAATGCTGAGGTTGGAGAGCTGGCTCAAGCGTTAAACCTCTGTCTTGCAGGCGGAAGGTCCTGAGAGAGGATTCTAGAACCCTTGTATAGAAGCCGGGTGGAAGTGGGGGGGCCTGTGTTTCTGGTCCTAGTGGGGGGAGCCTGTGAATCCCATTGCAGAGTAAAAAAGGAGGAGGTGGAGGCGGTCCATGGTGGTCCCGAATTCGCCCGTGGTTCTACACACACACAGACACACACACACACAAACACACACACGCACACTATTGAATAACAATTTAAAAAAGAAATTAACGAATTCCATTATTTCCAGCTTGGCCTCCTTATGGCCAGCCACATCTTGTAACTTCATGTCTATCTCATCCTTCAAGACCTTGGCCGTGGTTTCCCCAACAGTGAAGAGTCCGCCCATCCCCCAGCCAGTTTGCTGATGCCAGCAGGCCCTCTTCTTAAATAAAGATTTGTACACCTGACCCAAAAATCTTCAAAATACATGAACATCCACCTTGATATTAAGTGAGGTAACTGAAGATAACTCCTAGGAAAGTGCTGAAGATAAAGAATTTTTCCATACTTGGGGGACTGTGTAACATTAAAACACATGACAGTTAAAGGTGAGATTGCTACTCTTTCATGGGCTCTTAATGCTGAAATGCTACAAGAATAGTACATGTACACTAACACCCCAAAGACTGCTTAATCAAAGTAAATGTAAACATATAGAGGCAGCCTCATACAAAGATGAAATTATTTATTTTTTTAAAACTAATGTGATATGGCAACATTTATCTAGAGTTTACTGGGTACCTACTAATAGGCATTGCTCAATGTTGAGAATCATCTCAAGCCATGAGTCCAGGATAATATTCAAAGCTTGAACTGACAGGCTGCACCAAACATTACTCCTAATATCTACAGCTGGGGAGAGGACATTGTCTAGTAGTGTGAAGGTTAGGACCTTGAAGGGTTTGAGGACCATGACGACCAGCACAGAAATGCAGTCACCTCTCAAGAATCCACAACTCACTGGCTTTAAAACCCAAGCCTGGAGACCAACATCTGAGGATAGTCCTATAATATATGAGGAAATCAATGGAGTAATCTCAAATCTTCCCATCAAAAAATGTCCTGGATCAGATGGACTCAGCACAGAGTTCTACCAGACATTTAAGGATCACGGGGATCAAGTAGGATTAATCCCAGGCGCACAAGGTTGGTTCAACATATGCAAATCAATAAATGTAATTCACCATATAAACCAGTCCAAAATACAAGACCACATGATACTCCCGATAGCAGAAAAGGCTTTTGACAAGATCCAACAGCCCTTTATGATCGAACCCTAGAGATGGCTGGAATGTAAGTAACCTTTATCAATATAATAAAAGCTGTATGCAACAAGCCAACAGCAAGGAATGGGGAAAAACTTGAAGCCTTCCTGCTTCGATCAGGAAGTAGACTAGGCTGCCCACTCTCACCACTTCTATTCAATATTGTACTTGAAGTCTTAGCTAAAGCCATAAGATAAGAAGAGATAAAAGGGGTTCAAATCATCAAGAAAGATGTCAAGTTATCTCTATTTTCAGATGACATGATCTTATACATGAGTGATCCCAAAATCTCCACCAGAAAAATCCTGGAAGTAAAACAGAAGTTCAGCAGGTTGGCAGAATACAAAATAAATGTACAAAAGTCAATGGCATTTATATATGCCCAGAATGAAAGAAGTGAAAAAGCCCTGAGAGAAACAATCCCATTTACTATAGCCCCTAAAAAAAATGAAATACCTTGGTCTAAACCTAACCAAAGAAGCAAGAGACCTTTACAATGAAAACTTTAAAATGCTAAAGAAAGAAATTACATATGATACCTGAAGGTGGAAAGACCTGCCATGTTCCTGGACTGGCAGAATCAATATCATAAAAATGACCATCCTACCAAAGGCAATATACAGATTTGATGCTATACCAATCAAAATCACAAAGCAATTCTTTAAAGAAGTTGATCAAACAATCTCAAAATTCATATAGAGGCAAAAAAGACCCAGGATAGCAAAGGCAATCCTGAGTAACAAAAACACTGCTGGAGGTATCACCATACCAAACCTTAATCCCTATTACAAATTCTTAGTTATAAAAAGCCTGGTACTGGCTCCAAAATAGACACACAGGTCAATGGACAAGGGTTGAAGACCCAGATATAAGCCTACACAATTACAGCCATTTGATCTTAGACAAAGGGGCCCAAAAAATCCATTGGAAAAAGAAAAGCATCTTCAACAAATGGTGCTGGCAAAACTGGATGTCCACATGCAGAAGATTAAAGCTGGACCCATACTTGTCACCATATACAAGACTTAATTCTAAATGCATCAAGGACCTCAAAATAAGGCCAGAGACTATAAAAACCTTAGTAGAAAGGGTAGGGAATTCCCTCGAGCAGATTGGACCAGGCTAACAATTCCTAACTGGAAATCCAATAGTACAGTCAATACAACAACACTGAACAGATGGGATCTTATGAAATTAAAGAGCTTCTGTTCAAATAAAGAGATTGTAACTTGAGCAGAAAGGCAACCCACAGAATGGGAGAAAATCTTCACTAACCACATATCTGCTAGAGCTCTATTATCCAGAGTGCACAAAGAACTTAGAAAACTAAACACAAAGGAAACAAATGGCCCAATTAAAAAATGGGCCTTGGAACTTAAAAGAAACTTTACAAGGGAAGAAATTGAAATGTCTATCAAATATATATAAAAATGCTCCACATCCTTAGCCATCAGGGAAATGCAAATCAAAACCTCCCTGAGATATCATCTCACCCCTGTCAGGATGGCAAAAATCCACAATACAAACAGCCCCAAATGCTGGAGAGGTAGTGGAGAGAGGGAAACTCTCTTACATTGCTGGTGGGAATGCAGGCTTATACAATCACTCTGGCGAGCCCTTTGGAGATTCTTAAAAAGGTTAAAGATTGGGAGAGATTAGGCTGGCCTAGTTCTAGGTGGCTGATATAGAGAAAGTTGCGGAAGAGGGGGCGGTAAGAGTGTAAGAGCACAAGGATGGGAGGAGCAATGATTTGCAAGATACTCCACACAAGTTAGGGCCGAAGCAATCAAAATTGGACTTTACATGCCCTGTGCAATGTCCAACACACTATTGTCCCCACAAAGTCTAGTATTTGCTAAAAGCACCAAGATCCTTGGAGGCAAGGGATTGACAGCCAAAATAGTGTTCCTATGCTTAAGGGGAACACAGGAAAGGGTTCAGGGAAATGCCGCTGGGTCCTTGTATGTCATCGGAGAGGAGGACCCAGAGGACAGTCAGGCACGCACATTAAAGGATTCTCTGGGGATTGGGGGAGGGGAGGCACTGGGAGGTGGGGAGGGAGGGGTGAGGGGAGGACGAGCAGAGGGGTGGGGGGAGGAGGAGGGAGGGAGGGAACCGGTGTACCTATTAAGTTTGTATGAGCGGAGATAATAAAAAAAAGGTTAAAGATTGAAACGCCATATGACCCTGCTATTCCACTTTTGGGAATGATCTCCCATACATCAAAAATTCACCTAGATAGCACAAGCACAACCATGTTCATAGCAGCACTGGTTACAACAGCAAAGTCATGGAATCAACCCAAATGCCCAAAAGTTGATGAATGAAAAAGGAAAATGTGGTACATTTATACAATGGAATACTACTCAGCCATCAAAAATGAAGAATTAATGCAATTTGCTGGTAAATGGATGGAATTAGAAACAATTTTATTGAGCACAGTATCCCAGACACAGAAAAATAAGCACCGTATGTACTCCCTAATAGGTGGATCCTAGTACCACACCCATTTAGTGACACACTCAAAGATAAATCTCTGTAATACCTACAGAAATTGCAAAGATTATAAGCATGGAGGGAAGGGGCAGGAGGGCCCTGACAGAAACCAGGAGAGAGGGGATTATGCTACAGCAGAGAAAACAGGCCACCATCAAGTACTGCAAGAGGTGACATCCAATACCCATCATGATGGAGCCAAGGGCATTGCAGGAGCAGCAAAACTGAAAAAAAAAAACCCATAATTCAGAAAATCAGACACTCTACATCAGCTACCTGGAACTAGTCCAGACTAATCTCTCCCCATCCTAAAGCTCAGGGAAATTTGCAGAAGAAAGGGCAGTAAGATTGTAAGAGCCTAAAGATTGGGAGGAGCAACGATATGCAAGATATTCCATACAAGTTAGGACTGAAGAAAGCATAATGGGACTTTGCATGACCTGCGCAATGACCAACATATCATTGAACCCCCAAAGTCTAGCATGGATCACAGGCATTAGGATCTTTAGAGGCAAGGGATTAACAGCCACAATAGGGTTCCTATACTAAAGAGGAATACAAGGAAGAGCTCTAGGCAATGCTACATCTCATCCTTATATCTCATCAGAGAGGAGAACCCAGAGAGAAGTTTGACATGCACAGTGAAGGATGATCCAAGGATGGGGAGGGGACACTGGGAAAAAGGGAGGGAGGGGGGAAAGGAAGGGGAAAAGGGGGGAGGAAATAAGGGGATTCAGCTAGGGGTGGAGAGAGGGAGGGGAATAGGGTACTTATTAGCTTCGTATGAGTGGGAGAAAAAAAAAAGAACAAAGGGTTTATTTGGTTCAGGGTGGAGGTTTAGCCCATCACATCATGGAAGTCATGGTGGCAGAGCTGGAGGCAGCTGGGTACATTACATTCTTTTCTCAATCTCTTGCACTTTTCTTTTCCTTTCCATAGCACCCTGCACTCCTTGTGCTTTTCCTTTTGTCTTTCTCTTTCTCCCACTTTTCCTGTCTCTTTCCTTTGTCTTCAATTCACTTACTATTTTTTATATAATACATTTTTTATTATTATTTCAGCTCATACAAATTTAATAAGTACACCAGTTCCCTCCCTCCCTCCTCCTCCCCCCCGAACTGCTTGCTCCCCCTCCCCTTACCCCTCCCGCCCCATCCTCCCGTGCCTCCCGCCCCGATTCCCAGAGTCCTTTCTTGTGCATGCCTGACTCTCCTCTGGGCCCTCCTCTCCGATAACGTACAAGGACCCAGTGGCATTTCCCTGAACCCCTTTCTGTGTTCCCCTTAAGCATAGGAACACTACTGTGGCTGTCAATCCCTTGCCTCCAAGGATCTTGGTGCCTTTAGCAGATGCTAGACTTTGTGAGGTCAATAGTGTGTTGGACATTGCGCCTGGCATGCAATGTCCAATTATGATTGCTTCGGCCCTAACTTGTGTGGAGTATCTTGCAAATCATTGCTCCTCCCATCCTTTTGCTCTTACACTCTTACCGCCCCCTCTTCCTCAAATGTTCCTGAGCTTCAGGATGGGGAGAGATTAGTCTGGCCTAGTTCTAGGTGGTTGATATAGAGTCTCTGAAGTTCTGGATAGTGGTTCGTTGATTTTCTTTTGCAGTTTTGTCGCTGCTGTAATGCCCTTCACTCCATCGTGATGGGCACTGTATGTCACCCCCTGGCCAGAGACAGAAAGCTGTTAAACTGGAGTCTTATTATAAGAGCACATTCAAGGGTAGATGTAATACTTATACCCAAAAGTGGAATCGCAGGGTCATATGGCGTTAAGCAATGGGAGGGGTCAATCACCCATTTGCAAAATGGTTACTTTATCATCTGCCGGACTATATGCCCTCCCCTTCTGGTGAGTTCATACTCCCTTTGTTGTAAATGATCAGGAACGAATTGTGAACTTAACTAGGTGTCACATTACTTTCTTGCAGTCCTTGATGGAGGCCTATTTTCTCTACTGTAACATGGTCACTTCTCTCCTTGTTTCTGGTGTGGCCCTCCAAACCCATCTCTCCTGTTCATAATCTTTGCAATTACTGTAGGTAATACATAGATTTACCTATGAGTGTCTCAAGATGGGCTGGGTGGGTTTGGTATTAGGAGCCACCTATTAGGGAGTATATACGGCGCTTAATTTTCTGGGTCTGGGATACTTCACTTAATATAATTGTTTCTAATGACATCCATTTCCCGGAAAATTCCAGTAATTCATCATTTTTGATGGCTGATACACACTTACTATTTGTATACTTATTCCCAATATTTTCTAATGTCATAGCATATTCTGAAATATATTGCCATATTAGTGAGCTGTAATTGACTGCAAGTGTGTTTCTACATTTTTATGATGTGATATTGTTGCTGATAACTAGGAAGTAATCTACTATGTGTACCAAACACAGTAAGCCAATCAACTTCTGATACTAAATAGGAGAGAAAACAAAAATCAATCCAACTATCCAGAAAAAAAAAAACAACAGAAATGAGACAGTGAAGACACAGGCATGTCACAGCATGAGTGGAAGACAGAAGACAACTTTGGAAGTCATTCTCTTTCTACCATGTGAACTCCAGGAATTGAACTCAGGTGAGCACATTTGCATGCAGGTGGCCAATACATTTTGAACCATCTCACCAGCCCAATATTAAAAAAATAATATATACTTATAGACTGGCTAAAGGGATGAAAACTAGACCCAACGTTTTGCTGTCTCTCCAAGCAACTCAGCTTCTGGTACAGAATCTACAGGCTGACAAAGAAAGGATAAAAGGCAATTTGTCAAGCAAACCAAAATGATGCAAAATATATAAATAAGCAAAAAGGGTTGGATGCAGAAATAGAGGATATATTACAGAATCTAAGGCATTATAACAGTTTTATTATATTATATTAGAAGAAATCTCTCCTTTTCACTAACTACCTTGAATAAAAATAGATTAACATTTCTAAAGAAAAGGCAAGTTTCAATCCCTGAACTCATAAGCCAGGTGTCCTTGTCAACATCTGTAACCTCAGTTCCAAGGGGCACAAAGCCTAGGCTGAGGAGAAATGAGTGGGGGAAAGGACTGGGTATTAAGATGATAAAACATCACAAATTCACAAGAAGAAATCTTTGCCTCAGAAGAGTGAGCACAGAGTGATGAGATGACATCTGATGCTCTCTACTGGATGCTGCACACACTGGCAGACACACACACACACACACACACACACACACACACAAATCTGTGGGGAAAAAGCCATGATTGAGCAAATGGATAAAAATTATCTAAAATTAGTAATTAATAGTAAATATAGCTCTTAGTGGGAGACTCTTTGTATCCAAAGAAATAAAACCACTAAAATGATGGAAGGACATGTTCCATTAACTTGTCACCAAAAGAGTAGGAATGAGCACACAGTGAACTTACACATATTTTAGTACAAAATATTGCAAGAAGGCTGGTGAGATGGGTCAGTGGGTAAAGGTGTCTATGCACCAAGTCAGTGACCTGAGTTCAATCCCCTTTGCCTAAGTGACAGGAGAAAACTGACTTCTGAAAACCAACCTCTGAATTCTTAAATAAGTAAATAATTTATGAACAATGCCATTAAAATGCTACAAGATACTTTCAAAAGAACTGCATGGGAACTGTCATATCAATACCTCACCATGAAGGGGAAAGATCTCAAAAAATCCCACACCCCTCTGAGAGATGGATGTATACACTGAAGAAAAAAACTAAGGGTGATCTAGCCACTCATGGCACTTCTTCCTTGCTTCTCATGAATTTCATGCCTAGGCACTGTGAGTTCTCATGGGCTCCCTAGCCACTAGTGCCATGAGCTCTGTTTTATTTCTGCTTCTCGTGGAGGCGCCATAGCTCCTCATGGCACTCCACGTCTAGAGGCCATGAGTTCCAACCTTTCTTTTCTCTAATAATCCAACCTATTCCTCAAAAAAAAAAAAACGAAAAAATGCTACAAGAGACAAAGGATATTGTTTATTTACAAAAGGTCAATATAGAAAAAAACAATATTTTTATGTACCTAAGAACATGGCACTGAGACCTAATGAAATAAAAATCAGTAAAATGGAAAAGACAATCCTATAATTTACACCTCAATAATGAAAAGAACAAGATAGGTAAGGAGATAGAGGACTTGAGCATAACAAATAGCTAGGCCAGCAGACATGTAGAACACTCCACTAAACAGCAACATATTCTCAAAGATATATGGATATTTAGAAGACAGCTACACAAAAAGATGTCCTTCACGCTAAAGGATGCTCTAGGGAATAGCAAGGGAAAAGGGGGAGGCACTGAGAGAAGTCAGGGTGAAAGGAAGAGAAAAGAGGGGGAGAGTGCAAGGGGGACAGGGCAGAGGGGGAGGGAGGGAGGGAACTGGGGTACCTATTAAGTTCATATGATTGGGAAAAAATAAATAAATAAACATTTAAAAAATGATCTCCTCCAATGACAACAGGATAAAGTGATTTATTTAAATAATCAAAGGAAAATTGAAAATGTACAAATCTTTCCGTGCAAATTAAACAACACATTATTAGCACATCACAGGAAAAATTATGGAAATAACGGAATATGTTTTTAAAAACAAATGAAAATAAAACATACACAAAGATACAAAACATAGCAAAAGTTGTGCTAATAAGCAAATTTATGGCTACACAAAACCTTCTGTAAAAATTAGAAAATATGGCAACACACAACTTTATAACTTAAAAAAGAACAAATCACATCCAAAGCCAGCAGAATGAAGGCAATGATGAAAATACAGAGGAAAAAAGCAAAATCCACAAAAACAGTGAAGTTGAATAGTTGAAAACAAAAGCTGTTTTTGGTTGTTTTCTCAGAAAGGGTCTCATCCTGCAGTGCAGGTGGTCCTGGAATTTCCTATGCAGGCCAGGCTGGCCGCAAATTATGTCAGCCCTCTTGTCTCAACTTTTTGTGTGCAAGGATTAATCAAAGTTAGGCTAAAATTAAATCCCTTTAAAAGATCAGCTGACAAACCTGTAGCCAAATGGACTAAGAAAAAAGAAAGAAGGGCTGAGAAAGGCAGCTCACTCAACACGTGCTTGCTGTCCACACCAGAAGGACGTTGGTTTGGATTCTCAGCACTTATGGGAAAAACCAGGTTTGCCAGTGCAAGCCTGTAATCCTAGTGTTGGGGCGGTGGAAACAGGAGAATCCTTGCAGTTTAGTGGTCAGCCTATGCAATGCAGTTCCAGATTCAGTGAGGAAATGCTGCCCCCCAAAATAAGGTGGAGAATAAATATTGACCTCTGTCCCTCACATTCACGTACATATGTGTGCACACACAGAAAGACTCCAGGTAGTAAAATTGGAATTGAAAGTGAGGACATTAATATTGACCTTACAGAATCAAAAAGCTAAAAGCAGGAGCCAAGGGTGACAACCATATTCAAGAAAAGAGCAGAAATGACAAAGATCAATAGTGCTTTATACCTTGCCAACTGCTACTGAAATGCTATTTGTCTCTCTCCAACTTTTCTTCTTCACAGAAGTTGCATGTGCTATGGGCTGAGCCTTCCCACAGCAATTATACAATTAACTATTGTACAATGATCTCCCACAGGCTCAGAATCCTGCCATAACTAAATGTCTCATAGGTGTGCCCAGATATCCTCCTCACAAGAATAATTAAGTAGAGAGCCAAAATTGTAATCCATAAGAATATCATAATACATTTCTACACAAAAATAAAAAATGTGCCTTATAATTCATGTAGAATCTTAAGGGAATAGCCAAAGCCTATCTTTAAAAAAATGAAGTTGGAAAACTTGCATTTCTTGAGTTTGAAACAATGCAAAAGTAAAACATCAAAAGAGTATGATGCTGGCATGAAAACAGACATTGGAATAAAACCCTCATGTAAGAAATAAATATAACACATACATCAAAATGATTTTTTTACCATTCAATGGAAAAATAAACTGTCTTCTTGACACATGGTTCTAGGAAAAAAAATATTAATCTCAAGCAAAAGAATAGAGCTGAATCCTAAGTAAATATAGAAAAACAATTGTACAAGAATCTCCTACAGGATTGCTCAGGAACCCACCATAACTAAATGTCTCATAGGTGTTCCCAGAAGTCTACCTCACAAGAAAAGTTGACAGCTCAATTATTATAATCAATAATAATTTATACAAAAATAGAAAATCCATATTATAATTCATATAGAATCTCAAATCACCTCAAATCAAAGGCCTAAATAAATGTAAGATAAAAAATTATGTAAGTATTAGAAGTAAACACAGGACAAAGCTCCACGATGCTCATTTTGTCACAATGCTTATCATTCCACAGTGACAAGAAACTACAGAGAGAATCAGGGGCAGCAGGCATTTACTACAGTTCTATTTTGTCCTTTAATGGTGACTGGAGTTTCTTGGTGCTTAACACCCATATTTTGTATTACCATTCAAATCCTTGTACAGTTTGAATCAGGCTGTTTGCTTTTTATCATTGCATTTGAGTTTTCATTATAGTTTGGATTGTTCTCAATATATACTGAAGAGGAGTCCCTAGTCAAATGTAAGACTTGCATATTTTCTTTCATTCTTCTATAAATTTTGGTTTTACTCTATAGATTTTATATTTTTGTAATATTTTGGTTTTTTTTTTTAGTGGGTAGAGGAGGGAGCATGAGTAGAGGTTAGAGGACAACTTCTGGAAGTTAGATCTTTCCTTCTACCACATGGACTTTGGGGGATCAAATTTAGATCAGGTCCACTGTACCCATGAACTGTGTCAGCTAAGCTCAGATACATGCTGAGTTCAAAGACAGCTGGATGACATAAGACCATGACTCAAGAGAAGAACAAAAACGGCAATGACATGCTGGGGAGATGGCTAAGTGGTTGAAGTGCTGGCAGCGCAAGCCTGACAACCTGAGTTCCATTTCTAGAACTCACAAAAAAGCTAGATGAGGTGGCCTGCATCTGTCATCTCAGCACACTGGAAGGAGGCAAGCTTTTAGGCCAAGACGACTACTTTGTGACGGAGATAAGATAGAAGAGCTGACTTCTGCAAGTTGTCCTTTGACCTTCCTATATATGTCATGGCATGTGTGTGTCTGTATCCACTTCCACATACTAAATAAATAATAAAATTTTAAAATTTAAAAGTAGAGTGTAGTTACTAAGGACACTGGGGAGGGAGTGAATGAGTATTTCTGTTTCACAAGATGATCATTCCTTCTGCCTACCAACACCAGTTCTGGGATTTCAACTTCACTTCTAAACTCACCCTCCTATATAATCTTCAGAAATGACCCAGATTCTCCAGATTACTGCACAATTAATTATTTTATTAATGTTTTTGATGAAAAGCCAAATACAGAGAAGCAAAGAAATCTCTCAGAGGCTACTCAGCATGCCTATCCTGATTCCTACTAACATGTGCGTCAATTCCACATGGACACTTTTCTTATTTTAGAATCTAAGAAATTGGGATCACTTTAAAACTGATGTCCTATCTAGTTTCAATGACAGTTTTATTGAGTAACAGATTAAAAAAAAAAAACAGGGTCTGATAGTAATTGACATCTTAAGTAAACTGAATTACAGTGGTACATATGCAAAGATCTTTCCCAGCAACAGGAGCATAGGGTGCTGTGGTCCTCACTTAGAACCAACCTTTCTTTTATTTTACACAGTTGTGATTAGAAGCAGCAAAGAGAAAGACCAGAGAGGTCACCACAACAGCACAAGAGAAAGGAAACCAAGGCACACAAGGAAAATATTGAAAGCATATGGAAGAACACCAGAACCAGCATTGGAAGCACCCCTTCTAAAACCAGGTCCTTGAATGAAGTGGAATAAAGGAGCAGTGGAAAATTTATGGTTTCTCAGTAAAAATAAACAAGTTTTCTGAATGCAGGACTTTAGAGCATTAGAAAAATACAATGTGAAGGTGACTTAGTTATTGGCTGACTTACTGTTTACCACATTCTTGCTCCAACATGCTGAATTTCACTTTCTGAACAATGCCTCCAATCTCACCACAATACTTATCATTCATTTAGAAAGATAGTTATTGACAAAGTCTTTCTGTGACACTACTGATTCAGGGAGGCCCTAGCCTGGCTCCTGAATTCAAGACAAGCCTGGACACGCACAGACATGCCTTGAATATGTTCCAACAGAGGACCATGCAGGCAGAAGGATGAACAACCAATGGGAAGCGGCTGTCTAACCTGCCCCTTCAATGGATACTTAGTAAACAGTTAAATGACTGGTGGCTGTCCTCCCATAGGAGGGTTGACAATACCTGATTGGACCCCCGACCCTATATAACCCCAAATGCCCTTAATGACTCTGAATCTGTTGTAGCTCATCTCTGCTTGCTCCTCACCTGATCCTAGGGTCTGGTTGTGACCCCTTTGCCAGCTCATCCATTTGCCTCGAGCCTCGAGGCTCTGCTTTTCCCCCTCCACTCTACCCCCTCCTCGCCAGGCGGGTGATACAGCAACATTTGGCGCTCCAACATGAGGCTGGCTTCGGTAGATGAGACACCCACTCCGGTAAAGTTCGGTGAGTGGCCCCTTTGGTTTTGTGTTCCTGTGCCTAGGGGGCCTGAAGGTGAGCAGGTGGCCTCCTCCTCTTTCCCTTCCCCTTTCTCTGTTTGTCCCTCGGAACACAATCCCTCGGCTGATTTGCCTACGATCAAGGAGCCCCATTTTAGGTTAGGAAAACAATCGCTTGCTTGATTTGCCGATGATCAAGGAGCCCCAATCACTCCTTTGATTTGCTGATGACCAAAGAGCCCCACGAGTTTAAGAGCCCCACGAGTTTAAACCGAGGTTTGTACCGGCAAGTTCACATGAGAGATTGATGCCCTCAGCACTCGGAGCTCAGGCTTGATTACATTGAATTGGCCTGACCTGGAGGCACCATATGCATATGGCCCGGGGTTGTAACAAGCCCTGGAAGCCCCTCACCAAGTGCAACACATTTGGGTCCTATACATTTCTTGTCTTATCTGTTCCTCTTTTGGTCTCAGCTCTGTTCTTTAGAAAAATGGGCAACCTTCCCTCACACTGTAAGGAGCCCCAGATATGTGTCTTAAAATCTCTCCTAGGGACTAGAGGCCTGCTGGCTGAGAGGAATTCTGAAATGAGGCTGCAGTTTTAGCACCTTGGATCTACCCCAAGAATATGTGGGAACCAGATTATAGATAAGAATGTTTTCCTTGGGGCTGGAGAGGTGGCTCAGGGGTAAGTCTCTGCCTTGCAGGCGGAAGTTCCTGAGTTCGGATTCTAGACCCCACATATAGACACCAGGTGGAAGCAGGGCAGCCTGCATTTCTGGTCCTGGTAGGGCAGAGCCTGTGAATCCCAGGGCAGAGTAAACAAGGAGGAGGTGGAGGTGGTCCATGGTGGTTCCCGAATTCGTCGGTGGTTCTACACGCACACATACATACACACACGTGCACACACACACAATTGAAAAAATAATAAACAATAATAATAAAAAGTCTCAGTAAGAATGTTTTCCTTGCTAGATGTTTTTCATAATTAAGCTAGGCTGCCAGAATTAACTAATGTGAGGTTTTGTTTTCAATAAGGTTTTCCTAAATGTTAATCCGCCTTTGATAAAGCTTTCAAGAGTAATTTAAAATTGTACACCTACCGGTTGTTCATGTTGTGTGGGGCCACTTCAATTTTTTATTTCTGATGCACATTAATATAAAAATTTTGGCATTCCATTTTTAAATACATGTATTCATTGAATTTCACCTTCTGAACAATGCCTCCAATCACACCACAATACTTATCATTCATTTAGAAAAATGAGAACAAATTATTTTAATAACATCTAAGGCCTTAACTAGTTATGTTTTATATCAATCACAATTGTTTTTCTGATAGATTGTAAGTTTTGTTTCATGAAAAATTTTCTTGCTTGATTTTAATCTTTAATAGGACTACAAATGAAAATGCCATTGTGTTCTTAAAGGTTTTTCCATGTGTTCCCAAAATAACAAAGCCACTATGATATTGCTTTATTGAACTTGCTCATTCCTCTGACTTCTTTTATAGAAATTTATCTCTTCAAATCTAGCAACCAGGAAACTATAATTGTCTTCTAAAATGTTCATTGGAATTTCTTCCTTCTCCTGGTATGTATGAGCTCCCTTTCATTAGGGACAAGTCTGCTTCTAATTCCATCCCCATGTGTACTCCTACTAAGGTGGAACAGGAATTCAAGCCCCCACCTTAGTCAGATCCCATTCCCTTGAAACAAAGAAGCATAAATGCTGGACCCAGCATAGTCTGTTTTCAGGAAATTCTAAGAGCATTTGGGTCAACTCAGTTCATGTTTCCTTTATCCTTGCAAGGTTTTGACCTAAGTTACTTAAGGAGTTTATCTGAGGATCCATCTGCTTAGAGGACTAGCAGGCACCCCCAAACTGACAAATACAAAATTCCCTTCCCAGCAGGGAAAGAAAGAAAAAAAAGGTTTTAAGTGTGTCCTAAGCACTGCTCTTCCTGGCCCATAAGAGGGAAGTCCAGGACGGCCACATGCTTCCTGCCCACCAATGTTAATGGCACCTAGAATGTTTCAAACTATCCTTTGACATATCAAAAATTATAGGGAATAAAGTTCAAATTATTACTGCTGCGTCCTTTGGCAAACGATTATTGGACAGGATACCTGTTTTCTTTTCACCCATAAAGTTGGTAACTTGGTTAACTTTTGGAGTTGCCCTTTTAGTGCTAATTGTCCTATTTAGATGAAATGGCAAGCAGTAAGGTCTCAGTTTATGACATAAGCTTGCTTTCCAGGTCCTCTGGGCATCCATTCTGGGCTCAGGCATTGCTCACCATTCACAACAAAAGCTTGCTTTGAAGGTTCTCAGAGCATCCATTCAGGCTCCAGACATTCCTAAGACACCAAAGACCCCTTGGAAGCCTGGTTATCCTCCATTGAAGCTATGCCTTACTAATTTACAATTCTTAGGTTTTGATTTGTGTCTCACTGGCTCCACTGTATTGTTTCTCTGCCTGCCCCACCCTCAGCTTCTCAGCCTGCCCTGCCTATAGCCTGCCCTGAAATGAAGAAAACCTGCTTTTCTCTTCCACCTTGAGTTCCCCTTTGGGACCATGATTCCTTCACTGCAGTGGTCTCATGACTGGCAGTCAATGATGGGTAAAGCTCCAAAGAAGGGTGGTGACCAGCCAGGCACAGTCGCCTATATTCCATGCAGCTGAAGAGGCTCGGGGTCACCCCAGCTATCATGGTCCCCACTGAAAAAATTCATAAATAAATAAAAGGGTGAAATGTGGCACTACCGATTCAGGGAGGCCCTAGCCTAGCTCCTGAATTCAGGACAAGCCTGGAAATGCCCCAACAGAAGATCATGCAGGCAGAAGCATGAACAACCAATGGGAAGCAGCCATCTAACCTGTTCCTGCAATGGACACCTAGTAAACAGTTAAATGACTGGTGGTGTCCCCCCCAGGAGGGATGGCAACACCTGATTGGACCCTGACCCTATATAAGCCCAGATGCCCTTAATGACTCTGAATCTGTGGCATCTCATCCACTGCTGCTTCTCACCTGATACCCAGGGTCTGGTGGTGACCCCATTGCCAGCTCGCCCATTTGCTTCTAGCCTGAGGCCCCGCTGTTTTCCCCTCCTCCACCCAGATGGCCTGGCGGGGGATACGGCAACAACACCACACACAGATACCACATAGAAACATACACACGGATAGATACACAGAGACACACACACAAACACAAACACACATATGCACACACAGGCACATGCACAAACGCACAGATATTCCCCCAAGTTTGTGACAGGGTCTCATGATGCATACCCTATACTAGACTCAAATTCACCAAAATCCTCTTGCCTCTGCTTCCTGAGTGCTGTGGTGACAGACATACTCCTGTACCCAGTTCCATCTACCAATATTTAAATTCGGGTTTTAAGAGATTTTTTTTCCCATCTCTCCAACAACATATTTCTTTACTAGAGGTAAAAATCCAGCTAAAGAGGTGCTTGGTTTTCATCAACCCCTCGACATCTATGTAGACAGTTTGAACTTTCATCTTTCTTCCTTCCAAAGGGAAAGAACTGATTCACTGGTGAGCCCACTAGGGTGGAGAGGAAACTGCATTCTCGCACCTTTTCACAGGGAACTTGGATGTGGCTTATCTTCCAGGCAGCTCATGTCCCAGCTCCACTCTTTGCTTCTGCACAAACTTATTTTCTAAACAACACAGTTTGCAGATTGCAAGAGCCAATCATCCTGATCTTGAGAAAATGTTGGAGGTGACAGACACAGGATGAGGGCTGAGTCCTTCCTGCCATAGAGTCTTTCACTTTCTTGGGCCCCTTCTCCTCTGAGGCGTCTGCATGGGAAGGTTCCAGTGGATGCAGCAGGCAAGGAAACCAACCAGTATCAACACTTCAGGGATGCCACAGAGTTTGCCACTCCTGGCTCTTAATCTGCACTGGGGACCATGGGATATCAGGCAGGCATGCAATGTTCTTTTAATTTATTAATTAAATTAATTAATTTTAGTGTGAGTACAAGAGTGTACCTGAGTGTACTTGACAATAGTTTGACCTAAAGGTAGGAGGGCATCAGAACAGAAGAGAGTGATTAAGTGAGACTGAATAGGGAGTCACCATGGACAGCAACACAGGGCAAATTCGTAGAACCCCCAGGACAACAAAGGCTTCTAATTTTTGAAGCTTTCAGATGTTGCTAAGGGTTGCTAGGGAAGCAGGGTGTAGGGAAGGCAAATCAGCAGAAGATAGTCATCTGTCAAGGTCAGCAATCCATGGGGTTCAAAAGGTCAAAAAGGATAAGGATCCAAGAAATAAGTCACTTCAGTTTCTGCAACGGCGACTATAAATTGGGCATCTTTGGAAACTGCCACCTTACTGTCAAAAGGGAGGTGTGTGTGTGTGTGTGTGTGTGTACACATGCATGTGTGTTAATATATGTGTGTGTATTCACTGTATGCAGGATGTGTGTGCATGCATGCATATAAGTGGGGTGTGTGTATATGTGTGTGTATGTGTGTGTGTGTGTGTCGGTGGGTGTTTATAGACACTCTACAGCCAACATCCTTCTTCCTATCTTGAGATTGCTTGGTGTGTGTGTGTGTGTGTGTGTGTGTGTGTGTGTGTGTGTGTCTGTTGCTATGTTTGTCCCTGTGTGTACACATATATGTGTGTATATAGTGCACCTGTTATAACTTTAACATGACTTGTACCTCATAGTCTCCTGCTTTTGAGCACAAGGTTCCAGGTTGGTGATAGTGTC
Source organism: Typhlomys cinereus (assembly GCA_023101885.1). Taxonomy (NCBI): domain Eukaryota; kingdom Metazoa; phylum Chordata; class Mammalia; order Rodentia; family Platacanthomyidae; genus Typhlomys; species Typhlomys cinereus. Next base: position 3,183,625 of record JALPQD010000279.1, read on the forward strand.
TGGAACGTTGTGGAATCTTCTGGAAGTTTTAAAAAATTTTTTTATTATTTATTATTTATTTAATTGTGCGTGTATGCATGTGTCCGTGTGTGTGTATGTATGTGTGTGTATGTGTGTGTGTAGAACCACGGGCGAATTCGGGAACCACTATGGACGCCTCCACCTCCTCCTTGTTTACTCTGCCCCAGGATTCACAAGCTCCGCCCTACCAGGACCAGAAATGCAGGCTGCTCTGCTTCCGCCTGGTGTCTATATGTGGGGTCTAGGATCCGAATCCAGGACCTTCTGCCTGCAAGGCAGTGGCTTAAACCCTGAGCCACCTCTCCAGCCCCTCTTCTGGAGGTTTTTACGGCTCTGTATGGTCTACATTTTGTTCTCTGCTTCTTGAGTGCAGATTCAAATGAGATCAGCTGCCTTCTATTCCTCTCACCAGGCCTTTCCCACTGTGATGCATATGTCTTCCTTTCCCAGATATGGTAATCAGGCCTTCCCCCCGTAATGAACAGTCCCTCCAAACTGAGTCTCAATGTGCTCTTCCTTCCTTGAGTTTCTCCTTGTGAGGCATTTATAGGTAAGCAACAAGAAAAGTAACTAATACAATTTTTCCCAGTCTGCCTCTCCCTGGGAGGGAGAATAACCCTGTGATTCTTGCACTGGGGGCAAAGGCAGGAGGAGACTACTTACAGATCTCATGGGAAGATGCTGTCTCAAAACTATACATGAGATCACTGCGCATGTTAGTACACTAGCAAAGTGGCTGTGGTCTGCTTGCACAGACTGTTACGATGGACTCTCCTGATCTGTCCGTGTTCAACTAAACAAGAGCCACACTGAGGCTGAACATGGCAAACCATAAAGTCTGAAGGCCAAGATGTCAGGTAAGGGTCATACTAGCAACCCCTGGAGAAGAAGGTAGGAGGTCTTTCCATCTCTCTCTAGAGGAAGACAGATGGGACCTGAGGATACACCAGGGATCCTGTGTACTTTCTGGAAATAGTTTCTATTCAAGAGTGTTCCCAGCACATTTGCGAATGAACAATAGAAAAGCTGATCTGGCTTGAACTAGTACTGGGTACTTGCACAATAAGAAAAACATGGACACTTCAGTAACTTTTCAGGGAGTATCACCCATCTCATGCCTCTGCATTAGATTCATATATATTCATATGATTCAAGTTGATGCATTGTAAGAAGGTTCATGAGCAGTAGGAAAATGACTGCATGACATAATCCACCAATCAAAATAGAGCGCTGCCCTAGCCATGCACCCCAGCTGCCAGTTCTTTCTTCCTACAGAGCCCACAGGGAGATGCTGGGCTCTGACCTCAGGCTCCAGTCTGCACTCTTGCATCTGCTGCTCCTTGGCCATGTGTCCTGCCTTTAGTACTGCTTTTCTTCAAATCAAAGTTATCTTCACAATTTCTGCAAATCTGTGTAGGCTTTTATTTCTCTCTTGAATCAGAGTCCAACAACCAGGAAATACCAGCCCAGACCTCAACCCCTGGCAACACATCTGCTGGTAGAAATTGGTGAGGATTAGGAGCACCATGCTCTCACTTGCTCCTCATGGACCATACCCCCACTGTCAATAATACTCCTCCACCTCCTATGTCAATCACGTTCCTATCTCTCTGCTGTCAATCACATTCCCCTGCTTGTGCTGTAACTCATATCTCCCTACCTCTCTGCCTTCCCTGTAAATCACATTCCCCCACCTGTACTATCAATCACATTCCCCGCTCACTGCTCCCGGAGCCAAGCCACCTTCCTGTTGACTTTCCTTTCTCTTTCATTCCTTACCAGTGTCCCTTCCAGACCTGCCATGATATCATTATACACCTCAATAAAGGGTTCTGATCAATGTCACTGAAATCAAGAAGAAGCCTTTTTGTCCCAGAGTCACCTGATCCCTCTATCCTGAGATATGTTTCCTTTCCAGTGAAGCCCTGCTCAAAGGTGGCTGACTTTTACCAGCTATGGCTCGGGAGTCAACTCTACTGTGATTTTTTCTGAAACACAGAAAGATCTCACATGTGAAGGAAGAAGTAAAAAAAATTCAGATAATGTTTAGAAAGATCTCAGATGGTCTTTGGTAGCTTGGAAGAAAATAAAAAGCTACTAAGAAAAAAATATGTTCTATCAATTATTTTTCCCAAGTATAGGCTGCATAGCAAGTCATATATCAAGATAGATCACCAAAGCAGAAGATTCCATTCCATATCTTAAAAGCAAAATGGCAGATGCAAAAGCACATGTGTGCGTTACATAAATAATTTATGCACGAGTATTTATAGAAAGCTCTGGTTTTCGCACATCAGAGACAGACTATTCTCCTCTCTCTCCTTCCATTTGTCTCACCCTCCCTCCCTCCCTCTGTCTCTAACACTTTCACCCTACTGTTGATCTTCTCTCTTAATTTTTTTAGTATATTTTTTGGGGTTGCTTATGTGTATATGTTGTTGGCATGTGTAAGGCTACATGTGCATGTGTTTGTGTGGAAGATCAAAACCACCATTGAATATCTTTAATCACTCTCCACTTTAAGGCACAGTTTTCAAGGCACAATTTCTCCATTGAACCCAGAGCTTGCAATAATCTAAGATTGCCAGCCAGCTGGTCCTGAAGATATCCTGTCTCTGCCTTTCAGGTGCCGGGATGACAGGTGGCCATCAAGCCTGCAGACTTTTATGTTGGTTTTTGAACTGCATGAGGATAGATGTGGTCCTCAGAGAAAGCTCCTGATTCACTGAGCCATCCTTTCCTGCCTCTCTGTTCATGAGGCATGGTACTACTAGTAGTAGCTGCCAGGCTTAGGGCTGCAGCCCAATCAGAGTGAAAGGCACCCAGCTCACTGGCTCCCTTTTGGTAGTCAGAGAGATGCCCTGATTGGGCTTGATGACTAATCTTGAGGTCAATATCACTTGACTTTGGGATCATTTAGGAGAAGCAACTCTAGCCATGCTTATTATGTAAGCCCAGAGAGATTTCACCAAGGAAGTAAACCCACCCAGACATGGGCATGTCTGTGTTGTGATTTCTTGCCTCAGTTTCCCCTAGAAGTATTTCTAGAAACAAAGAACATGGTGCTTCCCTCCTCTGAACTCTAATGGCCCAATCATGTACACAAGTCACCCAAGTGGTTAAGACAGATATATTAATTCAAAAGACAATAACAAAAGCAATTGCAACAGTGGAGACTCTCCACCAAATTTCAGAGTGGGTCTCACTGGCTGGTTTGCAGAGAAGAGAGACCATTCCTGGTCACAGGTGATTCTGCTCAGATGCCTCCCTGGAAAGGGTAGGTAGACCGAGCCTGTCACCCATTAGTTATAAGAAACTTCCCACACACCCAAAACCAAACTATAATTTTTCTGTTTGAGGCATGAGTTGGCCAATGGGAATTACTGTTGTGAGACTGACTCTGATTCCAGCTTGATATTGTCCCTTCAGTACACATCCATACCTGGACCCAGGAGACCAATCTCCCTGAAGAACTTCTGGTTGACCATGAATGAGCAACCAACCATGGTAGGAATCCTGCCGCTGACAGGGAAGGAAGGTGGCTTCTCTGGTGTGCAGGTAGCACACATGGTTCTGCAGACAGAACCGCCACGTGGGATTTGTAACCCTACCTTACCAACGCCTCCATTGCAGTTTCTTTCCTTTCTGTTGTTTTGAAGCAGTGCTCACACTCAACAAGGAAGAAATGGGAGTAAATTTGGCTTAGAGTTCCAGAGGGTGAAAGAAGCTGTTGTGGTAGGGGCTGGAGAGGTGGCTCAGCGGTTAAACCTCTGCCTTACAGGCTGAAGGTCCTGAGTTCGGATCCTAGACCCCAAGTATAGTAGCCGGGAATGGGGGTGGCCTAGGATTCTGGTTATTGTAGGGCAGAGTGTGTGAATCCCAGGGCAAAGTAAACAGGAGGTGGAGGCCGTCTATAGTGGTTCCCAAATTTGCCCGTGGTTCTACTCACACACACACACACACACACACACACACACACACGTACAATTGAACAAATACAATAAAAAATTTAGAAGCTGTGTGGTAGAAATCACACAATGGAATGCATGGCTGGAGTCAAAATCAAAGGCTGGAAAGCCAGAGAATGAGAGCAGACAGGGCCAGACCACCAAACCTTAAGGCCCATCCCCTGTGTCATGGCTTCTTCTAGCAAGTCTACACTTCTTAAAGGTACCAGCACCTTCCTAGACATAAACACCAGCTAATGATGCAAACACATGAGCCTGTGGGGTGACTCACATTCAAACCATGACACCCCTCAATTCCCGTACATCCACATCTTCACAGGACTGACCTCCAGCTGAAGAAGAAAGGGGAACTTTAAGTGTCTAGCAATGAAAGCCTCAGCTCCTCAATAAAGTGGCTAAGGTCTGGTCTGATGCTTGGTGCAATATATATAATGTGGGCTCTCAGTGCATGTGACTGATAGGTAAGCAACAGCAGGGAGGTCTAAGGCAGTGTCAGTAGTGATCACCTGAGACCATTTATTCCACCCCAGAAAGCATGTGACAGGTAACTGCGTGTGTCCACTTGACGGAAGAATGAGCTTTGAAAGGAACTCTGTGAAGTAGTAGTGTTCAATTAAACCCTGAGCAAGCCTGCAGGAGACTGTCTAATTGAGTGCAACTACTTCCTGGGAAAGTGCATAAGATTCAGGCAGCTGGTTCAGGTAGTTGGCATTTTTTTACATACTGTACAGTCTTGTTGTCTGGGGAGTGAAGTTTGTCCCTCTCTCAGAAATCCTGAGGATATGGTGTGGCCATTTCTCCTGGTGTTGGTATGAGCTCTCCTGCGAATCTGGAATAAGCATTTTAACTGGACAATCATAAGAATGGAAAAAAAATCCTCTTATTCCCATAAGCCATTTGGAAGAGAATTTATAAGCAACACTGGCAAACTGTGATAAAGCAGAAGAAAATGAGTGAGTTGGGAGTGTGAAGGGCACAGGAGGGAAAGTGCTAACGGCTAAGCTTCGTGTCAGCACAACTGGATCTAGCTCACCTTGTGTGTCTGTGAGGCTCTTTATGCCTAATTTATGGTGTGTGTGTGTGTGTGTGTGTGTGTGTGTGTGTGTGTGTGTGTGTGCATGCTTTTGACACAGCATGTGTGTGGAGGTTGAAGGGCAACTTTAGGAGCCAGTTCTCTCCTTCCACCATATGGGCTGTAGGCATGGATCTCAGGTTGTTAGGCTTGGTGGGAAGCACCTGTGTCTGTGCTGAGCCATCTTGAAGGCCCTTCAAGAAAGAGCTAACTGAAATGATGCGTGCCTGCAATCCTAGCACTCAGAAGGCAGAGGCCGGGGTCTTGCATGCAATGGCAGCTTGCTGTTTTCTCTGTTTTCTAGAGAGCAGTATTAGATAATTCAAGAAATTTAGATGTGGGTTTAGTGACTAAAGCCTGGAACCCCAGTACTTTGAAGCTTAAGGCAGGAGGATTGTCACGAGATGGGGGCCAGCCTGGGCTACACAGTGTGTTCCAGGCCAGTGTGTTCCTGGAACACAAGAGGAACCTCAGAGTTTACAGCAGCATCCCCAGAAGTATTGCTAGAGTAAGGGTGGCCAGTAGGGCCTAGCAGAGAATGAAGATAAACCACAGGATTCTGCAGTCCAAACCCTAAAGGGTAGGTAAGGAGCAGAAGAGGAACAAACATTCCTGAAGAAATGTTGTTGATTGAGGGCCCACAGGCTCCAAGGGACTGTTCTTCCTTTCAAATCCTACTCAAACTGACCTCTGGTAACATCCTACTATTGCAGAATACTCTATATGCTTAAGAGAACAAGGGCCTTTATTTTGGCTTATGATTCTTGGTTATAGTTCCTTGTCTAGCCTGGGAGGAGAGCACATGTCTATACCAGGGGCCAAGAGAATGAGCTGAGAGAGGGACGATCCTTACTTACCAGACTATCATGTCTGGCCAAGGATACAGGCAAAATCCAACTTTCTCAATCAGCTCCCTTATTCACCTTATTCACCTGCTCAGAGACAAATTCTGCCCACCATGCAGGCCGGGTCTTCCTTATCAATTACACAGTCTTCTTCAGGCTCACGCAGGACTTAACTACTAATTATTAAAATGTGGCCAGAGTTTTGAACCCTCAATCCTCAAGTCAACACTTGTACCCACCTATGACATCTGTCAAAGAAAATGGTATTTTGTTGTAACTAGGAATTATCTGGTGATGTTCTATTGTTGTGGGTAACGAGGAATTAAAACCAATCACTTCTATTGTTGCTGCTCCATGGAATACACAAGAGAAGCATCACAGTGCCAGCTGAAGGAAGGAGTGGAGGGGATGGCATTAAAATGAGTAAAGGGGGTCCTAGGACCTGCACACCAAGATACAGAGCTCTCTCTCTCTCTCTCTCTCTCTTTAAATTTATTTATTTATTCATTTTTCCACTCATACAAACTTGATAGGTACCCCATTCCCCTCCCTCCCTGCACCCCTCCCTGGATCCCTTTTCTCTCTCCCTCCTTTTCCCTTTTCTTCCCCCCCCCTTTCTCCCAGCCCCCTCTCCACCTGGTTCCTGGAGAATCCTTTAGTGTGCATGTCAAACTTTCCTCTGGGTCCTCCTCTCTGATGAGATGGAAGGACTCAGTAACATTGTCTAGAGCTCTTTCTTGTATTCCTCTTTAGTATAGGAAAACTATTATGGCTGTAAATCCCTTGCCTCTAAGGATCTTAGTGCCTGTGATCCATGCTAGACTTTGGGGGGTCAATGATATGTTCATCATTGTGCAGGTCATGCAAAGGCCTATTATGATTGCTTTCACCCTAACTCGTGTGGAGTATCTTGCATATCGTTGCTCCTTCCCATTTTTAAGCTCTTACAATTTTACCGCCCCTTTTTTCGCAAATTTCCCTGAGCTTTAGGATGGGGAGAGATTAGGCTGTCCTGGTTCCTGGTGACTAATATAGGGTCTCTGATGTTCTGAGTTATGGTTTGTTGTTTTTTTTTCCCCTCCAGTTTTGCTATTCCTGCACCACTCTTGGCTCCATCATGATGGGTATTGGATGTCACCCCCTAGCCAGAGATAAAAGTCTATAAAAATAGAGTCTTAATATGTGAGTAGATTCAAAGGGAGATGGAACAAGAGTAGGAGACCGCAGTGAGGGAGGGTCAGTCTCCCATTTTCAGGATGGTTACCTTCTATTTGCCAGACTCTATACCCTCCCTATCTGGTGAGATCAAACCCCATCAGTTGCAAGTGAACAGGAAGGAAAGTCTGGTCGATTTTCTCTGCACTAGCATGAACCCCTCTCTCCTTGTTGCTGTTAGGGACCTCCTTCCCCTTCCCTCCTGTTTATAATCTTTGCAATTACTATAGATATTACAGAGATTTATCTTTAAGTGTGTCACTAAGTGGGTTTGGTACTAGGAGCCATCTATTAGGAAGTACATATGGCAGTTAATTTCTTATGTCTGGGATACTTCATTCAATATAACTGTTTCTACTTCCATCCATTTCCTGGCAAATTTCATTAATTCGTCATTTTTGATGGCTGAGTAGTGTTCCATTGTATAAATGTACCACATTTTCCTTATCCACTCATAAACTGTTGGGCATTTGGGTTGATCCCATGGCATTGCTATTGTAAACAGTGCTGCTATTGGTCGTGCTTGTGCTATTGAGGTGATTTTTTGCTGTATGGGGGAATCATTCCCAAAAGTGGAATAGCTGGTTCATATGGCATTTCAATCTTTAACCTTTTTAAGAATCGCCAGAGGGCTCAGCAGAGTGGTTGTATAAGTCTGCAGTCCCACCAGCAATGGAGGCGAGTTCCCTTCTCGACGCATCCTCTCCAGCATTTGATATTGTCTGTATTGTGAATTTTTGCCATTCTGACCAGGGTGAGATGATATCTCAGGGAGGTTTTGAATTGCATTTCCCTGATATCTAAGGATGTGGAGTATTTTTTAAGATATTTTTTAGACAATTCAATTTCATCCCTGCTAAAGTTTCTTTTGAGTTCCAAGGCCCATTTTTAATTGAGCCATTTGTTTCCTTGGTGTTTAGTTTTCTAAGTTCCTTGTGCACTCTGGATAATAGAGCTCTATCAGATATTTGGTTAGTGAAGATTGGGTTGCCTTTGTGCTCGAGTTACAATCTCTTTATCTGAACAGAAGCTCTTTAATTTCATAAGATCCCATCTGTTGAGTGTTGGTTGTAGTGACTATGCTATTGGATTTCCTATTAGGAACTATTGGCCTAGTCCAATCAGCTCGACGGAGTTCCTCACCTTTTTAACTAAGGTTTTTATAATCTCTGGCCTTATATTGAGGTCCTTGATCCATTTGGAATTAAGTCTTGTACATGGTTACATGTATGGGTCCAGTTCTAATCTTCTGCATGTGGAGATCCAGTTTTGCCAGCACCATTTGATGAAGATGCTGTTCTTTTTCCATTGGATTTTTTTGGCCCCTTTGTCAAAGATTAAATGGCTGTAATTGTGTGGGCTTCTATGTGGGTCTTCAACCCTTATTCATTGATCTGTGTGTCTATTTTGGAGCCATTACCAGGCTGTTTTTATAACTATGGATTTGTAGTATAGACTAAGGTTTGGTATGGTGATACTTCCAGCAGAGTTTTTGTTACTCAGGATTGTTTTTGTTATCCTGGGTGTTTTGTACCTCTATATGAATTTTGAGATTGTTTGGTCAACTTCTTTAAAGAATTGCTCTGGGCTTAACTCAAATAGTAATCCTCTACAAATGTGCCCAGAGCTCAAACCCAGAACCGTCAAGTTGCAATGTGTGCCCAACTATGACATTCTACCCCTTGAAAATTTAACACAAAAACATGGCAGTTTAAAACTGTAACATTCAATCCTTCTCCCCATTAAAAATACATTTCATAGATAAATTAAAAAGGTTCAGTTCCCACATTTTTACAAGGTCAAAGTTTCTTGCCTTTGTTTCTCTCGCCCGCCTGCTCGCCTGAGATGGGACCCACTTTTGGTCGGTCCTCCATCCCAGGTGAGTCACCCAGCCCCCAGGTCGCCCCTTGTCCCAGCGCCTCCCACAAGCCAGCCCAGGCAACACCCAGGCTGCCTCTAGTTTGCCTGACCCACGCCCCGGACCCCAGCCCCCTTTTTTCCTCCTGCCCACCTGCCCGCCCAACGGGGACCAGACTTGCTCTGGTTCCTCCATCTCTGGAGCCTGGGTGGGCCACTAAGCCAAGCCCCAGTTACCAGGTGAAGAGTTCTGCCATCACCATCAGCCCCTCCGACCCCCCCGGGGCCCTCACTCTTGGTCCGTGGAGGACACACTGCTACTCAGACTTCAAGCAGAATCCAAAGAAAACCCAAGCAAAGCTCTAAAAGACAAAGGCCATACATCTGAAGTCCTCTAAAATCATCCTATCACATGGGAGAGATTCTTCACATCCAGCCCAAACATAAGTAAACTTTTTTTAACCATACTGCTCCTTTTTAGTATTAATCACTGTAGATTAACTTTTCCATACAGCCATCCCCAAAATATATACAACTCCAGGGATTATACCACTCACCCTCACGTATCACCAAAATACTAAATCGTAAAAGTGCACTACCATACTAATATTCACCCCCTGTCTACTTAAACTGACTTAACTGATGTACTAACAGTCTAATAGCCTCATCTATTAGACTGACAAATGAACCCAACTCAAAGCAAGCACTAGTAATAACTGCCCGAGTCAGTTCAGTCAAAAACACCTGAAACTGAAAGGTTTTAAGAGTCAAATGACAGTGCCCAAGTCAAAGTGCAGATCCATCAGAAATAAAACCCAGGAAGACAAAATCTCCCACTGAAAGAATTAACCCCAAAATGATGGATTCCAACCAGAACAAATTCACAGATAATAGCCAAGAAAGCCAGACTCAAGATAACGACTTTCCAAGTATGATCATTACCACGATTAATACTATGAAAAAGGTAACCCAGGAGGAGTTAAACAACTGCATCAAACACTTTGAACAGGAACATAAGAAACACTTGGAGGAGTTGAGAAAACCAGTTCAAGGAACAAAAATAGACATAGAGCAGTTAAAACAGTCTCAGGCAGAGTTTAAAATTGAACTAAAAGATAAGTTATCTTCAACCCAAAACTGAACAGAGAGTCTTTTTTAAATTTTTTTTCTGCTCATACAAACAATAGGAACTCCTGTCCCCTCCCTTCATCCCTCCCTGGAACTCCTTGTTCACTCCCTGCTTTGTCCCTTCCTTTCCTCCCTCCCTCCCTTTCTCCCAGTGCCCTCTCCCCCATCTTTGGAGCATACTTTAATGAGTATATCAAACTTTCCTCTGGGTCCTCCTCTCTGATGAGGTGTAAGGACTCAGTGGCATTTCCTAGAACTCTTTCTTGTGTTCCCCTTAAGTATAGGAACATTATTGTGACTGTTAATTCCCTTGCTTCTAAGGATCCTAGTGCCTTTAGTCCATGCTAGACTTTGAGGGGTCAATGATATGTTGGTCATTGAGCAGATCATGCAGAGTCCTGTTATAATTGCTTCAGCCCTAACTTGTGCGGAGTATGTTGTATATCATGACTCCTCCCATCCTTGTGTTCTTACAATCTTACAGCCCTCTCTTCTGCAAATTTCCCTGAGCTTCAGGATGGGGAGAGATTAGGCAGGCCTGATTCCAGGAGGTTGTTATAGAGTCTCTGATGTTCTGAATTATGGTTTGTTGATGACTTTTTTTTCAGTTTTGCTGTTCCTGCAATGCCCTTGGTTCCATCTTCATGGGTATTGGATGTCATCCCCTGGCCAGAGATAAAAATCTCAACAGAGAGTCTTATCAGCAGAACTAACAAAGCAGAAAATAGAATTTCAGATCTTGAAGACAAAGTGGGAGAATTAACCAACTCAATGGAAGAGGTTCTTAAAGCCAAAAAGATACTTGAGAGGAATGTACAAGAAATATGGGACACCCTGAAGAAGCCTAACATGCGCCTTCTGGAATACCCAGAACAAGAATCCCAAAATACCACCCCTGAGGAAATTTTTCAAATTATCATAAATAAAAACTTCCCTCACCCTAATACAAGAGGCATTCCACACCCCAAATGGATATGACCAAAATAGAAAATCTCCACGGAAAATAATAGAAAAAAAAAAAAAAACTCCACAGTTTAAGACAAAGAAAAGGTGCTGAGAGGTTCAAGGGAAAAAAAAAAAAGTCACTTTTAAAGGTAAACCTATTAAAATAACAAATGACTTCTCAATGGAAACAGTAAAAGCAAGAAGAGCTTGGAGAGATGTATTTCAATATTAAATGAGCAAAAATGTCAACTCAGGCTGATATACCTGGCAAAACTATCCGTCACCATCGAGGGAGAAAGAAAAGTTTTCCAGCACAAAGACAACTTGAAGGCTTACATGTCTACCAAACCAGGCCTCCAAAAAATGCTAGAAATGATACTCAAGCTTGAAGAAAAAAAAAAGCATATCCAGGACAGAAGGCAAGTACCACCAAAACCTAAATGTCAAACAATACACTTACGAAAGGCACTAAACATAAAAAATGTCCAGAATTAAAAATAATTTCGCCATTATAACATTAAATGTCAATGGTATTAACTCACTGATCAAGAGACACAGATTACAAATTTGGATTAAAAACCACAACCTGTCAATCTGCTGCCTTCAGGAACAGGCGCATGCTAAAAATAAAAGTCTGATCAAAAATTCTGCAAGCTAATGGAACCAGGGAACAGGCAGGGCTAGCCATTATGTTTTCAGACAAAGTGAACTTCAAACCAAAAAAAAATCATTAAGAGACACAAAGGGATACTACATTTTATTCAAAGGTACAATTCACCAGGAAGACTTCACAATATTGAACATATATGCACGAATGTGGGCCCCTCCACATTCATTAAGCAAATGCTACAGCTTCTACAGTGAGAAATCAATCCCCAAACAATAATACCTGGGGATTTCAACACTGCCTTCTCAACATGGGATAGATCAACAGGCCAAAAGCTTAACAGAGGCACTTTGGAACTCAACCAAACCCTTAAAGAAATGGACCTTACAGATCTCTATTGAACTTTTCATCCATGCACCAAAGAATGCATATTCTTCTCAGCATCACATGGAACGTTCACCAAAATAGACAACATATTGGGCCCCAAAACAGATCTCCACATATACAGGAAAGTTGAAATTCTAGCTTGAACCCTATCAGACCACCATTGTCTAAAGCTTGACATCCACAACACAATAAACAACAGAAAATACACTAACTTCTGGAAACTCAACACTATGATGCTGAAAGAGAATTGGATTCAGGAAGAAATTAAAAAGGAAATTCAAGGGCTGGAGAGGTGGCTCAGGGGTTAAGCCTCCGCCTTTGCAGGCGGAAGGTCTCGAGTTCGGATCCCAGATCCCACGTAAAGACGCCAGACGGAGGCGGGGGCGGCCTGCGCTTCTGGTCCTGGTAGGGCGGAGCCTGTGAATCCCGGGGCAGAAGGAGGTGGAGGCGTCCATGGTGGTTCCCGAATTCGTCCGTGGTTCTACACATACACAGACACACACAGGCACACACACACAGACACACGCGCACACATACACACAGTTGAATAAATAATAATAATAATAAAAAATTTAAAAAAAAAAAAAGGAAATTCAAGATTTCCTGAAAGTGAATGATAATGAAAATACAAATTATCAAAATCTGTCCTAAGCTGTCCTAACAGGTAAGTTCATAGCTCTTAATGCCTACATCAAACAAAAGGAAACATCACAAATAAATAACTTAATGCAGCTTAAAGCTTTAGAGACCCTAGAGCAATCTGATCCCAAAAGCAGTAGAAGAGAGGAGATTAGCAAAATAAGGGGAGAAATATCCAAAATTGAAATTAGTTAAACAATATAGAGAATCAACTAGTCGAAAAGATGGTTCTTTAAAAAATCATTAAGATTGATGAACCCCTAGCTAAATTAACCAAAAGCAAGAGAGAAAAAACACAAATTAACAAAATTAAAAATGAAAATGGAGATCACTATGGATACCAAGAAATTCAGAGTATTATAACATCATATTTCAAAAACTTATACTCTGTAAAATTTGACAACACAAAAGAAATGGATGAATTCCTAAGTAAGCACAACTTACCTAAATTGAATCAGGAAGTTGTGAATTATTTAAATAGTACTATAACATATGAGAAAATTGATGAAGTAATCTCGAATCTTCCCATCAAGAAATGTTCTGGACCACATGGATTCAGCACAGAGTTCTACCAGACATTTAAGGAGCTAATAACACCAACACTCCTTAAACTGTTCCATCAAATAGCAAAGGAAGGAACACTACCAGATTCTTTCTACAAAGCTAATATCATCTTAATCCCAAAACCTAATAAAGATACACTTAAAAAAAAAAACTATAGGCCAACATCTTTGATAAACACAGATGCAAAGATTCTCAACCAAGTCTTAGCAAATCGGATTCAAAACATATCAAAAGGATCATTCACGGGGATCAAGTAGTATTTATCCCAGGCACACAAGTTTGGTTCAACATATGCAAATCAATAAATGTAATCCACCATATAAACCAGTCTAAAATCCAGGACCACATGATACTCTTGATAGATGCAGAAAAAGCATTTGACAAGATCCACCAAACTTTCATGATCAAAACCCTAGACAGTTGGAATGGAAGGAACCTTTGTCAACATAATAAAAGCTATTTCCAACAAGCACACAGAAAGGATTATATTCAACGGGGAAAACCTCAAAGCATTCCTGCTTCAATCAGGAACTAGACAAGGTTGTCCACTTTCACCAATTCTCTTCAATATTGTACTTCAAGCCTTAGCTGAAGCCATAAGATAAGAAACAGAGATAAAAGGGATTCAAATTGGCAAGGATGAAGTGAAGTTATCTCTATTTGCTGATGATATGATTTTATACCCGAGTGATCCCAAAAACTCCACCAGGAAACTCCTGGAACTAATACAGAAGTTCAGCAGGTTAGTAGGATACAAAATAAACATACAAAAATCAGTGGCCTTCCTATACGCACAGAATGAAAGAAATGAAAAGCCCTGAGAGAAACAATCCCATCTACCATAGCCCCTAAAAAAAAGAAATACCTTGGTGTAAACCTAACCAAGGAAGTAAGTGACCTTTACAATGAAAACTTTGAAACCCTAAAGAAAGAAATTACAGAAGATATTAGAAGGGGGAAAGACCTGCCATGTTCCTGGATTGGCAGAATCAATATCATAAAAATGACCATCCTACCTAAGGCAATATACAGATTCAATGCTATACCAATTAAAATCCCAAAGCAACTCTTTAAAGAAGTTGGCCAAACAATCTCAACATTCATATGGAGGCAAAAAAGACCCAGAATAGCAAAATCAATCCTGAGTAACAAAAACACTGCAGGAGATATCACCATACCAAACCTTAGTCTATACTACAAATCCATAGTTATAAAAACAGCCTGGTACTGGCTCCAAAATAGACACACAGATCAATGGATAAGAGTTGAAGACCCAGATATAAGCCCACACAATTACAGCCATTTGATCTTTGACAAAGGGGCCCAAAAAATCCAATGGAAAAAGAACAGCATCTTCAACAAATGGTGCTGGCAAAACTGGATGTCCACATGCAGAAGATTAAAACTGGACCCATACTTGTCACCATGTACAAGAATAAATTCCAAATGGATCAAGGACCTCAATATAAGGCCAGAGACTATGAAAACCTTAGTTGAAAGGTAGGGAACTCCCTTGAGCTGATTAGACTAAACCAATAGTTCCTAATAGGAAATCCAATAGCACAGTAACTACAATCAGCACTCAACAGATGGGATCTTATGAACTTAAAGAGCTTCTGTTCAGATAAAGAGATTGTAACTGGAGCACAAAGGCAACCCAATCTTCACTAACCACATATCTGATAGAGCGCTATTATCCAGAGTGCACAAAGAACTTAGAAAAGTAAATACCAAGGAAACAAATGGCCCAATTAAAAAATGGGCCTTGGAACTCAAAAGAAACTTTGCCAGGGAATAAATTGAAATGTCTATCAAATATCTTTTAAAAATACTCCACATCCTTAGCCATCAGGGAAATGCAAATCAAAATCTCCCTGAGATATCATCTCACCCCTGTCAGGATGGCAAAAATCCACAATACAAACATACTAATGCTGGAGAGATAGTGGAGAGAGGGGAACGCTCCTAAATTGATGGTGGGAATGCAGGCTTATACAATCACTCTGACGAGCCATTTGGTGATATTTAAAGAAGTTAAAGATTGAAACGCCATATGAACCAGCTATTCCACGTTTGGGAATAATCCCCCATACAGCAAAAATTCACCTTGATAGCACAAGCATGACCATAGTGTTCATAGCATCACTGTTTACAATAGCAAAGTCATGTAATCAACCCAAATGTCCAAACGTTGACGAGTGGATAAGAAAAATGTGGTACATTTATACAATGGAATACTACTCAGCCATCGAAAATGATGAATTAATGCAATTTTCCAGGAAATAGATGGATTTAGAAACAATTATATTGAGTGAAGTATCCCAGACACAGAAAATTAATCGCCATATGTACTCCCTACTAAATGGATCCTAGTACCAAACCCACTTAGTGACACATTCAAAGATAAATCTCTGTAATACCTACAGTAATTGCAAAGATTCTAAACAGGAGAGAAGGGTAAAGGAGGGCTCCGCCAGAAACAAGGAGAGAGGGGATCATGTTACAGCAGAGATAATAGGGCACCATCAAGGACTGCAAGGGGTGACATCCAATACCCATCAGGATGGAGTCAAAGGCATTGCAGAAGCAGCAAAGCTGAAATAAAAAGTCATCAACAAACCATAATTAAGAACATCAGAGACTCTATAACAACCTCCTGGAATCAGTCCTGCCTAATCTCTCCCCATCCTGAAGCTCAGGGAAATTTGCAGAAGAGGGGGCGGTAAGATTGTAAGAGCACAAGGATGGGAGGAGTCATGATATGCAACATACTCCGCACAAGTTAGGGCTGAAGCAATTATAACAGGACTCTGCATGATCTGCTCAATGACCAACATATCATTGACCCCTCAAAGTCTAGCATGGACTAAAGGCACTAGGATCCTTAGAAGCAAGGGATGAACAGTCACAGTAATGTTCCTATACTTAAGGGGAACACAAGAAAGAGTTCTAGGAAATGCCACTGAGTCATTACACCTCAATAGAGAGGAAGACCCAGAGGAAATTTTGATATACACATTAAAGTATGCTTCAGTTATGGGGGAGGGGGCACTGCTGAGAAAGGGAGGGAGGGGGAAAAGGAAGGGGGAAAGGGGAGAGGGAACAGAGAAGTTCGGGGAGGGGTGGAGGAGGGAGGGGACAGGGGAACCTATTATGTATGTATGAGTGGGGGGGGGGAAACAAGTTCAAAGTTTCTTAACCTTAAGGGTATATTATATCAAAGGAAGTTAAATATTTTAAAACAGATAAAACATTAAAACAGAAATATCTTTTTTTTATTTATTCAACTGTGCATGTGTGCATATGTATGGTGCACGCACCTGTGTGGTGTGTGTGTGTGTGCCTGTGTGTGTGCGTAGAACCACGGACAAAAATTCGGGAACCACCATGGCCGCCTCTACCTCCTTCTGCCCCGGGACTCACAGGCTCCGCCCTACCAGGACCAGAAGCACAGGCCGCCCCTGCTTCCGCCCGGTTTCTATATGTGGGATCTGGGATTCTAACTCAGGACCTTCCACCTGCAAAGCAGAGGCTTAACCCCTGAGCCACCTCTCCAGCCCTTAAAACAAAAGTATCTTAATGTAATAAGAAAACATTAATTTAAGATCAAAGTCCAGCAAATCAAATACCACATCCTGCACTTCAGTGTCCATCTTCTGTTGCCCATCACGTATCCTGACTACCATCAAGGTGGCTCAAAGGGTTTAGGCATTTCCAGCCCCTGTTTGTAGCTCAAAGTCGCAAAAGCAGAGTTCCCTTGAACCATGCTGAATCTCCACTCACAATCACATTCTGTCCCTAATTCATGAAGAAGTGTGATCAGTAGATTCCTGGTTAGACACCTGCCCATCCACACACTGGACAGATCTACACCTGCCCTGCCATTGTGGGACAGGTTCATCCCTGCCCAGCCACAGTATTATAGATCAACTCCTGCTCCCCATGATAAGATACATCCAGCCTGCCTACCATCAAGGATAAATTCACTCCTATCCTGGCACCATGAGATATGTCCACATCTGCCCCCTGACCCATGAGCCACAACACTTCAATTCTCTCTTCAGTGGCTTTAGCAAGTATAAGATCCCACAGCCACGGCACGAGTGGCAAGCAAAGCTGTCCAGCCTGCTGCCCCTCTCTCATTGAGCCCAATAAACTATTACTCCTCTTCTGCTCTTGGAGGGTGAATTCTTTCATCACCTGCCAATCTCTTCCACTATCCTGGTAGGCCCAATCCACCCCAACCACTTAACCAAGTGGTCCAGCCTGCACTGGTAAACTGCCCTGCTCTCACTTGGGCATAGGAAGGGGATTGATATTCTGGGATTTACAGCTGCCCTAAATCTCTTGGGAAACAAGGCAAGGTACAAGTGTGTAAATAATGGTGTGTGCTTGGTCACCAGGAGGTAGCTCACACAAATCACCAGCTTTAAAATGCAACTGGTAGAGAGAGGCAGCGTCTAGCAGACTCTGCCTTTGAAACAACCAAAACTGTCTGCCTCCCCCCATTTCTCCCCGCCAGCTGCTCAACACAGTTGCCTCTGAACTCGAGGAAGTGCTTGGTCCCAGGGCTCTGCCACCAGATCTGAGGCTGAGCCAGAAAGCACTCAAGGAGCATGGGAGTAAGAAAGCCACAGGGACAGGAAGTACAAAATGAGGTGCCTGGTAGACCTGAGATTAGGTCAAAGTGTGCCCCTGACAGCTGTCTCTGCTAAGCTATTGTCACCAGACAGTGTCCCCCACACTGGATGTCGGGACCATCAGAATCTAACACCCTCAAGAATCTTTCTCTGGGAGCATGCCAGTCACAGGCACTTGTCTCCTAGAAGATATTTCACACAGCTCAGACAACTCAGAAGACATTGTAGGACCATTGGGTGGGCTACACCTGGGGTAGAACTTCTGGAGGGAAGATGCATACCTCCTGTTATCTATTTAAACTTTATTCCCCTGTTTGGACTTCGAAACAGAGATCTTTTTATTTTTTAAAGGAAAAAGGGAGATTTATTCAGCTTACTGTTCCAGAGAGGAGGTACAGTCTCTCAAAGTAGAGGTGGCATGGCTGGCTAGCCAGAGCTGGAGGAGGCTAAGTCACCACAGACATCTTGGAAGCTATGAGCTGCAGACTACTTGCAGGAAAGGCAGACTTCTCTTGGCAGTAGGGTGGGACTAATCCACCTCAAGGCCCACCCCTGGTGACTGTTTTCCTCCAACAAGGCTCCACCTCTCAAGGTACCATGACCTTGCCGAGCACATGAGACTGTGAGGGACACATTTCAAGCCATGACATTCCACCTCTGGCTCCCACAGGATCATTGCCATCTCATTATGCAAACCATACTCAGTCCAACTTTAAAAGTCTTCATAGACTACATCAGTAGTCCCAACACAGTCCAAAAGTCCAAAGTCCAAAGCCTCCTGTAAAATCAAAATACAGGTTACATACTTGCAACATACAATGGTACAGAACAAACATTCCCATTCCAAAAGGAAGGAATGGGGGCATATCCAGGAAAGATCGGCCCATAACAAGAACAAAAACCAGCAGGACAATCCCCAAATCTTGTAGCTCCAAGTCCAACAGGTGAACCTCCAAAGAGAGATCTTTGAAACAATTATGATCAATCTCTTCCTAATATGAGCACATTGGATAATTTTTTTTATTTCTGCTTTTTGCTGTTGTTGCAATTCGCCTGTATAGTTGCTGGTAAATGACCATCATATGGCTTACGGGAACAACAGGTTTACTTTCTTTCCTATAGTCTGGTTACAGTCTGTAGTCCAGCTTGACAGGAGAGCATGCACCAACACCAGGGCCGAGGGAACTGGCCACACCATCTCTACATAATGGCTGAGAGAAGGATGATCTTTACTTCCCACACTAGCTCTCTTTGATTTATTCCAGGGTCTCATCCCACCCACCAAAATCTGGACATTTCCCATCAGCCAGACAATCCCCTTCAGGTTTGCTCTGGGCTCAACTCAACTACTAATTCTCCATGCCATACAAACCACACACCCACACGTATCTATACTGGTCATACCACATAAATACATGTACACAACACACATATACTCACAGATACACACATAGACACACAGCACATTGCATATACACACATGCATACTATACACAAAGCACATGCATACATAGCACACCACATACACTTGTGTACCATACACATATGTACAAAACATATACCACACACATATACCTCACATGTACACGCACATGCACATCACACACAATGTGCCCAGAGCACAAACCCTCAACTGTCAATTGACACCTGTGCCTAACCATGATAGCTCTCGAATTGAATGCTTATTAATTTAACATGGGCAGGTAGAAGAACCTCAGGCAGAGACTCAGCTCCAAAGTCCAGTGATGTCATGGGAGAGTCTGAGTGGAAGATGGCCGACTTATCTCCCAGAGGAGCATCTGGTCAAATGGCAAAACTCAGAGCAGCATGTGGAAGACAGAGGGCTTGCAAATGAGTGTAAGGCTAGCCCACACAGACAGAGAGACTTTGTCCTCCAAAAGACAATGAGAAGCTAGGGACTACAGAGATAGCATTGCAGGAAAAGTGCTTTCTGCACAGGCATAGGTGCCTGAGTGTGTGCTTCAGTTTAGCAGGGAGTCACCTGAACGTCATCCCAGAGCCAGAGGTGGATTCCAGGGGTTCACTAGCCATGTAGACTAGACCCAAGTTTAGTGAGAGGCCCTGTCTCAAAGGATAAGATGGAGAGCATTAGTGGAAGGAAGATGCCCACAGTGGACCTGTGACCTCTACACATGCATACACAAGCAAAATCTTCTTTCTCCAAACATGCATTCACATTTATATCATATATGTGCACTCATACACATGCCATACAAACCACACCCACACACATCTCTACTGGTCATACCACATATATACATGTACACAACACACATATATTTACAGATACACACACATAGACACACAGCACATTACATATACAGACATGCATACTATACACAAAGCACATACATACATAGCACACCACATACACTTGTGTACCATACACATATATACAAAACATATACCACACCCATATACCTCACATGTACACACACATGCACATCACACACATGTACAACACACACACTCTGCCATCCCTATCCAGGGCGTTTTGTCTGTAGCTTCAGCCTAGTGCACACTGATTGCTTCTGTCCTGAGTGTGCTGTGGAATTCGTCTGCATCATCTTTATGGAGCCAACATAGTGGAATAATGATTTGAATTGTACTTCTTCACATGAAGGCGACAAGTCATCAAGAGATGATAAGTGTCTGTGAGAGTTTGCAAGGAGTACATGCAAGTGTTAAATATGGCACAATTTGTAGCACAGACTTGTGCACCCAAGAACTTGTAGGTGTGGGGGAAAGACTTGGAGCTGTGGTTCACTGTGAGGGGAAAACATTCAGAGCAGGAGATTCTGGGGAGTGTAGTTCACTCAGCCAGCAAAGCTTGTCTTTTCAGAGCTTATTCTGCAGGTTCTAAGCCTCTTCCATCTCCACAGATGGTGCTATACACAGCAAGGGCCACACCCACACACAAGGGGTTATTGGCTTCACAGGAGGGTATCTGAACCTCCCATTCAAAGGCCTTTCCTGTGGAGCTCTGTGCTGACCACATTGCTGAGAATACCTCTGCAGGGTTTGAAAGCCAAGGCCTCTGTGAAGTTGGTCTTGGGGCAAGGCAGAAACAAAGAGAGACTGAGTCCTCAGCATGTGTCATTGGGGTTCCCAGAGATGACCAACATGTGTCTTGAGGGTACGTTTTGTGAGCCTAGGCAGTTGTACTATCACAGGCACTGTGCTACCCATGACACTGTCTATCAGGGTGTTAGCGGAAAGAAGGAACTTCACCCAGGAAAAGACAGGGAAACAGCATTGTGCTGGTGGCCCAGGGCTCTGAGGGCAGTGATTGCAGGAAGAGGAGCCAGGAAAGTTTTGGAGATAACATGTGAAAGAAATCAGTGGGCAGAAGAGTTGGACGCTTTCATCAGGGCCTCATGGAATACAACAGAGCATAGGAGAGGGAATCCTGGGAGTTTACATGGTAAATGTAATGTATGATCAGTGACCCACAGAGGATCATCAGGATTCTTAGGATTTGTGACAAGAAGACTCTGAGCCTCAGACCCTCCCTAGCTCTTTGGCTAACTTTAGTCTCAAGACTGCTTGTTTTTCTTAACATTTTTTTTCCACACATACAAACTTAACAGGGTATACCGGTCCCCCTCCCTCCCTCCACCTCCCCCTGACCCCATCTGCTTAACCCCTCCCCTCTTCACTCCTCTCCCCAATCCCAGAGCATCCTTTAATGTGCATGCCAACTCTAAATTGTCTGGTCATTCTGCATGTACACCAAGGATACGGTTCTGAGTCTTCATTCCAGGACATAAGAACCTGGAAGTCTCAGCCGGTGTTCTCTGGACTCTGATTGATCACCCTGAAAAAGCCTATGACACCTGATAGTTGATCTTCATTGCCAGGGATGGGATTTAGAATCATACAGGAGACTGACACAGTGCCCTTTGGGTGTCTGTGAGGTGCTCCCAGAGAGAATTAACTCCATTCAAAAGCCCACCCCGGTGTGGGCAGCACCACCCCACAGTGGGGACCCAACGGAAAAGAATGAACAGGAGGAAGTCATCTGAGCTCTGTATCCAATTGGCTCCCATGAGCAAGCTGAGAAGTTGCACTGTACTTTCCCCACCATGATGACGGAGCTCTGTAACATGAGCTCACATAAATCTGTCCTTCGGTGTGATGTGTCTGGAAGGACAACCCAAAAATGGAGAAATCTGCCAGCCACACCTCAGAAAAGGGATTAGGAGTTGGGATAGGCCAAGCATTGCACCAATCAAACTAAACTGTCAATCAACTAATGGGACCACAAAGTGAACAAGCAGTTCCCAAGAAAAAAACTGAAATGTTCAATAAACATATATTTTAAAAAAGTGTTCAACATCCTTAGCACTCAGGGAAGTGCAAATTGAAACTGCTTAGACTCTACCTCAAATGACTCTTCAACTAGAAAATCAAGGAAAATTAATATGGTGAGACTGGAAAGAAAAACTGTTACTTAATGCTGGGCGAGCATAAGCAGGGGACATACTATTGAAATCGGAGTGTGTGTTTCTCGCAAAAACAAAGCAAAACGAAGTTACAGCTACCATGGACCCAGTTATGCTTCCCGTCGCTTGCCCAAATGATTCCATATCCTACCACAAGGGTGCTGCACATGTGAGAGACAGAATAGGAGGACACAGGAGAAGAAACAGGGTAGGGTAGAAGGATATGGGAGAGGCAGGGCTGGAGGGCACGGGAGAGACATGGAGGAGGACATGGTAGAGACAGGGCAGGAGGATGAGGAGAGAGACAGGTCAGGAGGACAAGGGAAAAAGAGACAGGCAGAAGGAAACTAGAGAGATGGGGGCAGGAGGGCACACGAGAGACAGGACAGGTGGACACTGGGAGAGAGGGTAGGAGACCACAGGAGACACA